>OU612039.1:13043054-13383054 GCA_914767945.1 Eilema depressum
CTTCTGGTGTGAGGACCACAGAGTCCCCAACTCGCTCCCAGGGTCCAAATGATCAGCCCATTCTTCTCTAAATATGATTATTTCATATCAAATTTTGTCAGATGTTCTTTAAAAAGTAGGAACAGAGTCATATAAATCACTGAACAGTCCTTATAATAGTCAAGAGACTTTTTTAGTCCAGTAGTAAGTCCCAATGACTAATTTTGTACATAGGGCGTTGACCGTTAAGTCCTTGTGACTAATATATTTCGACTTAAAATGGCAATCACAGTCAGGACTAGGACTTTGACTATAGTTATCTTAATACACAGATCCCAATAATTCATTTTTCAACCAATTTTTGTACCTCTTGGTAGGACTCAGACACCAATAATCTCTACAATTCTCTTTGGCTAATACAGTGACATCCCAGCGCAGGTACCAACATAAGTAACCTTTTGTTTATAATTATACAATATTTACAACATCGTTATAACATATATTTTGTTGTTTAACTTTTTATAAATTAACTAAAACAGTTGTTTTTACTGTAAGTAACATCAATTAATATGTTATAATGATAGCTCCCTGCGTTTCAGTTTGCGCGGGAGTTTGAAACGTTCTCGGAGGAGAAATATCGTCGTGTGTGTATAATATTAAAAAATCATATTGTAAAATTTTCTTAGATGACTGAAAAATGGACTAAAATGATTAGTTCAGTTCTGAGATGTTAGGCAAGTCAGAGCGACTTATATTTTATTGCGCCATTTGAGTTTGAGATTGTACCAATACTCGTATTTTCTAGAATATTTGTACCTTCTCTCTCTAGATATGTCTTCTAAACGCGTGAATTTATTTCAAAGTGAAAGCAACTGATACACAACTTTAAAAACGTCTAGAGGTTTCAGATTCTTAGATTTCACCGTGTCACTCTTAGAGGGATATGAACTGCAATTAATTCAAATTAAACTAAGTTTTTCATTGAATAAACCCGTAAACTCGACCGATTTCAATTGGTAGCTATATTTTTGTTTTAAATTTCAAAAGGTCTGCGCTAATATTTGTTTCTCCTCCGAGAACGTTAAAATAAAGACCTTCACACGCTGGCTACTTTAGTAAAACCGCGCGATTCGGCGACTAAATACACATTCATGCAGTCCCCTTATCGTGAGAAGTAGCTGTTATTTGACAACTATAATGAGCTTAATATATATTTTAAATATAAAATTTTAATTTGAAATTAACCCTCAATATTCTTGTCAAGTAACCGTGCGGAGGATTAACACTCACAATGTCCGTATTACCTGACAGTAGGGTCCCGTGACTGTAGTGTCAATTAATGTAATGATAAAAAAATAAGTCGCAGTGACTTGTTAAGTCTAAATGACTTGTTAAGTCCCAGTGACTTGTTAAGTCCCAGTGACTTTTTTAGTCTCAGTGATTTTGTAAGTCTCACTGTCGTCCGCATGTGGTAGAATCTATCGATTGACGTTCGACTGATCCATTCAACCGATCATCGATCGATCGATTGGCTCTAGTCCCGTCTAGTCCCGCGATCCTACAAGCGGTATACGGCTCTGTGGTTGTGTAAGGGCGTGAACACACTTGCGGTACATGATTAATAAGTTCGTTTTCTTTTCCGAACCAGACCTGCCGTAGACCTACCCACAAACCGAGATTACTCCATAGGTTTGTATGTGGTAAGATGCCAACATACAATATATGTTAGGAAAATAGCACTTGGTATAATATATATTATATATATTGTGTTATTGTAACGATTGAAGCTTGGATCGATTATAATTTTTACTGGTATATCGTATTTTTTTATTGTGAAGTTGAAAATAAGTGAGCAGCGTGTAAAAAAAATATTAAATTAGAGCATAAAATCTTTATTATGTAACTCTGAGGGTGTTACTACCGCAATCAATCGCTCGCCGATTGTTTTCATCGATCTACATACACCATACGATCGCCCGCATGTATCTATCGATTGACGTTCGATTTATCCATTCTACCGTTCATCGATCGATGGCACCGGTTGACGATCGGTTGATAAGCGTGGTAACATATCTCTATAAAGGGTCAAGACATATTTGTCGACGGTCTTTCGCATTTAGCTGTACTTCTATCACTGTGTTACGCTTTGAAACAGTAATCAGAGTGAGGTACAGCAGAATATAGCGTTCGTATTCTTGTATGAACGCTGTCTGCTGTGTATTTAGCTCAAATAGCGGTTGATTCGTAGCGTAAGAAATCGATGAAGGTACACTTAAATGCTAAAGGCTGTTGATAAATGTGTCTTGTCCCTTATTCAACAAATTCCTAGAAATTTTGGAAGTATATGATAATATCAAATCTGATAAAAATCATTATTTTTAATAGATCTCCCTTCTATATCCAACGATGTACCAGTAGATATTATAAAGCTCCGGCGTTCGGTACATTACAGTAACATATACGCGACTAAAACACCAGGTTTAATATATTTATTAATTTTATTAATTTAAAATGGCAACACCAAAGAGGCGAGTATCGATTTTTTTTTCTACAATCAGCCCTAAATATTATAACTATCGGGCTATTGAGGTGTCGGGCAAGAAAATAATATAATTTCTTATGTTTCTATTGACGCCCTAGTAGTGTCCATTAGCTGTACTCAATGTGGTAAAATTCAGCATTTTCGATAAGTAGTGTTGTCACTGAGTGTTTAGTTGTATAACTTAAATATGCGCATGGACAAAGTAAGTAAAAGCGCACCAGGTAAAGTGTAACAATCGCCGTTAAACGGATAATACGGATAAAAACCGCGAAGCTTTTGCTCGTAAGTAATAAATCTGGTTAAATTGAAACGGTAGGTATTTATATAATGGTGGGTATATATTTTTTTATATAATTATCGACTATATATTGGTACTCGGCTTGTACGGTAGGTATACTAAAAGTAGGTATATATTTTTACTGTTGTTATCGGTGTCGCACTTTGGCCGGGCAATGTGACGTGCCTGGTCAAAGCAGGTGAGTCGGAAGGTGCGCGAATTGACTTTACAGGTGGTCATTATTTGGTAACATACCGTATTGTGTCTAAACAGACTGAGTTTAAATTTTTATTATACTGGGTGAATTTATAGTCATTTCGGAACGAAAGATTTTGGGCACAGTTTCGTTAGCAAAATCGTCTGGAAGTATAATTTTTATGAAAAAAAATTTTTTTTGTCAAATTAATACTTCCAGACACTTTCGCTATCGAAACTGAGCCCAAAATCTTTCGCTCCGAAACGGCTACAAAATCACCTTGTATAATTTCAATAGTATGGTGTAGACACAATTATTTTTTGTGAATGTTAAATGGTTCTACAATGAATCTCTACATGTATTCCAGGTTACATGTTTTATATTTTGAGCATTTATCATCTCAATACACTGAACAGTTTGACAGCGCGCCTGATCATCACGCACGTTTAAAAACGCTAGTGTACGGAGACCCTAAGTACCTTGAAAAATTTGATAAATTTTCAAATAAAATTGTTTTATCAACGTCTGAAATTGCGAAAAAAATGTTTTGTATTTTTTTTTTCCAATTATAATTGTTGTATTTTTTTTAGTAATATAGGCGTTGACAAAATAATGTATGATGTAAATAGGCGGGTGTACGTGGTTTCGATAAAAAATTAAATAATGTTGATTTTTTTGGATTTTTACTGAGTTTTTATTACGGAATTAGGGAATTAATAAAAAAGTAAAACATGTGTGAATTTCAAGACTATATTCATTGTTAATAAAAAGGTAATATTAAATTGTTAACTCAAAAAAAAAACTCAGTTTCAAACTGTTACAAGACTACCTCAGATACAAAATCAATTTAAAAAATTCACAGTAAAAAAATAAATAGCAGTTTTTGTCAAAAAAAGAATCTCAGTTCAAATCCAAAATTCACAATGGCAGCGACCACGTCCGCCTGCCTCCCTGTCGGCAGGAGGTTTCATTGCCCCGTGTGTTACAGCCGCGTACAAGCACGCCGATGGCAAGAAGATTGACGGCAAGAGGGTACTGGTCGACGTGGAGCGCGCCCGCACGGTCAAGGGCTGGCTGCCGAGGAGACTGGGTGAGTGGACTACACGACATCTTTTAGTAGAGCTATGGGAATTTGTAAAAAAAACTGATTTTTCGGAATTTTTAAATTTTCCAGAATTTTTGTCTAGAATCTTCCAGAAAAAATTCTCAAAAATTTTCTCTAATTGCCAAGAAATTTGTGAAACGTACAAAATATTTTGTTTGTGAAACTTCTTCTTCATCCTAGCGTTAACCCCAGTCGCATCCGAAGCTTTCACCTCGGAGTCTGGGGTCCGCTTTACCAGTCTAACTGCGGATTGGGCTGGACTTCGATATTTTCTGTTAAGCGACTGCCATGTGACCTCCACAACCCAATGATGACATTAGGCGATAGCGAAGCAATGCAGCTTGACCAGTTGTTGGAATTTTTAGGGCTCTCAACTACCCGTAAAGACTGCCATAGATAGACTGATGCTGATAGTGGCATGATAGAAAGAATGAAGGTGAAGAAAGAATTTCTGAAATCGGTCCAGTAGCTTTTGTGTTTATTTGTTACATACAAAAATACAAATATTTCCTTTTTATAATATTACATCATTTAGGTTTATAATGTCCAAATCCCAGAATGTCCAGAGGTTGCAAAACGTCCATATCCCAGAATGTCCATATCCCAGAATGTCGGATCCCAAAATGTCCATATCCCAGAATGTCCATATCCCAGAATGTCCATATCCCAGAGTGTCCATATCCCAAAAAGTCCATATTCCAGAATGTCCATGTCTAGTATAGATTATGTACTTTTAGCCCGACGTTTCGGTTACTTTTCAGCAGCCATGGTCCGTTGAAAAGCGGTTTTATTTGTATAAAATTTTTTTTTGGTAATTTTAATTTTCGAATTTACCCGAGTAAGGGTGCTTGTATAAAGAAACAAGCTACCGGTATCGGCTATCGGTTGCCATGAAGTCAATCCGTCGTTTGTCAAAAACAATCACAAAGTATTCTCGCCCTTGTGTCTTTAAACATACGGGCGCGAATGCGTTGCGATTGTTTTTTCACCATATTATGTGGTGTTAGAACGAAAACGATGAACTTTTTGTTGCCATGGAAACTTGTCGGGGTAGCTAGCCGATACTAGTGACCTGTTTCTTTATATAGCATAACCCTAAGGTTGAATCGTCTCACAGATTAGGCGAAGTGGAAGAGTGAAAATGATTAGTTTTGTCGTCACCCTTCGCCCCAAGACGGATGTATAGAAGAATTTGAATTGGTCTCGGGTGGGCCTCGGTGGCTTAGCGGTCAGAGCATTCCCCCTGTAAGGGAAAGATCGCGGATTCGAGTCCCGCCCGAGGTCGATTCTCTGTTCTATATCTTAATCGAAATGATAAGTTTTGTTTTAAATGTTGTTATTGACAATATTTTTGTGTATTCAGGTGGTGGCTTAGGAGGCACCCGTCGCGGCGGCGCCGACGTCAACATCAAGCACTCCGGCCGAGAGGACAACGAGCGCGAGAGGGAGCGCTACCGCCTCGAGCAGAGGGACCGCGACGAGAGGGGCCGCGGGCACGAGCGGGACCGGCCCGGTGAGTGTCTCTACACGTGTAGTGTTAGTGTAGGGAGGGGGGGGGAGCGCGAGAGGGAGCGCTACCGCCTCGAGCAGAGGGACCGCGACGAGAGGGGCCGCGGGCACGAGCGGGACCGGCCCGGTGAGTGTCTCTACACGTGTAGTGTTAGTGTAGGGAGGGGGGGGAGCGCGAGAGGGAGCGCTACCGCCTCGAGCAGAGGGACCGCGACGAGAGGGGCCGCGGGCACGAGCGGGACCGGCCCGGTGAGTGTCTCTACACGTGTAGTGTTAGTGTAGGGAGGGGGGGGAGCGCGAGAGGGAGCGCTACCGCCTCGAGCAGAGGGACCGCGACGAGAGGGGCCGCGGGCACGAGCGGGACCGGCCCGGTGAGTGTCTCTACACGTGTAGTGTTAGTGTAGGGAGGGGGGGGAGCGCGAGAGGGAGCGCTACCGCCTCGAGCAGAGGGACCGCGACGAGAGGGGCCGCGGGCACGAGCGGGACCGGCCCGGTGAGTGTCTCTACACGTGTAGTGTTAGTGTAGGGAGGGGGGGGGAGCGCGAGAGGGAGCGCTACCGCCTCGAGCAGAGGGACCGCGACGAGAGGGGCCGCGGGCACGAGCGGGACCGGCCCGGTGAGTGTCTCTACACGTGTAGTGTTAGTGTAGGGAGGGGGGGGAGCGCGAGAGGGAGCGCTACCGCCTCGAGCAGAGGGACCGCGACGAGAGGGGCCGCGGGCACGAGCGGGACCGGCCCGGTGAGTGTCTCTACACGTGTAGTGTTAGTGTAGGGAGGGGGGGGAGCGCGAGAGGGAGCGCTACCGCCTCGAGCAGAGGGACCGCGACGAGAGGGGCCGCGGGCACGAGCGGGACCGGCCCGGTGAGTGTCTCTACACGTGTAGTGTTAGTGTAGGGAGGGGGGGGAGCGCGAGAGGGAGCGCTACCGCCTCGAGCAGAGGGACCGCGACGAGAGGGGCCGCGGGCACGAGCGGGACCGGCCCGGTGAGTGTCTCTACACGTGTAGTGTTAGTGTAGGGAGGGGGGGGAGCGCGAGAGGGAGCGCTACCGCCTCGAGCAGAGGGACCGCGACGAGAGGGGCCGCGGGCACGAGCGGGACCGGCCCGGTGAGTGTCTCTACACGTGTAGTGTTAGTGTAGGGAGGGGGGGGAGCGCGAGAGGGAGCGCTACCGCCTCGAGCAGAGGGACCGCGACGAGAGGGGCGCGAATATCCGCGGATTCAAATAATATCCGCGGTTGCGAATATCCGCGGATGCGAATAATATCCGCGGGTACGAATAATATCCGCGGATATCGGAAGAAGGATTAATACATGTAAAGCCCGACCAGTAAAATAAAAAACCTCGCCATATTGCGGTAAACTATTGGAACTAATTTCTTCATATGGTAACAATCTATACAATGTCATTATGGTCATCTGTCAGTGTGGTGTCAATTGTGCGTGTTGTTGAGTTTGAGAGCGCTACAAAACTACAAAACTATAGTAATATGCCGAAAACTATTAAAACCCAGTTAAGAAAAGTAGTTTATAATATAACAAAGTATTTGTCGGATAAAAAGTAGGAAGGATTGGACTCTGTTCCTCTAAATAACATCACGGACCTTGTTGTCAACATGACGGGTAGGACATCATAGAGTACGTGCAACTGAAATTGGCCTAATCTACTGATTTTACTGTTTTATATATTATTATTCACATTTTTAGGTATATCCCGATCTTCTGTAATAAAAATACGAAGAGAAGGTCAAACGTCAAATGTATTTTCTACGCCTAAGAAAAATAAGCCTAACGCAAAAAAGAAAATCATGCTCGATTATTTTGATCTCTGTGCTGTTAGGCATAAAATACAAGAATTTTATGCAGTCCGAAAAACAATATCGCGTGGTCCCTGTTCTATACATGGTGTAACTGTATGTCTAACTTGTATTTACCATTCCAAGCAGTAAACTATTATACGGATACTACTGTGTTGTGATTTGTGCCCAGTCCTTGTAACCAGTATAACACGCCGCGTCTATTTTTCTATTTTAACCAGAAAACTTAACAGAGAAAAACTTAACTTTTTAACAGAGAAAAAAAAAATACATTTTTGTGAAAGTTTTGTATATTAAACACGTACTACAAGTTCTTTCTTTTTCTTTTCTTTCTATATTAATTCGTTTGTAATATTGGACACGATCTTTTTTGTATCGAAACTTAAGAACAAAGCAACTTAATGAAATTAAAAAAAAGAAGTCTATAACTCACTTTTGTGAATAATAGCAATGAAAAACATGACAGCCTCCGTGGCGTAGCGGTAGTGAACGCGGCCGCTACGCAGGAGGCGCGGGTTCGATCCCCGCTCAGTGCAAATATTTGTGTGCATTAAATATGGGTATTTGCATTGGTCTGGTCGTGCCTCGGAGAGCACGTTAAGCCGTCGGTCCCGGTTGCCATAACACACCCGGTTGACATCTATGGCAGTAGTTACGGGTAGTTGGTGCCCTAAAAAGTCCAAAAACAACGGTCTAGCTGCAAAGCTTCGATATCGCCTAATGTTAACATTGGGTCGTGGAGGTCAGGTGGCAATCGCTTCACGGAAAATATCGAGGTCTAGCCAAATCTGTAGCTATGACTGGTAAAAGCGGACCCCAGACTCCAAGCTGAAAGCTTCGGATGCGACTGGGAATAACGCTAGGAGGAAGAAGAAGCAATGAAAAAGTCAGTTTTATATTAGGTGTCATTCCGTGCTTAATTGCGGGGAAATAAAAGCCTGTTCATAAGCAAGTGTGTTGAAAAATATTGGCATTTTACATGTGTATCACTATACTTGGTGTTGTCATAATCATAGATGTTTTTGGCGCCCCCAGTACGGGTTTTTTATTTTATTGGTCGGACTTTACATTATACACCGTGTAATTTTGAAGTGGACGTGGATGACCAAATCAGAAACTATAAGTAATAGCCTGATCCTTAAAGGTCCAACCCCACCAAACGGACGGCATCGGCCCAGATTTTACAATCTTTAAACAAAATTAAATCTTATTATCACAGTGTTTGAAGTTTATATTACCAAGTCACGCACAACAGCTTGACAGCGACGTGCGGCGGCATGACGCACGTCAAGCTGTCATGCGTGACTTGGTAATATAAACTTTAAATGCTGTGATATAAGATTTATTTTGTTTAAAGATTGTAAAATCCGTTCCGATGCCGTCCGTTTGGTGGGGTTGAACCTTAACATGCCACAAGTGCCTCGCGGACACACTTTAACATTTACGTTATCATGAAATCTAAAGTATTCATTTTTATAAACAATGTTTTAGCAATCTCAATGTGCAAGAACAACTTTCACACAACATTATTACTTTACAGTAATAAAATGAGTGATGGACACTACTGCTATGTTGCAAAAACAAGCAGTCTCAAGCCGATTTATTTTCCATTAGACTTTTATAATAACACCACCATTATGAAAATAAAATGTTATGGCTGGATCCAATGATATATTATTAACTAAATGGCAACAAAAAAATGATAACTTTTGGTCATCATTTTATACACCAATCAGAATCGCGACAGTGCGCCATTAAAAATAACGATTTTAATAATAAATTCGTAATAATAAAATAGTATTAATATAAATACTAATATAATTCATATAAAAATAATAACATTGACCTATTTTTAGTGAGTGGCTATATTTTTTTATACTTAGTGTATGCACCATTTTAGAAAGCCGCCATCTTCTTGTATGACGTATCTATGAATATTATCATTGGCTGGATCCATTTAAATACAACGAAGTTCTCTCTCTCCCTCCAGCAGGTAACGCGGCCCGTCGCGGCCGTTCCCGTTCCCGTTCCCGCAGACGTTCCAATTCCCGTTCCCGCCGCCGCGAGCGGGAACGCGACCGGGAAGCGCGCACAAGGGATGATGATGAACAACGGTATGTATTTTTGTATTACTTTTAGAATTTAGGTCACTCTCTGAGCCTATTACCTACTGTCTGGTTCATTTAAAGGAGTTTGTACAATAGACAATATATTATAGACAGAAATTTATGGTTGTCAAAACAGTTGTAAAATGTACAATATTTTTTTTCTTTATTTGAAAATACAAATTATAGATTAATTAAACAAAACAACCCCAACACTTACAGTCGGGGTTGACTTTCAGTTTAACTACGAAATGGCTACTGCGATATATTTCGTGAAGAGACTACCATCTGACCTCCACAACGCATATCGAAGATTCATAGTTAAACCAGTTTTTGGACTTTTCAGGGTTCCAATTAACCAGACTTGTAAGTCAATGCCATCAAAAGATACAACCGTTTTTGTAGTATGACTTTGTTCCTTAATTCAGTTTTGTACGGAATTCTCAATGCGCGAGTACGTCTCTCACAAGATCGGTTTGGTCAGACACTTGTTACCCACATAGCCTGGTAGTCGACGCAACGGTACCGAACACTAAACATTGGGTTCCGTAAGGTAGATTTAAACCAAACGAACAGAGCTGGAGCTAGAACAACAACATTCTCTCTCAATATTTCAGTGTAAACGAAACCTTGCTTCAGCGTTTACATTTGAAAGAACAACGATCGAATGTTCTGTCACTGTTTACAATGTTTACATTAATAGAATTTGACGTAGAAGGGATAGAATGAGCATTCGCTCGTCTGATCCTACCCTACTCCGTTGGGACGACACACAAATGGAGCCTCACCCTAAGGGCGGGAACGCGACTCGTACTATTTTAGCCAGATGTTTGTTACCCACATAGCCTGGCAGTCACACTACGTGACCGAACACTAAACATTTCCTTCCAACACTTCTTCCCACAGCAAACAACGCCGCCGTTCCCGCTCCCGTTCCCGCCGCCGCCGTTCCCGGGAACGTCCCGACCGCGCCGAGCGCGACAAGGGCGACAAAGAACGAAGGGACGACAAGAAGCAGAAGAGACGCGACCGCGAGCGGGAGAGGAAGGAGCCCAAAGTCAAGCCGGAGGACATCAAGATCAAGCAGGAGCCTAACGATGGTACGTATAGTGATGTGGCGGATATTCGTATCCGCGGATATCCGAACCTGTATCCGCCGATATGTGTGTCTGTACGTATATCCGCGGATATCTGTATACGTGAATATCCGCGCCTATGTCGGAGATCAGCGGATATTTGTATCCATATTCACGAGTATTTCATTTTCAGTTTATTCAGTGTTAACAATGGATCACATTTTCTATCTTAGAGTTAACATTATACAGAGCTATGTTTATCCGTTCTTGTATTCGTGAACATCTGCGCCTAATGATTTTTTCTTTTTTCGGATGCCTACGTGTATCCGAAGAAAAAAAAAATACCCGTAGATACGAATACAAATGTCCGCGGATATCCGATATAAGTAGGGATGTTCACGTATATGGATATCTGCGGATTTAGGTACAGATAAAAATATCCGCGGATACGGTTTACTGCGGATATAGGTTCGGATATGCACGGTTACTCGTATCCGTATCCACGGATATCGAATTAAAAAAAATCCGTATCTGCTACTTTTATTCCGTATAGACCAGAGATGGCCATAGATAGTAACCAATAGTCTTAACCCGGCGAGCGCAAGGTTGGGTGTGGTACACCCAGACCTACAAAAATCAGTCAATATTTTAATAAAAAATTGTTGTTGCGGGTCGTGCGCCTGAGTAGCTGCGCGGGAAGGGGTGCGGAAGCGTTGACTGCCACTGCTTTAGTCGACTGCCCCTCGGCGAGTGGTATAAACGAGGTTAAAGCTGTCAGCGGGTGCGTCAAACCCACCTTACGCTTCTTGTTACGAATTTGAACAAACACAATTTATTTTCTTTCTATTATTTTGTACATTATTATGCTTTATTTTTAGGATAAAATCTAGAATGTCGTATGAAGACAACCAAAACAGGTTATTATGTCTTTTCGAAGATGCTGAAGTCAGTTCTTCTGACGAATCTGGTAGTGACCAAGATATTGACAATGTCAGTGTAAGAAGCTTTGAAAGTGATACAGAGCGAAGTTGGATGACGAAGACTTCAGCATCTTCGAAAAGGTGTAATTCTAAAGTCTGAAATGATCACGTTTTACAACCAAACCAAGGGAGGTGTAGATGTTGTGAACCAATTATGTAGCAATTACGATGTTTCACGCAATACAAAAAAAATAGGCCAGTAGTAATTTTTTATGCAATTTTGAATATGGCAGGAATAAACAGCATGATTATCTATAAAACCACTAACAACTCGTCAGTGAAACGTCGAGATTTCATTAGGGACCTGGGAATAGAATTGATTTTAGAACATTTACGTAACAGAAAGGAAAATCAATATTTGACCACAGAACTTCGTAAAAGAATCCCAGAACATGCAGGTGAATCTTCAAACGAACCACCAAAAAAAGTAGCTAGACCTATAAAGAGATGTGAAATATGTTTTACAAGAAAGACCGCAAGGCTAAATACGTTTCTTATAAGTGCAGCCGTTATCTTTGTATGGAACATGCCATTTTCGCCTGTGAAAACTGCACAAGATCTCAACATGAATAAATATTTTTCTATTAGTTTTATGATCCAGTATAAGTGTTATTTTATTTTTATATTTAGTCTATTAGAAGAAAAAATACATTTTGCTGTTTTTATTTTCATATTTTTGATAAAAAGTGATAAACATGTGCCTCAACTGATAAATGAAACTTGAAATTGTTAATTTTGTTAATTTCATAAATAAGTAACAATAATTAATTACTTTTTTAATTTCACCCTTAAATTAGTTCACAATAGAAGTATATAAGAGTTTAGTATTCAAAGATATAAGTATTAATAATAATAGTGTAATAAAATCACATAATTACTATCTGGGTGTGCTACACCCACCTAGCGCTCTGTGTTACATATTCTAACCTTGCGCTCGCCGGGTTAAATAGGCTGTTTTATCAAATTTAAAATGTACAATTTCGGCCTAGGTCTTGCTATGGATGGAAGTGAGTTGTCGCCCTATATTGTTTATATACTTACCATCATAATTCCCTTTTCTCTTCTCCCTTCCCATTTTCCCTCCCTACTCTTTCCCTTTCCCTTAGCATTGTTCCTGGTCACATCCAAAGCTCTCACCTTAGTACCTGGGATCTAATCTGGGGGCACGGTAGTGCCCCCGCCAAGTCATCGGCCGGCCATTGCATGAAAACACAATGTATAGCACATCACAATAATTACATTAAATAAGATTGTTTAGTGCGATTGCCAAGTCAATTTATTACATTTAAAACATAAAAGCTTATTACGTAATATCTTAGAACAGAAGGTATCTGAAGTAGGGACTGAATAAATTAACCGACTTGGTATAACATGGATCTCACAACTTTTTGCGGTAGAAGAACCGAGGGCGGCGAGGCTTGGCATTTTTTTACAAGTATTATTTTTGAGGCCTCATTAAGGTCGCGGGAACGCGCTGGATGCGAGCCGCTTCCAACCGGTCCTATTGGAGATCTGTAGGGGAGGCCTATGTCCAGCAGTGGACTTCCTATGGCTGAAATGATGATGATGATGATGATTGTTTTTGATGGGATTAATATGTTACTTCTCTATTTTATTTGATTTCTTCCCTTGAACCCCTTTCCTGGTTTCCCTTTTATTAATTTTCACCCTTCGCCACTTCTTCGTCCTAGCGTTAATCGCAGTCGCATCCGAAGCTTTCACCTCGAAGTCTGGGGTCCGCTTTACCAGTCTAACTGCGGATTTGGCTGGACTTCGATATTTTCCCTGATGCGACTGCCATCTGATCTCCACAACCCAATGGTAGCATTAGGCGATATCAAAGCATTGCAGCTAGACCAGTTGTTGGACTTTTTAGGGCTCCAACTACCCGTAATGACTGCCATAGATGTTCTTATGGCAACCGGGACCGACGGCTTAACGTGCTCTCTGAGGCACGACTAGACCAATGCAAATACCCATATTCATGCATACAAATATTTGCCGCGTGGTTTCCGGCAGAGTAGAATTTGCGCCACCCCATCTCCTCCCATGCGGTGTCGTACAAGGAGACTAAGGGATAGGGCTATTTAACATCACACAGATATATACAGCACAGACTCAGCCTATACATGGCTCGAGTCAACAATAGTGCCCGGAATGCGGCAATAGGCTCACCCACTATTATGTGGGACCGAATACAATGATTGGTGAAATGTGGGTGTTGGTTCACCTCTGCCTAACTCTTCAGGAATAAAGGCGTGATTATATGTATGAATGTATGGCATAATAAGGGTTCTTAAAACACGAATGTGGATTAAAAAACCGAACCGCAGGCGAGTTTTTTTATAGTATCACTCGAGTGTTTTAAGACCACATTATGTACAGTTTCACACCCATATTTACAAACAATACTTCGCTATGCGTACTACCAAAACTGTGCAAAGAACGACAAATTCTCAGTGCGTTCGTTTTGGCAAGCCTTTTTATTCATAGACAACACTTTCGTTGAGGGAACGCACTGCGTTAGATACTGCTCCGTGATGTTTGTGAATTAATTTGACCAGCCCTATGCGCTCGAGCACACTATGAGACCTCACAGTATCGTTTGTGAATACGGGTGTCATACTAGTATTATTATGTATGTAAAAAGTACCCACACCTCCTGCATAGCGTTCACTACCACAGACTATTTTCATATTATCATCTTATTTTCCAGATTATCCAGAATTCAACCTCCCAGTCATGGATGTCCAGATCAAGCAGGAGCCTCACGACCACGAGAATAAATACAACCCCGAGGACACCAACGGAGATGATGATTATAACTATTAGTCGGTTTCTATTGAGGATTGGTCGGACCCTCTCCACTACTTGCTAAGGATTGTATGTGTGTGTTGTGTATGAGAATACTTGGTCGATATCTTTGGGGTTAAAAGTCTTTAGTTCTCGATTAAGAAAGAGAATCGACTTCAGGCGGGACTCGAACCCGCGATAATGTTTTTAGTATAATAATAGCTTCAAAATTTGCTAAAGGAAAACTTTTGCCATAGCACGGATACTGTAAAAATATTCTTATTAATTTTGAAATTTGAAGTAATGCTAAGTCAAAAATTAAAGGGCTTTTTGTAGAGTGAATGTAAGATTTTAACGAAATGCTTTTCATTTAAATTTGGACTTTGGACCATAGGCCACGGTAACCGCTTCCCATCAGGTGGGCCGTGTGCTTGTCTGCCACCTAAGCGGTATAAAAAAAAACTAGGGACAGCATTCTAGAACGACACTGTCTTGAATCTTGATTTATTTGAGGACAGATTGTAGATAGATTGTCTATACAATATTTCCTTACATAAATCCAGATTTAGAAATGTGTACCATTCTAGAATACGGGCCTAAGTCTAGAATACTAGCTGTTACCCGCGGCCCCGCCCGCGTGGATGTCGGTTATCGCGACCAAACATAGCCTATGTACTTTCTAAAGGCCCATTGAAATGGGTAAAGTTTCTCGCTCGTTCCAGTTCGAGAAATCGTTCGCGATTATCGCAAGCAATAATTGCCACACGTTTTTGACATTAGGGAGATTGACAGTAGACCGAGACCTAATTTTAAACGAGATAATGAGGATTGGACTTTAGAAGTAATCACTACATATTATAAAACAAAGTCGCTGTCTGTCCGTCCCTATGTATGCTCAAATCTTCAAAACTACACAACGGATTTAGAAGCGGTTTTTTTTAATAGATAGAGTGATTCAAGAGGAAGGTTTATATGTATAATACATGCATAATATTGTAGAGAAACACTGATAAATTTAGAGATATGCAGCGGGAACGGGATCAGAAAATATGGCGGTACGAAGTTCGCCGGGTCAGCTAGTTCTTAAATAAATTAATATATTTTCTAAGCATGAATTACTAGTATATGGTGGTATCGTACGTTTTAATTAAACGAATTCTAAACGAAATGAATTATGTCTGAGCGAGACTCGACGTCGAATTTGTAAATCGGCTCGCGCGGCAGCCGCGCTCGAACTTGCCGCGCGAATAATCGCTTGCTGTCGGTTTTTGAGACCGCGTCAAAAGAATTTGAGCCATTCGCTCGCGCGCGGACTGTTGGTTGTATCAGTGGATTGGCTCGCGCGGCAAGTACGTTCTGGTCTAGCGGTAGTAGTACAACTGGTCTGGCTATCCGCTGGTTTGAGCTGCCACGCACCGCATGTAGATCGCTTGCCGCGCTTTACTAAATTTAGTGTATTTACATTCTGTCTCGCGAGCCAAAAGAACGTCACATATTAACTCGCGCGGCAGCCACGCTCTACTAAATTTAGTCGACGTCCTGGTTCGCGAGCCAAATGAACGTCGAATATTGGTTCGCGCGGCAGCCGTGCTCTACTAAATTTAATCGCCGTCCTGGTTCGTGAACCAAATGAACGTCGAATATTGGTTCGCGCGGCGGCCGCGCTTTACTAAATTTAATCGACGTCCTGGTTCGCGAGCCAAATGAACGTCGAATATTGGTTCGCGCGGCAGCCGCGCTCTACTTAATTTAATCGATGTCCTGGTTCGCAAGCCAAATGAACGTAGAATATTGACTCGCGCGGCAACCGCACTACACAAAACTTGTATTTACATTCTGCCTCGCGAGCCAAATGATCGTCGAACATTGACAGCAGTCACGCGTATTTATATTTAGTACCTTCGTGTGTACAAATTTTTATGAAGTATGGTAACCGCTTACCATGGGTTTGAAACAAAGATATCGGCCAAGTACTAGGTTTGTAGCGATATAGAGGAGTTACACGTTAAGTGAAGTACTAGTGTTAGAGCGAGATAGCAAATGGCGCGTTCAGCGAGTGGAGGGGAGACGGCGATAGTGTAAGTTCTGTCCGTAGAGTAAGCTCTGACTAAAATAAATATTATGAAGTAATTTGTGGTTTTATTTTTATAGGTACTAGTTGTTGTCCTGGCGTTACCTGATTTCCTTCTTTTTCATCCTAGCGTTAATTCCCAGTCGCATCCGAAGCTTTCACCTCGGAGTCTGGGGTCCGCTTTAGCAGTCTAACTGTGGGTTTGGCTGGATATTTTCCGTGAAGCGACTGCCATATGACCTCCACAACCTAATTACGACATTGGGCGATATCGAAGCATTGTAGCTTGACCAGTTGTTGTACTTTTTAGTGTTACAACTACCCGTAACGACTGCCACAGATGTTCGTATGACGACCGGGACCGACGGCTTAACGTGCTCTCCGAGGCACGACCAGACCAATGCAAATACCCATATTCATGTATACAAATATTTGCACTGAGCGGGGATCGAACCCGCGCCTCCTGCGTAGCGGCCGCGTTCACTATCGCTACACCACAGATGCCGGCTACGAAAAACAACCTTTCTTTGGCAGTCAGGTAAAAAGAGGAAAATAATAATTACCAATGAAACTCAATCTTGTAAAGGCACATTTGTAATTCCAATCACACAAAAATCACACACAATATTGCATTGTTGATTACAACCATTTGAAAATAAAATTTGCAAATAAAATAATTATTATGGAATGAACAAGTCTTATAATTTATTATATTTTTGCAATTTAACAACAATCTTAATTAATTACAACTGCCTTGGCAAGACTTCATGGTACCCAATGACACTACCGGTAGTGCCATGGGGAAAGTAAGTATATTACCTTTGACACTACCAGTCAATAGTGTCATTGGGTAGTGCCACGGGGCAGTCACGGGCTTCATGACATTATTATTATTTTCAATATACTACATAAAAAAGTTTAACAAAATTATAAAAAAATATTAATCTCTTCAATACGAATACAAGTAAATTGTAGACCATATTACTATACTCCATTCGGTTAGGTAAACTAAACCTAAACAATCTGTGTCTATTTAATGTTTTATTTAAAAACTCAGTTTATTAATATTTTTCTGTGACCCGCACCCGCTTAACGCAGCGAAGGCGCTTAGTCAGTTAGTTAGCCTAATTTGTTTGTATAAAAAGGCGCTTTAGATAAGCACCTAACCGAATGAACTATAGTAAAGTGCATCGTACTAGTAATAAGTAACCAGCTTTACTACTAATTCGTAAATACAAATAATTCTGGAACCACGATACCGGTGTCTTTTAGCAAATACTTAATTTTAAGTCACTTAATTAAGACTAAATTCGTGCGTGAATATTTATAAGTGGCAGGCGGCATATTGAGTCGCTATAAAGCACACTGTTAGTACACGACGGTATATCCGTCCCAATCGTGCAGTCCGACGAGGTTCATACGTCCGCCCTACAGAATACCATGGGTATAATAGGGTAGCCAGAGCTCACTGGAGAGGTTATGTGCTGTCAGTGGGAAGACCAAAGGCTTGTCCTGCTTTTCTTCTGCGTTGACGGCACAGAATCTCTCTGTTCTTACAGGGTCGGCAGCACGAGTGTGACTCCCCTGGTGTTGCACTCGCTCATAGGCCACGGTAGGTTCCTCTTACCATCAGGAGGGCCGTGTGCTTATCTGTGACCTAAGTACAAGTAGTATAAAATTTTATTAATTTATATGAATTATGCATTTTTATTATGTATATCAATAATAATAATATTTTATTCTGAATTTATCATTAATGACGTATTTTCTTTTGGGTAGGGCGTCTCTGATTAGTGCGTAAAATGAGAGGAATTATATCATTAATTGACCCAAATTATATAATACACTAGCTGACCCATATCACCCCTATATGTTTATTAATTTTCATATAATGTGTGGCAATTTTTATTTATGTTTACTGCTACGCTCCCTTAAGTAGTAGCGTGATGAAATATAGCCTATAACCTAGCTCGATGAACTGACTATTCAACACAAAAATATTTTTTCAGTTCGAACCACTAGTTCCTAAGATTAGCGCGTTTAACCAAACGAACAAACTCTTCAGGTTTATAATATTAGAAGACAATTACGACGACGGACACTGGTAATTAACCGACTAGTGGTCAATGACGCATATATGCGTCATGGAACGAACTTTGTGACCAGTGGTAGAAATCTGTAAAAATAGTTAAATAACACGACGGATATATTACATTTTATATACAACAAGCTTGTACCGGCTCCACCTGCGAATATAGTAAACAAGCATATTTAATATAGTCAAAAATATTCCCGAGACTCACGGGAACCTTTTTCCGGGAGTCGCGGAAACTGCAGTCTGTTTTATTCCCGATCAAAATCTACCGGTGTACAAAATTTCAGCCTCTTATGCATTTATAATATTCAAACAAGCTGCAGCTCTGCCTGGATTCAAAGCCGAGACCGCTCGGTCGTATGGCAGACTCCTAAACCACCAAGCTACCGGCGTTTATAAAAATAGTGCGATTGTAGGCGGGCGAGGCCGCGGCAAGAGTGTAGCAACTATGTGATTCTGCAGCCGTCGTTGACAGCTTCTCCTGTGGCCATCTTCTTCTCTTGTTGACTCGATTCTGCTGTCTAAAGAGAGAGATTAACAGTCTTAATATGGCACTTTACTGAGTACTACACAGGGTGTCGTCTGTTTTAGTTTTCGACACTTTTACTGACGATTTAAAAAAATGGGCTTTCTTCCGATAGCAATTTTTTTTAAATTATGATTTCAGAACCCTTTACGTTCTTTTTTTTTCAATTTTAGACGGCGTTGCTATCGAAACTGGTTAAAAAATATTTCGTTCAAAAACAACTGTAAAATTAGCCGGTAAATTCCACTAGTAAGGGTTTGATCGCAGGTCCTAAATGTTAACATTCCTTATTGTCCGATGACGCATATGTGCGTCATGAAAGTATTAGCCAGACCGACATGACGCACATGTGCGTCATCAAACATTGTGACCAGTGACAATAATTTGTAATGATGAAAAGGGCAAATACTGTTGAATGAAATTTTGAAGCATTTATTCCCGCCCGAAGTTTTCCTCTGTAAATCGAGGCAAATACTAAATTAACCTTGGCCTGTGGACGTGTGTAACATCAGGGGAGTGACAAAAAGTTGATATTATAAATTAGAATGTGTTCAGCTACTTTAGTTGTTATATGTTTAAGCTAAGCTACTCACGATACTGGAGTCCTTGGCATCGAGGTAGGGCATGGAGGCCTGCCGACCGAACAGGCGCTTGAAGCCGAACCGAGGCTTCGCTGAACTAGCCGCTGTAGGGGACTGCGGGGGACAACACATGTGTCAGTATTTACTTGTTTACACCTCGCCTGACGGTAAACTAAAGGCAAGGTGCTTCCACGTGCTTCCGAGGCAAAGCTCACGTGTTGCCCTATTTCACGCGCGGCGTGAAAAGCATCTGATGAGGCTGTCAAGCTGAGTGCCACCATTGTAACATTAATATCAAATGGTATCTAATTCACTTTTGTAGTGGATTAGAGTGGTATAATAAGTGGAAATGAATCCACTGGTTGATTTTCTCAGTGGATTAGAGTGGCATAATAGTACATTATGGTACAAGTGAGCAAAATTGGTGATTACTGCCGAGGCGCCATTGAGACCCGAGCCGCCAGGCGAGGGTCTTAAGCTTAAGACAGCCGAGGACGGTAATCATCATACTCACACGTGCCATACGACGTTTTACAACACACTTGCGAATAAAATACTTAATACTAAAAATACTAAATAAACAATACTACAAATTAATTCGTTTTCCTATGCGCGCGCATCTAACAATGGCGGTCGGACATATTTAAAAATAAATGAGGTTTGAATTTAACTTTTTTTTACTGTTTTTTTTTTCTGTACTTAGAGAAAAAAAAAGTTAAATTTAAGTGAAAATTTTGTTTATTAAACAAGTAAGTATTACAAGTTGAAATTATTTATTTAAATAAAAAAAATGCATCAAATTACCATACAATAGGCATTTAATTTATTCGTACTATTAAACACGTTCTTTTTTCTATCGAAACTATTTAAGAACATAGAAACTTAACCTATAAAATTTAAAAAAGAATCTATAACTCACTTGTGAATAATAGCAATGAAAAAGTCACAGTTTGATAATAGGTGTCATTACGTGCCTATTTGCGGTGAAATAATAGCACTTTTATGAGCAGGAGTGTTGTAAATGTCTGTAATGGTGACTCTCTTTCTTGAAACTCATTCAATTTCGTGATGGCGAGGTAAGTCACATGAACGTGTCAGATAAGATTTAATATTGCATAGCTTCGCGTTTTAGGCAATTTGCTTCATAGGCATCGTGAAATTTAGGTACTTCGCTCAAAAGGGTTTTTTTCGGGCATTTTCCCACATGATCTGAATTGACCGTAAAACGCAACCATATCTAATATAAATATGCCATAACACTCACTTGCTCGGTGTCCTGTACAGCGAGTGTGTCTGTCTGCATGTCTGTCTGTACGTTTGTCGCCCCATTGACGCCGCTGGAGCTCGCCTGGCCACAGCTACACGAGTGACAAGAAGACGCCGGGATACCTGGGGCGAAATACTTTTCATACAATTTACTGGGTAGGGCAAACGAGTTTTCAAAAATATTTAATAGTACATTATGGTACAAGCGTGTAAAGAAGGACGGTAATCACCATACACGCGAGTGGCATACGATTGTTTTCAACACACTTGCGATTAAAATAATACTAAAAATACTACATAATACAATTAAAACACAATAGTAAAATTCTATTTGTTGTCATATGCGCGCGCAACTAACATTTTTTTTATTTGTTCCTTTCGGAACAGGCAACAGGCTAAGGTGCTATCACCATTCTGCCTTGTCATCTACTTACTTATTTGAATTATGATATTTTTTTTCTCTGTAAATACTCACAGAGAAAAAAAATACATTTTAGTGAAAGTTTTATTTATTAAACACGTATTACAAGTTGAAATTATCTTTTAAAATAGGAAGTTGCATGAAATAAGCAAGCAATAGGTATATTAATTCGTTTGTACTATTGGACACGATCTTTTTGTATCGAAACTTTTTTAAGAACAAAGCAACTTAATCAATGAAATTTAAAAAAAAGAAGTCTATAACTCACTTGTGAATAATAATAATGAAAAAGTCACAGTATTATAATAGGTGTCATTCCGTGCTTAATTGCGGTGAAATAAAAACCTGTTTATAAGCAAGTGTGTTGAAAATGTATTTTTGTTCCTTTTTAAAAATATAGGAATGTTTCCTTTGTATAAAATTTGCTATCTCCAGTATTTATAGTACTTTTCCTCCAGGTCGTACAAGGCGACTAAGGGATAGGGCTGTTTAACATCACACAGATATATACAGCGCAGACTCAGCCTCAGATACATGGCTCGAGCCAACAATAGTGCCCGGAATACGACAATAGGCTCACCCCCTATTACGTGGGACCTCATACAATGATATCTAACCTTCTGGGGATAAAGACGTGATTGTATGTATGTATGTTCCTCCAGGTAAGGTACAAATCTTCGTCTCTGTATAGGGAATATGGGTGAATTGGCCTATACAGAAGTTGAAAAACCAAACGACATCATATTTTGCGAATCCTGGACTCCGATGTGAAAACCTCTGATGCGACGATGATGATTACTTGTCCCATATCAGGTTCTACGTAATAGGGGATGAGCTTATTGCCGTATTCCGAGCACTATTGTTAACTCGAGCCATGTATAGGCTGAGTCTGTGCTGTATATATCTGTGTGATGTTAAACAGCCCTATCCCTTAGTCGCCTTGTACGACACCGCATGGGAGGAGATGGGGAGGCCCAAATTCTACTGTGCCGGGGAACCACGCAAAAACCACATCACATCATATTTAAGGGAACCTCCCCAGACTCTGAGGTGAAAACATTTGATGCGACCGGGACTATCCCAAGTTATTATTTTGAACCTAATCGGTTTGACTAGACTAACAATGGTAATTTACCATTGTAAACCTTTGAGAATAGTGTTCTCAAAAGTTTACAATATCTAAAAGGCTATTCTCAAATGTTTGAGAAATCTGTGAGAGTGCTGTAAGGCGAAATCGGTTAGGTTCAAAATCCATATCCATACTAATATTATAAATGCGAAAGTAACTCTGTCTGTCTGTCTGTTACGCTTTCACTCCTAAACTACTGAACCGATTTTGATGAAATTTGGTATAGGGCTAGTCTAGACCTTGAGAAAGGACATAGGCTATATTTGGTCGCGATAACCGACATCCACGCGGGCGGAGCCGCGGGAAAAGCTAGTAATAAATAATTGTGGAAAAGTACATGTGCTTTATTCAATACTAGCTGATCCGGCGAACTTCGTACCGCCATATTTTCCGCCCGCGTGGTATTCTGATCCCGATTAATCAGTGTTTCTCTACAATATTATGCATGTATTATACATATAAACCTTCCTTTTGAATCACTCTATCTATTGAAAAAAACCGCTTCAAAATCGGTTACGTAGTTTTGAAGATTTAAGCATACATAGGGACGGACAGACAGCGACTTTGTTTTATAATATGTAGTGATGTGTAGCAAGTTCCACCAAGCGCCATCGACCTCCAGTATAAACAGTACTCACCATTAC
The DNA here is from genome assembly GCA_914767945.1 of Eilema depressum. Taxonomy (NCBI): domain Eukaryota; kingdom Metazoa; phylum Arthropoda; class Insecta; order Lepidoptera; family Erebidae; genus Eilema; species Eilema depressum. The sequence goes on from OU612039.1 coordinate 13,066,163, forward strand.
AATGGTTGCAGCTGGCAACACTGGCCGTTGTGTAGTACGCCCTGTTGCCGTCAGGGGGCGCGGCGGCGACGGAGTTCGTGCCTTTGAGATATTGCTTCAGCTCTTCCGCACGCTCCATGTACCTGTGGGAATAGAGCACATATTGAAATAAACATGACTTTTTATACCTACTACTTAGGTCGCAGACAAGTACACTAAAGGAGACGGGGACTTCTGGGCCAAAATTGTAATGAGTTGAGATATGACTTAAAAAAAGCGGTATTTTTTTCTATTTCAAAATATTAAAAAACCAGCTCAATTGAAAATCTTGAAGACGAGAAATCTTAAAACTAAATTTATTTCACTAGCAAAATAAAATATCGATTACTAAAAATTATTTAAACAATATTGCGTATTATAACACTTGCATCACAATTTGATATTAAATCAATCAGAGTGAACAAAACTTAATCATAATAATAATAATAACCATTTAAAATACCAAATAATAGTGTAATAAAAATAAATTCTGAATCGATTTCCGTTAATCGATTAATTATTTCTTGTGTTTATCAACTGTATTTTTAAGCTGTGACAGCTGACAGCCAGGGGCGGATCCAGCTTTCAATTCAGGGGGGGGTCATGGTGTAGCCGAGACATAGTTTCAGGGGGGAGGGGGGGGGGGGTGTCTAGTCTCCCAATAAAATGTCATTGAACAATACAATGAAAATAAATGTGTATGAAATTCATTACGAAATAATGGAGGAGGAATGAGGTGAGAGGAGAAAAGTAAGATACCTTGAACGACTGTTGTTATATACGATCCAGAACCCGGTTAAGCTGCTGGCCCCCAAGTTGAAGGACGCAGCTAGCACTCTGGCTTGAGGGGGCTGGAGGACTCCTGCAGGAGACTATGGCGAAAAAAGATGTCAGAGCACCTTCGGTACTAAATCCGTATCAAAAGGCGAGAAATCGAGGCTACGAAGTCCCAGCTTTATCGGGACATGATGGAGTTGAAACTACGACTTGGACAACCAAGTGCAGGGCACGCCTTGATAGTGGTGGTATTTCTTACCACCACTATCACGGTGAACTAGCTAGCCGCAGCTATCACCCATCATGGAGAACTGGCTAGAAAGGCTTCAATGGGGAACTCTCGTAGCGGTTGACGCAGATGATCACCGGATATGGATGTTTCTGAAGTTAGCTGCGGCGAATTCAGAAGGAGCCAACGCCCGGGTGTCATCACTGTAATGCAATCGAGGACACGGGGCTGCATATGCGGACCGAATACCCGGCATGGGAAACGCCGAAGCGGGTCCTTGTGGCGGCCCTCGGGATGGGAGTTCTCTCGCTCAGCACTCTCTCTCGCTTGCTTAGAGTGATGGCGTAAAACCGTAAGCTCGCGGCTGCCACCGCCTCCATCTGAGAGCAAGTAATGCTCGAGAAGGAGGCGGGGGCCCGTTACCCCGCCTCCTTCTCGAGCATTACTTGCTCTGGAGAAGATTCAGTTGTTTCCCATTCCGCATAATACACAATGCGCGAAGGACTCGAGCGACGTAGGTCACTCAACATCTCCATTATCGTATCAATATCTCCATATCGGTCTCCATTAGCACGGGCCTGGAAATGATAGGGGGAACCGCCTGACACTCTAGAAGAAGCAGGCCGCGTTGGCGGCGCGATGCGCGCCTCCCCCTTTCATGATTATCGTACATATTTTCCTGATTACTTCCGAATCCGAGGTGACCTCGGAGCTCAGAGGCCGCCTTCCGTCACTTCCTCCTCCACTTCGCACGACGTTGGGCGTCCATGGTGGTGAGATAAGACCATTTGCACGCATGTCACCCTTCACGACTTCAAGCCAAGACTTCTTGGGCCTATCCTTTCCACCTGGTCCCGGTGGCTGTGCTACTGCCAGCCATTTGTTACCCACGTAGCCTGGCGGTTGCTGCAAGACGTGGCCACACCAGCGAAGGCGGCTCTCTTGCATTTTATGTGTGATGTCGCGGACATGAAGGCTGCCGCGGATCTGAGAGTTCCTCATGCGATCTTTACGTGTGACGCCGCACATCCACCGCATCATTTTCATCTCCGTGACACGTAGCTGACGTAGCTCCTGCTTATGTCGCTCCAGCAGCGGCCACGCCTTACAGCCGTGTAAAAAGACAGGCCTAATGATCGTTTTATAGACCTACCCCGTCAACCAGACTGGCATTTTAGGTTCAAATGTGACGCCAATCATATCCCGCCCCTTGGCCCACATGGCGGCAATTCGTGCCTTGACGTCGCGGTTGATGTGACCAGTCACGTGAAGTACAGATGCCAGGTACTTTTTTTTTATCGTGCGAAAAATCCCCACGGATACCTCCCCCGCCGGAGCCGGAGGAGGTTATGTCGGACTCGAACCGACTAAAACGCACGCCGTCTGTGGGCCGTCAGTTGCTGGAGGTGAGATTGTCGTAGCCATATCCCTAGCACCCCGGCCGACCCAGAGCCATAATATTATCTCTCGATCTGGCCCTCTTCCGGTGTGGGGACCATAGAGTCCCCAACTCGCCCCCGGGTATGGGGAGGCACGCAATGCGCGTCGCCGCCGCGCCCGAGTTGCCGATGCTTACGCGCGGCCCGCGACGAGCGGCGACAACTCGGGCGTCGGAGGTCGCAGAATGACCTCCGTCCCCCATGAGCGCGGACCTGGGGGTGACGGGTAGAGCCGCCTGTCACCCTAGCAGAAGCAGGCTGCGGCGGCGCGCATTGCGTGCCTCCCCGTATGAGCCAGCTGCGTCATCCGCAGCAGAAGATGGCCACTGGCCACAACCGCTGGGCCCGCGGTAAGTAAGGCCCATCCCATCCAATGGGGAGTGGCTAGAGAGGCCACATGGCTGCCTCTCGTACCGGCTGACGCAGGTTATTACCGGGCACGGGTGCTTTGGTGACTACCTACGTCGGATCCAGAAAGGAAGGCTTCTTCCAAGTTCACAAAAAGTTTTTGTAAGCAAACAGTAACATAAATACGGGACCTTTGAAGCTGACCCCAAGTCAAATTGTTGCCCGAATCGAAAAAGGACCTCATGGCTGTCAGCTCCAGACCTTCGACTGCCGGCCTGGTTAGTCATTCGCGCTTAGTTCTTTAACATAGCGGACAGGGTGTCAGGTCCGAAAACTATTCGAGTCCATCGGTTGATCGGCTGCGCTGCACGATAAATTGGAATTTTCAATCGTGCGAATAATAGGTATTCATACTGATGTTTGGTGCCTCATAAAATTATAATACTATTAGGTACAAAGAGACAGTCTTCTTATGCGTGGTATTTTTTAAAATTTATCACTGACATTGGGATATTTTTTAGTAGGTGACCCGCCCAGGGGGGGGGTCATGACCCCCACGACCCCCCCCCTGGATCCGCCACTGCTGACAGCTCCATTTTCTGTCAATCAGGCCCACGAATGTATGGAAGAGTATCCGTCTCCTTTACAGATTAGGTAAAGTAGTGTATGAAAGTTATGTGCAGTTTCACACTCGTGTGATACAAAAAAATTAAGTTTAAAACTAAAACCCGACTACTTAAAAATCACGCTTTAAAAAGTATTAAACAAGAAAATATCTAGGATAGCCGTGGTCGTATGCCACTTTTCCTTAGAATAGCATGTAAATATGTATCGTTTTATTATAGTAAGTGCTAGCGGGCGCTAGAGGACGCCACATTAGATTTAGTGACACGTCATATAGCCTATAACCATCGGACGATCAAGACGATTCTAACGATATGCTATATGTCCAGTTCTAATAAGTAGTTGAGCAGCTATGAGGGAACAAACGAACATACATACATACATACATACATAGCGTGTCAAAATCATAACCCTCCTTTGGCTTCGCCGTAGTCGGGTAAAAAACTCGCTTGGCGGCTCGTTACTTTACCTCACACTCGTGTTTTAAGAACCCTTATTATGCAACAGTTTCATAAACTTTTTGACATTCTGTGCGTAAAGACTGTCATTAAAGTACTGTTTTTAACCCCCGACAAAAAAAGAGGGGTGTTATAAGTTTGACGTGTGTATGGGTGTGTGTGTGTGTCAGTCTGTCTGTGGCATCGTAGCTCCCAAACGGCTGAACCGATTTCGATTCTGTTTATTTTGTTTGAGAGATTGTTTAGTCGAGAGTGTTCTTAGCTACGCTTCATAAAAATCGGTTCAGCCATTTGAAAAATATGACGAGTGAAAGTGGCAATGCAAAATTTAATATTGTCAAATATACCCGTGTTGGGTATCAAATGAAAGGTCATAATTTATACATCACGATACAGTTTTATGAAAATCGGTTTAACGGTAAAAAGCCTATAAAAAGGATGAAATAAAAAAAATAAAAAAATTAAAAAAACCACTGACCCAAAAAGGTCCTATAAAAAGTACTTAGGGTATAGGCTAGTATACTTAGGGTAGGTCATAATGTAATAGTTATTATTTTACTTTTTATAGGATCTTTTAGGTCCAACCCCACCAAACGGACGGCATCGGCCCGGATTTTACAATCTTTAAACAAAATTAAATCTTATTATCACAGTGTTTGAAGTTTATATTACCAAGTCACGCACAACAGCTTGACAGCGACGTGCGGCGGCATGACGCACGTCAAGCTGTCATGCGTGACTTGCTAATATAAACTTTAAATGCTGTGATATAAGATTTATTTTGTTTAAAGATTGTAAAATCCGTTCCGATGCCGTCCGTTTGGTGGGGTTGGATCTTTTTGGGTCGGGGGTTTTTAAAATTTTAATTAAAAATGTTTTAATGTGTACATTTCAGTATGAGAGTAGATCCCTACTAATATTATAAATGTGAAAGTAACTCTGTCTGTCTGTCTCGCTTTCACGCCCAAACCACTGAACCGATTTTGATGAAATTTGGTATAGGGGTAGATTAGACCTTGAGAAAGGACATAGGCTATATTTGGTCGCGATAACCGACATCCACGCGGGCGGAACCGCGGGCAAAAGCTAGTAAAGAAATAAAGATGATGGTGGTTCCCCTGACCTGGTGAGTTTAGCGGCGAGGGCAGCTCTCCTGAGGGAATCGGTTTCACATCCGACACACGGCACCAGCAGGAGCAGACTGTCGCGGTAGTGGTGGAAGGCTTCCTCCAGCAGACCCTGGGAGTCCAGGGAGATGGCGCGCTTGATGAGCGACACGGCCTGGGGGAGACAGGGACATTATAGAACGATGTACCACTGCTCAGACAGGTATACCGCCGTTTGCCCGAATTTTATTTACCCTAATATCATTTACCATAATAGTCAACAGCCATAATATTACATGACATAATATTCATTTGCCCTACTCTTATTTTCTATATTAGTCACGGGCTAGAAATTTTGTTTCCCATAAAGTCACTTACCATAACATCATTTGTCATAATCATTGTAAGCCCTAATTATCATATATGCCATAACATCGTCTGTCATCGACATTGGGTGTGTAACGGTTGTTATATCAGGAGAAACTGGATGCAATCGGGACTTTAGGGCACCCGACTCGGATAGGTTAGGTTAGAAGGGGATGGCGGGGTCGTTTGAGCGAGCGCAGCGAGCGAATAGACCCCGCTATCCCCTTCGTGGTAATTTTTTTATAAACCACCCAGAAGTAGTTTGGTTAGGTGCCATTTGAGTTAGGTTAGGACTGTGAGTACTGTCACCATTAAACTTTAAATATTATGTCTAATAATCATTATGCCGTTTAAATATTATGTCTAATAATCATTATGGCGTTTAAATATTATGTCTAATAATTATTATGGCAAATAAAAATATGAAAAACAATACGTATGGCACTCGTATCTTATGGTATCTAAGTTTCGGGCAATTAAAAGTATGTCATATATCTTTTAGGGCAAACAAAACTTTCGGGTAAATGAAATTCGGGAATATGATGATTATGGCATATAATCTTCGGGTAAACAATAGACAACCCCTCAGACGGTTGTCTATTGTTTAACCGAAGATTATATGCCATAAACATCATATTCCCGAATTTGATTTACCCGAATTTCATTTGCCCGAATGTTTTGTTTGACCTAAAAGACATTTGACATACTTTTAATTGCCCGAAACTTAGATACCATAACATACAAGTGCCATACGTATTGTTTTACATATTTTTATTTGCCATAATAATTATTAGACATAATATTTAAACGCCATAATGATTATTAGACATAATATTTATACGCCATAATGATTATTAGACATAATATTTAAACGCCATAATGATTATTAGACATAATATTTTCTTCTTGCTCTTTCTGGCTGTCGATGTCGATGGGTGTGATGGGTTAATGGTCACAGTTCTAACCTAACTCAAATGGCACCTAACCAAACTACTTCTGGGTGGTTTATAAAAAAATAACCACGACGGGGATAGCGGGGTCTATTCGCTCGCTTCGCTCGCTCAAACGACCCCGCCATCCCCTTCTAACCTAACCTATCCAAGTCGGGGTGCCCCAAAGTCCCGATTGCATCCAGTTTCACCTGATATAACCGTTACACACTGTCACTGTTACACAATGTCGATGGCAGTTGATGTTATGGCATATGATAATTATGACATGTGATAATTATGGCATGTGAAAATTATGGCATGTGATAGTTAGGGCATGTGATATTTATGGCATGTGATAATTATGGCATGTGATAATTAGGGCTTACAATGATTCTGACAAATGATGTTATGGTAAGAGATTTTATGGGAAACAAAGATTCTAGCACGTGATTAATATAGCAAATAAGAGTAGGGCAAATGAATATTATGTCTGTTAATATTATGGCTGTTGACTATTATGGCTAATGATATTAGGGTAAATAAAATTCGGGCAAACGGCGGTATACCCCCTTAGACACCTATATCGTCAACCCACAGAGTATACCTACGCAGGACAACGTAGAATATTCAATCAAGAACCAAGCGGTTCGGCGACTCCTTCTGCCGCACCATTAAGACCTGGAATTCCTTACCAGTTCACGTGTTTCCCTCCTCCTACAGTCCCGGGTCCTTTAAGCGCGGCGTGAAAAAGCATCTGATGAGGCCGTCAAGCTGAGTGCCACCATTGTAACATGGTACGTATCTGTAATGGTGAACCTCTTTTCAGAGACATTGCCTTCAGCTTACCATCAGGCGAGGCGAAGTCAAATTGAAGTGTCCTACAAAAAAAAAAACATCTACTCACCTTCTCGTAGTTCTCCTTGGACGGCATATGCTCGAGGTCGAGGTAGGCATGTGCGAAGAACTCCTCGTAGGTAATACGTTTGTTGGGGTCGTGCTGCAGCAGCCTGGTCAATAGATCCTGGCAGCCAGGGGAGATGGACGACTTGGGGGGGATCTGGACGAGATAGGAGAAAAGAAAAGCTGTACATCATCGACCAGGGTGCACCAGAAATGAAGGTAGATCTGGATAATCCTGGGTAAGAGTGTGTAGTTGGATTTCAACTGTCTCCTAGGGGTAACGTTTTTGACATTCGTTGACGCCTGTCATATACGTCAAATCCCATACATTTGGCATTCTATTCCATCATACGCCGAGCTACGAATTGCCACTTGTCTAGAGGGGCTGGTCCGTATAGGGTCAAAGGCACTTCATCCCTCGCACACTCAAGCTGTGCAATGAACTCCCCGCGATGGTTTTCCCAAGCGACTACAATATGGGGTTCTTCAAGAAGGGCATTAGAAGGTTTCTTCAGGGTCGGCAGCGCTAATGTAACGCCCCTGGTGTTGCATACGTTCATAGGCCACGGAAACTAAGCACCATCAGGTGGGCCGTGTGCTTGTCTGCCACCTAAGTGGTATAAAAAGGCACGAGCACTTACGAGTGACGTCATGGATGACGAAGTATTCGCTCGTTGTCTTCTTGATTTTCGTTGCAAAAATTAATAATATCAAGATTATACAAACAGACAGACAAACATTTTGAACTACTATTTGATTATAATTATAATTAAGTATCGTGTATTCATTCATAATCTTTTATCGTTACACACAGACATTCCGATTTTATTTATTTGTATAGATTGAAATTATAAGTTCGGTTTTAACTACTCTATACATATGTATAGACACCGAACTGTCAGACGACTGTACAAGCTCATGTTTCTCGTCTCACTCTCCAGCCTGACTCTCCGATGTGTGTGTACTCCAGGACACATGTCTTACAGGGCACGTGTCCCACAGGGTACGTGTACTACAGGATACGTGTACCACAGGGCACGTGTACTACGCGGCACGTACCTGTATGGGCGCCTGGCGCTGTATCTTGTCGACGAGCTCCTTGAACGTGTTGGACGAGTACGGCGCGCGCCCGAACAGGCACTCGTACATGATCACTCCTGGAACAGAACAGAACGATGAGGTCGTTAATGTGCCCGGTAGGGTACAACAGACTATGCCCACATCACCAGAAATATCTATGGTTGCGGGTTGCGGATGTCATTTGCGTCGGCCACTCACGCCGGGGTGGCTGACGTGGATGACTTCACGTGACATTACGCCACCATAGATAAATAACAAATAGTGTAACGGGTATGCGGCTTTTGAGTGGAGTGCGTTGTGTTTTTTGCAATAAATGTGTTTTATTTCTTCTTTTTTTCTTTCTTTCCATCTCTTCCCGTGGGTCTCGGACTCGAACCGCCTAAACTGTACGCCATCTCAGACCTTAAATGCCGGTCACCTAATAAGGTATTCCCCTTGCACTCTGGCTGACGCTGGCCCATCTCCGGTATCGAGATGGCCTTCTAAGGTGAACCACGGCGCCCCATCTTGCCTCGGGGCAGTGGGCCACCCCAGACTGGTCCTGCTGGGGTGGCAGGAGGCTCCACGTATCCCTTAGGCCCTACCATATCCGTAACCGCTGCAAGACAGCTCACAGTATGATCGCCCTGCTGCGGTTTTTCTAGGCGACTACAATATGGGGTTATTCAAGAAGGGTGTTAGAAGGTTCGTGTCTGCCAGCTAAGTGGTATACAGGGCGTCCCACGGCGATGCCACATGGAGGGAAAGTACCTTAAATCCTTAAGTTAGCTCATTTTGTTTAAAGGAGACATCATTTTATTTTTAAAAAGAAACAAAACTGCATTCAAAGATTTTTTTAAATTCGCTTGCCACACCCGGTAATCGAACCGACTAAAATCCGAAAAAGTAACATCCTGTATTTTTATGGCATCAATCGATAGTGTCAATCATAAGGATCAAATCTCTCTAAGAAACATGGTAAATTAAACGAAAGGAAGTCCTTGAAATCTAAAATTATAAATTCAATTTGGCAAAATAAAACATTTTAACTCAAAGTTCATCCATCTATCTGATACCATATTAACAATAAAATTCCATATTTAAACTGCTTTTCTTTTTTTATCGTGCTGACACCGCTGCTGGTCAGCGGTAGTATTTAGGTATGTCGAACTCAAACCGACTAAAACCGCACGCCGTCTAAATTAACAGGTTATAAGTTGATCCATAGGGCAATTCTCTTGCCATTTTCGTTGCACAGGGTACACCGCATGCAGGTTTCTAATCAAATCAAAGATATCTCTAGTGTTGATACCTTGTAAGAATTTCTTACAAGATATCAACACATCAAAGATATCTCTAGTGTTGATACCTTGTAAGAATTTCTCACAAGGTATCAACACTAGAAATATCTTTGATGAAATTTATTTAGTAAAATGAGTACTAAATGAATGAACTTTATTACCTGTTTAGAATGTAACTTTATTGGGTAACTGCATGAGGTATGTGTAGGTAGGGTAGGTAGTTATTTTTGGGTGCTTGATTAGAAACCTGCACGCGGTGTACCCTGTGCAACGAAAATGGCAAGAGAATTGCCCTATGGATCAACTTATAACCTGTTAATTTAGACGGCGTGCGGTTTTAGTCGGTTTGAGTTCGACATACCTAAATACTACTGCTGACCAGCAGCGGTGTCAGCACGATAAAAAAAGAAAAGTAGTTTAAATATGGAATTTTATTGTTAATATGGTATCAGATGGATGGATGAACTTTGGATTAAAGTGTTTTATTTTGCCAAATTGAATTTATAATTTTAGATTTCAAGGACTTCCTTTCATTTAATTTACCATGTTTCTTAGAGAGATTTGATCCTTATGATATACACTATCGGTTGATGCCATAAAAATACAGGGTGTTACTTTTTCGGATTTTAGTCGGTTCGATTACCGGGTGTGGCAAGCGAATGTAAAAAAATCTTTAAATGCAGTTTTGTTTCTTTTTAAAAATAAAATGATGTCTCCTTTAAGTAAAATGAGCTAACTTAAGGATTTAGGGTACTTGCCCTCCATGTGGCATCGCCGTGGGACGCCCTGTATAATAGTTTATCATTATATATTTGCTGTATCGTCATGTATAAGTTATGACCTTTCATTTGATACCCAACACAGGTATATTTGAAAATATTAGATTTTGCATTGCCACTTTCACTCCTCATATCTTTTAAATGGCTGAACGGATTTTTATGAAACATACCTAAAACAATCACGACTAAACAATCTTTCAAACAAAAGAAACAGAATCGAAATCGGTTCATCCGTTTGGGAGCTATGATGCTTGTCCAGATGATTCTAAAGGTCATACACACTTCAAACTTATATCACCCCTCTTTTTTGTCGGGGGTTAAAAAGAAACTCACCGACGCTCCACAGGTCCACCCTGGCGTCGTAGTCTCCGAACAGCATCTCCGGCGCCATGTACAGGGGAGACCCTCGCACTGAGCGAGATCCTTCTGCAGATAGGTGCTGCGCGAACCTGCAAGTGTTACCCCTCGTGATAGTTAGGTATTTGACTGGCTAGTCAAATGGATTACTTATTTTAAATTGGAAAAAGCGAAATCAATACTCGGGCAGGACTCGAACCCGGAATATCGGTAGATGGCTCCCACCCACCATCGCCCTAAGATGGATGTATTGGAAAATTTGGATCAATCTCGGGCGAAGCTCGGTGGCTCAGTGGTCAGAGCATTCCCCCTGTAAGGGAAAGATCGCGGGTTCGAGTCCTGCTCCTGCCCGAGTATTGATTTCGCTTTTTCCAATTTAAAATAATTTGTTTAGTTTAGCATACTAAATGCTTTAAAATTATCTCAAATGAATTGCTTTTTACTAAACGTCAAAACGATAACTGAGAACAAACAGCAAGTTGCTATTGAGCTCAACCGGGTTCCTATGGGGATCAGAGAATCTGATCGAGTTCAGTGCCAAAAACTCAAGCGTGCTCGTTAGCTCGTTAGCTAAGGCTTCTCTCTTCCTTCCTCTCCCTACTCTTCAGAACACTGCTGGCACTTCAGGACCTCGGATGCTCGATACATAGAGAGCGTCAATTAAATTTCAGCATGAAAAAAGATGCCTATTATGACACTTATGACTCATTTGAATGAAATTGTAAATATGCTGACTATTCAAATCAATTTAGAAAGAGAAAAGAGAATCGACGATCTTTCCCTTACAGGGGGAACGCTCTGACCACTAAGCCACCGAAGCCCGCACGAAGTCGATCCAAATTCCCCTATACAACCGTCTTTGGGGCGACGCGCGACGGTGGAGCCATCTACCGAGACTCACCCAAAATCAGCCACCTTGAGCATGTATTTCCCATCAGATCCCTTGTGCAGCAGTAGGTTGTGTGGCTTCAGGTCCATGTGGACCACACCTGGAGAAGGAATAATCATTTAAGATAAGATAAGACATTCTTTATTGTACACCACAAAAGTATTATAAGATAACAACATGTCGTTGAATGATATGGTGTTGCATACGTCCATAGGCCACGGTAACCACTTCCAATCAGGTGGGCCGTGTGCTTGTCTGCCACCTAAGTGGTATAAAAAAAGATATCCTTTTTTTATTATAAAATTACACTATAAGAGCATTTTCACATTATCCGGTCCGATCACATTATCCGATCCGATATCAGACCGGATAATGTGAAAGACAGATACATTTATGTCATGCATTTTACTTCCTCCGATATCGGATCGGCGTCCGACACCGATATCGAATCGGATAATGTGAAAACGCTCTAACGTCTGTACAAATCTGGCTGGAATTCAGTACAGGAATAGATTGCTTTCTGTATTACTTCTTTCTAAGCGACTATAACATGGGGTTCTTCAGAAAGGGCATTGGAAGGTTCTTAAAGGGTCAGCAGAACGAGCATGACTTCCCTGGTGCTGCACACGTCCATAGGCCACGGTAACTACTTCACATCGGGCGGACCTTGTGCTTGTCTGCCACCTAAGTGGTATAAAAATACTAAAAAAAATACGTTGTGGTCATATGGTGGCTATATGGGTGAGAACAAACAAAAAACAGAATGCTCGTTACCTTTCTCTCTGAGGAATTTGAGTGCCGATGCGAGTTGCTGAAGAAAATATAATACCTGCGAAATAATAGTAGCTTATGAAACTATTGCATAATAAGACCGCGTGGTCCCCGGCAAAGTGGAATTTGGGCCACCCACGGAGGACAGAATATGATTAGTAAACGGAGATGTTCCAGTGAAATTTCTCGTAATAAAAACGTGTCGCCAAATGCGGGTGTGAAGAAGACGCGGGGGGCATGACGCCATACCTCGTCCCCCACGCGTCTCTTCTCCAAGTCTAAGCCCCTCCCACTTTTTAGAATGCCATCTAGTGTGGCATGGCGAAACCAAATAGAAATAATGCATGCAATTTCCATTGTAGTTTTACCACTCGCCACAAAGCGCTGCACAGAATTCTAGAATAATCTATGTGTTTAATGACAGCGGGACCACTTACATATTGACCACTATATATACAAGCTGTTGCCCGCGGCTCCGTCCGCGTGGAATTCTGATATAAGGAATATAAGGACATAATGATTGGGTTGCATTATTGGAGTTTTAGCGCCTTCGCTGGCATAGGCGGGTGCGGGTCGCGGACGTCCGCGACGGGCGTCTGTCACCAGTATAATTTCAATAGCGTCGGTGTACAGTCGATAACTATGGATCATTTATTGATATATTACTTAGCCAAAAGACGACGACGTGAACAAAGGCGTCAGCCAATTAGCCCATATTATGTCACGTCTAGATTGTTGTGTGGAGAATTTGTAACCAAGTTTTCGTATAAGAATGTACAGCTATCATAATTAGTTTATTGTAAATCAAAGACAATTTTGCACGGTTTGTCAAAACTGAAGAGAAAGAGGCGAACTCCTTTGGTTCACGGAATTTTTGGTTTTACTTTACACAATATACCTATTAGCAGGGCTGGCTCGCGACTCGATTGGGGGTACAAGTGGTGCAATGCTTCCGGGAGCAGGTTCCTGCTTTTGCATTTTATATTGATATATTATGTTGTTCTATGAATAATATAAGACTGACCTTCAAAATAACATTCTATTTGAGTTTCGTTTACCAAAAAATTTCAAAGGTATTTGCCGTAAAAAAGCTTTCAGTTTGCAGCTAAGGATTATTCTAAGTTTATTGCAACGACTGTACAAGCACGGCGCGTGTGACACGGATAACGTAGCGGCGGTCGATGATTTTGTTGAAACAGACCCGCTCGCGTGCTCCGTCGCGCGGACACACGGCGCGTGCCCCGCCGCCCGCGTCACGTGTGACGGGTATCCGCCTCACGTAGCGCTGCTCTTGAAATAACATGAAACAAGCACGCGAAGCGGACGTCCGCGACCCGCACCCGCCTATGCCAGCGAAGGCGCTAAGTACGGATCCCTAACTTTTTCAAAAAGGAAATTAATAAAGCAAGAAAATAATGTAGAAATATAAAAAAATGATGTTATTATATTGTAAAATTTTCACTTATGTATTTCTGGTGTACGTATAAACAATTAGGTATAGCAAATTTAGGCTGTAATTTTTTAAATCACTTTTTTGTTTTATAGAAGTCATCTTCATTGAAGGACCTCGAACAGATTCTGGAATATTTTGTGGGGTACCTACCAGCTGGAAGGTCTATTTAAATACGTATGTACCTATCCACGCATTTTTTTATTTCTGGGTTACTGGGAAATCTAAAATGATATAATATAATGTTGACAATTTTATTGGCTTCCTAAAAATAATGTGAATATAGTGGTCTCACTACTATGATGCACACCATTTATTTTAAATAAGGCCATCTGTAGAATTATAGCAGAATCATTTAGCCCCCCTAAATGATTTGGGCAGATACCGACAGATGGCTTAATTTTTTTATTTTCAATTTTCAATTTCACCCAAATATAATGTAAGAATTAATAAAATAACAATTGCGGAATTACTAATGAAGTCCGGTGAAATTATTGTGGTGATTTTTTTATAGAATGAATTGAATTGTTGTTACAACATTATACAAGTAAGACAAGGTTACTTATTTCTTCTCTCCGCTAGATGGTTCTATAAAGACATTTTTTTTCTAAAAATGAAAATAAAAATATAGCGGACTTACTGATGAAATGTTATATCATCAATAAATTTAAACATCTTATCTCTACAATTTGTCCACCCTTGTACCGCACACTTCATTCTTAAATCGGGTCGAAACTATTTTTATCGTTGAAGTTTTAACCAAAAATGACAACCTATCGCAACGACGTGCCACTAGAACTGAGTGGTGACGTCACAGAACTGACGTCTATATATAGGAGTCCTTTTGACAGTATGGAAGCACGCGACTCGATTGCCTTTGCAACAACTCCGCTATCATTTCCTTCTCCATGGGGCCACCCCATCTCCTCCCATGCGGTGTCGTACAAGGCGACTAAGGGATAGGGCTGTTTAACATCACACAGATGATCGAAAAACCGAACCGCAGGCGAGTTTTTTTATAGTATCACACGAGTGTTTTAAAACCACATTATGTGCAGTTTCATACTATTATATTATTTATGTGAAAGGTAGGAAGGTATTCACCCGCTTCTCCGGTACTCGGCCATACTTAAGGATGTATTTCGAGAGGTCCCCTCCACAGCAGAACTCCATTATGATATAAATATTCCTGTCGACAAATGAAAATAGTTTATAACGATCACTATTACACTAGGACAGCCTCGATCCCCGCTCAGTGCAAATATTTGTGTTCATGAAATATGGGTATTTGCATTGGTCTGGTCGTGCCTCGGAGAGCACGGTAAGCCGTCGGTCCCGGTTGCCATAAGAACATCTATGGCAGTCGTTACGGGTAGTTGGAGCCCTAAAAAATCCAAAAACAACGGTCTAGCTGCAAAGCTTCGATATCGCCTGATGTTATCATTGGGCTGTGGAGGTCAGATGGCAATCGCTTCACGAAAAAATATAGAGGTCTAGCCAAATCTGTAGTTAAGACGGTAAAGCGGACCCCAGACTCCGAGCTGAAAAGCTTCGGATGCGACTGGGAATTAACGCTAGGATGAGAGATCACTATTACACAAGTCACGTCCGAAGCTTTCACCTCGGAGTCTGGGGTCCGCTTTACCAGTCTAACTGCGGGTTTGGCTGGATATTTTTCCCTGAAGTAACACTACTCTCCAGAACAAACAGCCGTGAACCCATCCTTCACACAAGCAATTAAAACAAAAGAGGGGTTAACGGGTATATTAGTGATTTCGGTTATTAACATTTTTTTTTTAAAATGAAAGATTTTTATTACTTTGTAAACGATAAACTCTGCAAGTAATGAAACGACCTTAGTAATTATTTTATCATTAGAAAGCTATTTTATTCAGAAATAATATAGGCTACTATTTATCCCGATATTTCCATGGGGTTCTGAGATAGGGTGGTAATTTCGAAATCATTCCTAGGCCAAACCAGGACACTGGTTGCTAGTATTCCAAGCCGGAAATTCTTTGATATAGGTATGCTGTTTTACTATACACTCTGTAGGTACTCACTTGTCGTCCCACGTGAAGTTGTGCATATGCACAATGTGCGGGTGCGTGAGTGTCTTCAGCAGCCTGATCTCCGTGATGAGGTTGTCGACGGCCGAGCCCGAGTTCTTTACGCGGGATTTGTCCACGCATTTTATGGCCACTGTTGAGCGGGCGCCCACCTGTGGGCATAATAACGTAAATACATATCATCATCCTCCTGCCTCTATCCCAAGTTTATTTGGGGTCGGCATAACATGTGTGCGTTTTCCATTCATCTCTATTTGCAGTCAGCATATACATACATACATATACCTATATATAATCGCGCCTTTAACCTCCGAGATTAGACAGAAGTGAATTAACACTCACATTTCATCAATCATTGTATTTGGTCCCATGTGCCTGTTACGCGAAAAAAAAGTAAAGTACAGTCTAAAAATGCGATTTTTGGACACTTTCTGGATATTTGACTGGTGGTGGGTATAAAGATGAACGCAGACGCAGAATGAACTAAGGTAGCCTAAGGCCTAAGGCCTAACTAAGGTGGCCTAGCTAAAGTGCAAAGGAACTAGTGAGAAGAAACAGTTTCAGTAGTTCCAGTAAAAATTACAACGGAACTAATGAGAAGAAAAGGTTTCACTAGTTCCACCGGGACTACTTCCACTGGAACTAGTGAGAACAAAGGATCTGTCCGCACCGCAGTCGTTCCCGTCGCCGCACGCATCGCACTGAATTTCTTTTATTCAGTTTCTAATTTAAACCATAAGTGGACGTGAAAAGGTCATTGTGTTGTTGAACCAACGTAATGAAAATAGAATCATCGATTCTTGTACTTATAAATCGTAGAAACACAAAATATTAGTAGCCCGCCAGCCGCAGTGTGCGCGGGCCGACGTTGGTGACGGACGTCATCAGCTGCGGCTGGGGAATTCGACCGCTTCGGGTACTGCGGCGCGGCGAGGTGTGCGGGGTTGCATAGAACTTCATATAAAGAATTCGGAATGCGGCGACTGTAGTGCGTGCGGTGCGGCTAGATCTGCGTTCACCTTAAGTCCCATCCTGCACATAGACTTGTCTGATCTAAATCTTAGGGAAACTTTGGCATACTAGGGCATTAGAAGGTTTCTTCAGGGTCGGCAGCGCGAGTGTGACGCCCCTGGTGTTGCATACGTCCATAGGCCACGGTGACCGCTTCCCATCAGGTGGGACGTGTGCTTGTCTGCCACCTAAGTGGTATAAAAAAAAGAAAATACTATTTGCTTAATAACAGCATACTTTGCTAAAAAATTATGCACATGTCCCATGTATCAAAAATAATTGTTATACCTACCAGGACAATTATTTTTAATTAGTCATTTAGAGGTAACTGAAGCAGTACAGTTATGACCTTCTTGCATATTATATTAAGTGTCCAATTGTTTTTTAGTTGGTCAATGATATAATTATAATTATTACTTGTTTATTTTTTTACCCGACTACAGCGAAGCCAAAGGAGGGTTATGATTTTTGACAGGATATGTTTGTATGTATGTTCATTTGTTCCCTCATAGCTCTTCAACTACTTATTAGAACTGGACAAGTGAGGTATCGTTAGAACCGTCTTGATCGTCCGCTGGTTATAGGCTATATGACGTATCACGGACTCTAATGTGGCGCCCTCTAGCGGTCATAAAGTACCTACTGCATTAAAAAACTAAAAAAATAAACTTCAGACAAACACGGTATGTGTTTGGTATCAAATTAAAGGGCTTCATTACTACATTTCAAATATGTATATGTACGTTATGTACAGCGTTCGGGGTTCGGTTAGTTTGAAGGAAGTTAGTCCATTGAAACAAGTGACTAGGTTTCACGTTCGAGTATATTTTCACACAAAACTTACAGGCAGTTACTACGACTAATTCCGATCGCGGGCCGGGGACGACTAAAGTTCGCCTGTCGCTCAACCGTACACTTGCAGTGTCAGCGCTATGTAGGTATGACACTCGTCACACCCCTACATCACTCCCCTTCTAAAATTTGGCATACAAAGTTATACATTCCAAATTTTTAAACTAACTACTATCTCACTGAAATCCTGAGTACATTTCTTATGCAACTATAATACGCTATGTTCAATACAATAACACCTATGTAACATGATATCCGTACCTACTGCCCGGTGTGTCGCTAAGCTGCATGCTCGCAACGACGTGAGTCATTGCAATGTACTTAGCTTATCATTATACAAGGTTACATGGCTCAGTGGTTAACAATCAACAAGGTAACAGGTTCGAATCCTGCTTCGTGGGAAACAAATATTACAAAATTATACAGTTTTACATGTAGAACGCCATAGTTTATACAATACAATATACACTTCATCTGACTATTATTTCAACATACTTCTGCCAAAACTGTTTTTTTTTTTTTTTTTTTTAAATTGATTAATTATTATTACTACTAATTTGCAACTAATGAACAAATTAATTCTACGAAAAAATTACTTTAGTAGGTGATGGGTGCGTAACATCCGATCTTACTTGTGTAATTGGAGCTTGCGATACGACAATTTCTTGGAGCTGTCCTCTCATCCACTTTCTGGCGCAGGTTTTGCAGCGTTTGCAGCACAAACCTAAACATGTGAGAAATACACAGGCTATGATTAACATTACCGCCCAGCCATGCTGCTCCAATTGTGTGACCATGTCATCGATGCGCTGGTTGGTGTTAGCCTGGGCTATGATGATTTCTTCGTTTTTTGTGTTGTACTGTCCCATGCTGAATACTATTACGTCTTAGCGATAGGTTGATGCTTATAATTACGTATGTTGACTGCCACAGGCCGCTTGCTACCGCGATTATATGTACTTACCTGTTAATGCTTATACGCGTGTGACCTACATAAACCGTACAGGCATTTTGATGACTCGTCCACTGCGCGTGGTTTTACTTGCGCGGTCATCACTAGTGTTGCTGCTGCTGTTTATGTTTTCAGGTGTTGGTGTCGCAACTGAACTATCCGTCTCCACTAATGAGTACGCTGGTTTGAGTCTATCCACTGACACTATTGCTTTACGATTAGGGTACTGCAGTTCAAAAAACTTTTTGTCACGTTTGATAACCTTGTACGGGCCATCATACGGTGACTTAAGTGGTTTTCGCACGGTGTCGTCTCTGACAAACACATGACTGCATACTTGCAAATCAGGAAATGTAAACCATGTACGATTAGCGCGGTGTGAGTTTGAAATTGGTTTCAGATTCGCGATAGCAGTGTGTATGCTCTTGCACAATTCATTTGCGTCACCAAACCTAAAATTAGAGTTGTCAAAAAATTCGCATGGTAAACGAATAGTTTTACCAAATGTGTACTCAGCTGGACTTACACCATTATCACTACGTCCTGCTGCCCGTAAACCAAGCATGACTGTTGGTAACTCGTTGACCCATGAGCCAGTCTCTAACCGCGTCATCAAGGCTGCTTTCAAAGTTCGATGCCACCGTTCTACTATGCCGTTCGCCTGAGGATGGTAACTCGTAGTGCGCAGCTTACTTACCCCTAAGTACTTGAGCAACTCGGTGAATATTTGGCTCTCGAATTGGCGCCCTTGGTCTGACGTTAGCCTAGCTGGACAACCATAACGCGCGATCCAGCCTTCATATATTACCTTCGCGACCGTCTCCGCCGTGATGTCACGTATCGGAAACGCCTCCGGCCATCTGGTGCCTCGATCTATTACTGTAACACAGTACCTGAACCCGTCCTCTGACGTTGGTAAAGGACCGATGATGTCCACATGAATATGCTCGAACCGGTCAGCTTGTTGAAATGCTTCGTATTCGGATATGTTGTGTCTACTTACCTTAGCCCTCTGGCATCTTACGCATGTTTTAACCCATTTACCTATTTCTGTGTTCATGTTGGGCCAAAAAAATCTTTCCGCAATCAACTTGCGCGTCGACCGGCATCCTGGGTGGCTAATATTATGCATATGCTCGAATATTGTTCGTCTGAACTCTGTAGGCACAAATGGTCTTATTTTTTTGGTGGAAGTTTCGCAATACATGTTTTTGTCGTAAAAAGGTAAGCAGACACTTTTAATTTTAATATTCGCGTTATCAATACCATTAGTCCGTAGGTATTGTGCAAGGAAGTCGTCACCTTTTTGCGCTTCAGCAAACTTCTCGTAGTCTACACTAGTCGGACAGGAAATTGTTGCGACACGCGATAAGGCATCGGCTACCACGTTGTTTTCGCCACTGATATGCCTAATGTCGGTAGTAAACTCGCTAATGAATAATAATTGCCGCGTTCTACGGGGCGTTTCAGAGTCGGTACTTAGTTTTGTAAACGCGTGAACCAACGGTTTGTGATCAGTATATATTGTTAGAGGTCTGCCCTCAAACAGTTTACGAAAATGTTTAATTGCCATATAGATGGCGAGTAGCTCGCGGTCGTAAGTGCTGTAACGTTTTTGCGTTTCCGATAAGCGTTTCGAAAAATACCCAAGAGGCTTCCACAAACCTTTTTCTAGTTGTTGTAGAACTGCCCCTACGCAGGTATCTGATGCGTCCGCATTTAGTGCGAGCGTCGCGTTGGCGCTCGGATACGATAACGTCACCGCGTTCTCGAGTTGCAACTTACATTCGCGGAACGCTGAGTCCGCTTCCGCCGACCACACAATCGGTGTTTTGTCGTTTTTTTTAGCGTTGTGCAAGTAGCTTGATAAGCTAGCTTGTGTTTCGACGGCGTGAGGAATGTGTTTGCGGTAAAAGTTGACCATACCTAAAAATCGGCGAAGTTCGTTGACCGTTTTAGGTTTAGGGTATTCACTGACTGCTTTCACCTTGTCGTCTAATGGTCGCATGCCTTCCGCTGACACGTGAAACCCGACGAAATCCAGCTCCTTTACGCCAAAACTGCATTTCGACAGCTTAATAGTTAAACCGTACTTACTTATTCGCTCGAACAGAAGCCGTAGATGCTCTCTGTGCTCCTCTTCAGTGTCACTCGCGATTATGATGTCATCTATATAGCAAAAAATAAAATCTAAACCTTCCAATACGGTATGGTGCATAAATCTAGAAAACGTGGCCGCTGAATTCCGCAAACCGAAGCACATTTGGGTATACTCCCATAGCCCAAATTGAGTGATAACAGCGGTCTTTTCAACGTCTGCTGGATTGATCGGTATGTAGTGGTAAGCGCGATTCACGTCGATGCACGAAAAAATTTTCTTACCTGCTAGAACGTAGGCAAAATCATGCAGACGTGGAACGGGGTATCTGTCCGGCTTAGTGATGGCATTTAACTGCCTATAATCACCACACGGTCGGATATCTCCGTCCTTCTTGGGCACGACGTGTAGAGCACTCGCCCACGGACTTTTCGATGGTCTGCATATTCCTAGCTCTTGCATGCGTCTAAACTCCTCTCTTACCTTGGCTAGCCGATCCGGCGGTAGTGGTCTCGCCCTGACGTGCACGGGTGGACCGGTGGTCTCGATGTGATGCACGATCGAGTGCTTAGGGGGATCTCTAAAGGAAGATGGTCTCGTTATACTGGAAAATGATTCTAATAGCTCATAATACGGGTGGCTTTCATTTACAGTTTTGACAGAAGTTTCTGAGTTGATTTCAATATTCGCAATCACATTTAGATTCGTCAGCTTGTCAATTAATCGTTTTGAACTTAAATCTACTAACAATCCATAGTGGCTTATAAAATCTGCTCCTAATATGGGTTGTTTAACATTAGCAATTATGAAGGTCCAGTTAAAATTTCGCCTTAACCTTAAATCGAGAGACAGAGTATGCGTACCAAAAGTATCTATTTTAGTGCCATTGGCTGCAAATAATGTAAAATCCCCTTGTAAATAATTATCTTTTCGCTTAACCACAGTTACGGGTAACACTGATACATTTGCCCCTGTATCTATTAAAAAATTAAGTCCATTAGTACGATCATAGACACATAATCGACGGTTAATAATACCTCCGATGCAGGACCCCGTCGCCGACTGCACGGTCAGTGGTTTCCCTTGTTGTCGTCATTCCAGGTGCACGGTGATCGGCACTTGCGAGCCCTGGTCCCGAACCGGTCGTGGTAAAAACACAACCCTTCCTGCCGTGGATTGCTGCTTTTGCGGCTGGTGCTGCGTGCACGGGACTGTGGTCTCCCACGCGCCTGCTGAACGTTCCGCCCGTAACTTCTCGACCTGCGTAGTTCCGCCACTTCCACGCTCAGCTGGGCAATCGTGTCCGCTAATGTACTAGCGCTGCTACTGGCTACCTCTGCTACTACGCCGGGATTGCTATTCTCCTGAATTTTATCTGCTACCGCTGCCAACTGCTCCGGATCTTTGATCGCTGTTGCCGCCAAAATAGCCCTCACTGCGGCCGGTAGGTGGTTCTGCCACATTACCAACAACGTTGGTGCTGCTATTCTATCTCCTGCCAACGTCTGCATTTGTCGAAATAGCTGCGATGGTTTTTGATCCCCTAGCTGCATGTCCCCTACTAATTTTTGTACTCTTCTATTTTCCGATTCTTCATATACTTCTAACAGTCGCTGTTTGAGAGTCGCGTATTTCTTTTCTGCCGGTGGATCTGTTAGGATGTCCGCGACCTGCATGACAACCTGTTTTCCGAGCTTTGCGACGAGCAGCTGGTATTTCGCCTCATCACTGGCCTTCTGTGGTGCGATCACCGCTTCAAATGTCACGAACCATAGATTAGGTTGGTCCGTCCAGAACTCGGGAACTCGCGATGATACTGAGATCAATACCACGTCAGCCTTGTCGTCGTCCGGCATTGTGAACACCGCACTATTTTTTACAGTCTGTAGATTGTAGGTACGTAACGCGCTACCGTAGCACTTTGAAATGTCCGGCGCACTAGCAGAGTGAGCCGCCCCCGCACACGATGCCTATACTCGTAAAAAGTCACTTTTTAAACTCACAGGGTGTCACCAATGTACGTTATGTACAGCGTTCGGGGTTCGGTTAGTTTGAAGGAAGTTAGTCCATTGAAACAAGTGACTAGGTTTCACGTTCGAGTATATTTTCACACAAAACTTACAGGCAGTTACTACGACTAATTCCGATCGCGGGCCGGGGACGACTAAAGTTCGCCTGTCGCTCAACCGTACACTTGCAGTGTCAGCGCTATGTAGGTATGACACTCGTCACACCCCTACATATAAATTCGATATTGCTTGCCCAAAATAATATAAATAAAATGATACTGAAAAGTTGCTTAGCTCTCAGGTAGGGGTATATATGGGACCCCCTGAGAGAGGCAAAAAGACAGAATAACATGGGAAGACAGCATGGCTAATATTACAAGCATCCCAACTGCTTATGGTTTCAACTTGAAACCGATTGCATGTTAGGACCAAAGTAAAAAAAAACCTCAAAAGTTGCAGGATAAGAATTCACATGGGGAGTAACTAGCTAGAAATATTTATAAAATGAAATCGTCACACATTTCGTCTTATTTTAAAATAATTTTTGAACTTAACTGTGGTATAATTTCACCGCCAAAAATATATTTCGCGCAACTCTAGTGATTTTTGTACGGAACCCCTTCATTTCAGAGAACCCGCTTTATATAGAGGGGAGATATTGATAATATTTTAAAAACAGCTGTTCTAGTAAAGAGTCTGTCTTCTTGAAAACAAACCTTTTTTTATATTAAACTATAGAAAAAACTCACTTACAAAGCCTTCCAAATTCAAATATAGGAGGTAAACGTACTGTGACTGTGCAAATATAGATATTTTGATAAATTTAGATTACTGTTCACAGAGATATAATATACAAACAAAGGTTTTCATACCTTTACATAAGCTTTGTAGACGGTGGAGTAACTCCCCGAGCCCAGTTTCTCTGTCACTACATATCCGTCGATCTTTGGGAATGCCATTTTATCGTAAAATTAAAGTTTTGTTTTCATTATTATTGCTGATAAATACACTTTTCTCACAGAATTTATCAAAATAATGTCATGTTGACATTTGAAGTAGAGTGTTGTCAATGTCAATTACGTCATTGTCAATTTCATTTTTTTATTCAGCTGCCATGGATACAGGTCTTTAAAAGAGACATTGGTGTTGTCAGACGAGTGAGACGAATCGTTTTCAGTTCCAGACTGATAAATTAAAATTACAATTTTAACCACATAATTCTATCAGAGCGCCAATACCGATTACATACACAGTTAGTATTTTGGAGCCGGGGTATACTCACCTAGATCTCCATTTTTTTAATTATATTGGCTTTCATGGGAGCGACTGCCGTCTGACCTCATAAATTATTTGAGGGAGGAATCTGTACCAGATCCTTGTCCGTCATCAGCATGTGTACTGGCGTATAGGTGAAATTGACGTGGGCCTCGCAGAATCTGGCTAAGGGGCGTCCCGCCTTCCATTTACCTACTCACGGTCTCCACTCTAGGACTCTTTGGCTCCAATAAGTTCTTCGGCAGATGCTTAGAGTATCTAAGATAGATACTCTAAGGGCAGATGTAACTAGCTATCACTTCAGCTTGCATATTCTGCGAGCTATACCAGTAACCTTATTTCTTTGTCGGCTGACCTCGTTGCGAAATCTATACTTTAGAGACTCTACCAAGCATAGTTCGCTCCATAGCCTGCTACGCGCTTATAAATAAATTATGTCTAAAAATTAAAATATCATCATAGTTTATTGAATACTTTTAATAGACCTCCACCCTATTAAATACCATGCACAAGCCATAGTGAGTATTGTGGTCACAGAACCAAAAACCATCACCAATATCATGAAGAATATCTGACAAGCCGAGCTTCTAGTCTGCAGCAGGGACCGCTCACTGTGCGACGGTAGCACATCGCCACATTCGGACACTCCACTCTTGATATTATTCATTTTACTGCATGTAAACATCTGTTAACAAAAGATATAATTATCAACTTCTACGGGTGTTTGGGAGCTCCACCAAGACCTTCCAAGCAAACTTTATCTGCTGATTATGGTATAGGGCTCTAGTGTAGGCTTTACTCTTGGAGTTGGATCAGAACGCAGTCATTGCCATAAAAGATTTAAGAAAACGAAAGAGCGGCCTCTGGGCTTCAAGGCTAAAGCTCGAATTCGAACTGGAACAACTTTTAGATGATAATAATAATGATTCTTCTCCATCCTAGCGTGAATCCCGGTCGCTTTTTCCAGTCTGGGTTCCGCTTTTTCCAGCCTAGCCTGTCCTCAGGCTAGGCTGGAAAAAGCGGAACCCATGTGCGGAACAACCTATCCTTAGCACAGGATGCTACTACGTTGGATGAGCTAAAATGCACCAAGCATAGATTATTATAAAGCAATCCGCGCAGTCCAGCCTCATGTGTCTCGCGATTTAGGTCCAAGATACGTGTCTCGAAGTATACTACGTTTGTAAAGCAAAATATTAACCAATTCAAGCGGATTCATGAGGAGCACCATGTAACCACGTGCGCCAAGAGTGGTCCCGGAGGTCAATCGAATCTAACAAGAAGATATCGATTAATTTTCTTCATTATTGTGTAATAATAAAGGCCTGTTGAAAATTTTACAAGTTGTAGTGTATATTTTGACTTATAGTGTTGACAGTTTTAACTGTCAACAGACAACAGAGAGGCAGAAAAACGAGTTCGTAAAACGGCGAGAACTAGAGTTCGCGCCAGCTAATATGTCCTGCGGCAAAACTAGGAACTAAAATGACATCGCCGCCATACTGTGTGTTGATTGGTTCAGGCCATGTTGCTGTCATGGCCTGAACCAATCAACACACAGTATGGCTACAGCATGCGATTGCTACGCCACCTCCAAGGGACTTATTTGTTGGCGCGTACTCTACGGTTGGTCACTGTCAAATGCATACCGAGTAAAATGGGGTGAATATGGATAAATAGTAATAAAATGGTCAGTTATACTCTGTATTTATTTTCTTTCAAGTGAAGCTATGGACTTATTCAATGTAATAATGAACAGAATAATCCAATATCTAGTTAGATAGGTACTTGAAATTTTGTGAAACGCTCGAAATATTTACTAAATATTTTTTAAATTACTGTAAACAAACACACGGCCACCTGCTCCGAAGGGGATAGAAAGCTGTTACCGCGGCATAGTGGCATGTGCAAAACCAGGGACGCCTGACTCGCGCTCCCGACTCTGTAGAAATATTCTAATGTCCTTCTTGAAGAGCCCCACATTGTAGTGATTGTAGTCGCTTGGGAAAACCACAACAGGGAGGTCATTTTATAGCTTGTGTCAGTATTCAACGATATCTGGGGGCACGGCAGTGCCCCCGCCAAGTCGAGCAAAAAGAGCGGCACGGCCGTAACACTATTTTCTCGAAGCACTTCAGGCCATTTTCGACCCCCTAGGACTTCGTTGTGGATAAACCTAGAAGCCTGAATCTTCGGTTACTAAGTAGGCACTGTAAAAACACTTTATATTTCAAATTTCATTCAATTTGAACCAGTAGTTTAAGAATTATAACTAGTCAAAGTTTGCAAATTTTGCAAATTTTGCAAATTTTGTCACTCACTGACTGACCGATCATCAAAACTCTAAGGCACTTCTAGCAGACGTAGAAGCCTCAAATTTAGAAGATAAGTAGTGTTTAGTGTACAACTCAAGGGAAAATTAAAATATTCTTCAATTTCAGCAATTTCACCAACTGCATAAATAACTTTGTAATCTCATATAAATATATGGGATTACAAAGTTACATTTGCAGTGAACGTTTCAGTGTACATGAATCCATTCATACTAATATCAGTCTAACGAAGTATTATAATAAATGCGAAAGTAACTATCTTGAGCGTCTGTAATTTGTTAGTATTACGCTTTCACGCTTAAACTAGTATCTGAATAAACTTGATGATGACGAAAAGTGAAGAAGTGGGAGTGGGAGTGGGAGTTGGAGTGGGAGTTGGAGTGGGAGTAGGAGTGAGAGAAACCGGAAAGGTAATCTACAAAAAGAACTGAAATCCCATCAAAAACAATACTTGTAAAAAAATGCCAAGCCTCGCCGCCCTCGGTTTTTCTACCGCAAAAAGTTGTGAGATCCATGTAATACCAAGTCGGTTAATTTATTCAGTCCCTACTTCAGATACCTTCTGTCCTAAGTTATTACGTAATAAGTTTTTATGTTTTGAATATAATAAATTGACTTGGCCATCGCATGAAAACACAATGTATAGCACATCACAATAATTACATTAAATAAGATTGTTTAGTGCGATTGCCAAGTCAATTTATTACATTTAAAACATAAAAACTTATTACGTAGTAACTTAGAACAGAAGGTATCTGAAGTAGGGACTGAATAAATTAACCGACTTGGTATTACATGGATCTCACAACTTTTTGCGGTAGAAGAACCGAGGGCGGCGAGGCTCGGCATTTTTTTACAAGTATTGTTTTTGATGGGATACTCTTATTCGTGAAATACCATAACACTCATAGGTATTGCATCGTCGTATGCTCTACGTCATCGTCACTTTTCCTTTTGCTTTGATAATATAATTGAATAATATGTTATCGTTAAAATAATCAAGATTAAAAACGTTCCTCCCACTAATATTTTATAATTTCGGCCCAAACAGCCATCTTCTCCGTACACGGGCATTCAGAGAAAAATCTTCACACTCGTCAGAATCTGGCAATAAGACAATGGCAAGATTAATTAAGATGGTATAAAGACATCGATAGATTTTATTTACTTATATTTACACACAAAAACTAAATGAGTAATTATTCGAACTGTGTTACACAAATACCAATTATTTAGTCTATTTATATGACTATACTGCCGTACGAAGAACAAAGCGGTATGTAAAAAAAAATCGAAAATTTGATTTTTATGCCATTGATAGCTGAATATGCCCTTAGTACGGCAGTATAGCAAAGCCTAATTTAATACCTTTTTGTAGTGTCTGTGGTGGTATGACAGTGGTTTGTTTTAATAGAATCGAGGGACTGATGGTGCGGGGTTACTGTGGCCTATGGACGCCTGCAGCACCAGGGGTGTCACACTAGTGCTGCCGACCCTTTATGAACCTTCTAATGTCTTTCTTGAAGAACCCCATATTGCAGTCGCTTGAGAAAACCACAGCAGGGAGATCATTCTATTTCCATGTCAGTATTCAATTATACACTCGTATTCGTGGAATGCCATAGTAATCATTGATGTATGCGTCATCGTAATATTCTCCGAAATTGTCGTCACCTCTTTTTATGTATTTAACTGAGTAAAATATCAACATTAGAACAAAGAAGATAAAAAATACTCCACCCGATATGAATCTAAGATTTTGGCCCAACCAGCTATTTGCTCCATACACTGGCATTATACAAGAATTTTATCTTTTTGCCATAAAAGATTCAGAGAAAAATCTTCCCACTCGTCCGAATCTGGAAATAATTGACATGGTCTAAAGACATCGATAGATTTTAACTTATACATATACACACAAAAAAAAATTGTAATTATTTGAACGGTTACATTTTTTTAAATATTAACTATCTCGCAGTGTCACGCGTTCATTCATAGGAGTCTAATTAAAACACCTCCTCTCTATTTATATATTTGCTCAGTGGTCATTTCTAACGAACTACGGTCAAATTGACATGAGAATATTAACTGCGTGATTCAGAAGTCTTAGGTTTTTCGTTAAAGTACAGTTTAAACTTGCTAGATGGCGCTGGACACGGATGTCAGTCCAATGCTCAGATATCCGTGGTCCAATGCGTCATGTCGACACCTGCTGGACCTGCTGTGAAAGCTTGAACCACGTCTTCCGTCAGCAAGCCCTTCGGTCACCGTCTTCTGCTTGTCTTGAACACCCACTTATATGAAACTTAACAATAGTACCGAGGAATATAAACCTAAAGTTATAAATCGATTGCCTAAAATGCATGAATACTTCGTGCATTTTTGGTAGTCAAAATGTGAATGCAGGGTTTTCAGAGTATTTTACTACGAAATATAGACTTTCATTAATCATTTTATTATTATAGCTTCATAGTATCCGTCTCAACCTTCGAGTATAGAAGTATATACTCTAAGGTCTCAACTAGGTATGTAAAAGTTAAAAGTACTAAAAGTTCAAATAATTACTTACATATTTTTTGTGAAAATGATTCCATCGCATACTTACTGCAAATAATACAAAATATCTTAAAATAATATTCAATAAAAAAGGAAGTACACCATGATAATCATGTTACATACTTCTTACTGAACAACAAATACAATTTGATCACATTTTGAGCACGAAATTCACACCAATAATTTATTATAGTCCAAGACACAAAACATAACAATTTATCATAAATTGATCACGAACGAAATGACGTCAAATGACAGATCATATTTTAATGAGCAGTTTTCCAGTAGGTATTTATAGGGTTCCTAAAGACAAGCTAGATGGCGCAGCCGGCACTTTTGGTAACTAATTTATGGAAAAAATTAGTGATCTTCGGTTTTGTATTGATTTACTTTACATAGATGTTTTGACATGTTTTCTGATGAAATTATTTTAAATTATAATATTATTATTTTAAATTACAGACCGACGCGAAAAGAACAACAACAAACCACAGATTACATTAAAATTACCAAAAGTTATGCTAGCGCCATCTCTTGATGAATTAAAAACCAACTGATTATTATACCTACTGGAAAACTGCTCATTGGGTGCCGTCTATTTGGTAGAAACTTGATACTCCGAAACCTATTTGGGATAACTCACTTCGCAGAAACTTCTTTAATCGATCATTTATTAGGCATTAAAAATATTTGACATAAATATTTTTAGGCATAATGTGCTTATGACCGAATTTAGAATGGCATACATTTAAGATAGTAGAATTTTATTTGGCATAATTACCTTTGGCATAGTTAAAATTTTGTATAACTTCATTTAGCATAACGTTTATTTAGAGTACAGATTATTTGGCATAATTTGACTAGGAATACTATAAAGAGCATAGAATTTCAATTAGAATAATATAGATTTTAGGGCTACTTTCTTCTTTAAAAATGGGAAGGTTAGGTTAGGTTAGAACTAGGGATTGCAAAATTCGAAAAATTTTCAATTTCGAATTATTCGAATTCCACTTGACCTAAATTCGAATTATTCGAATTATTCGAATTTTTCCAAGTTTTTTTTTTTGCAAAGGAGCATATTTTATTACATTTGGATTTTTTAGTGAGCATACCTACACTGATCAATAAGAAAAAAAAGGCAGCCCATTTTTATACAATTTGCGTTTAATAAACTTTACTTAATTATATTTGTTTGGTATCTTGGTATCTTATTAAGTGAACATTCCCTCATTCATACTCACTCTCAATTTAATAAAAGTAAAGCTTCTAAACATTCTGAACTCAATCTGAGTCTCAATCTGAACTTAAAGTAAGGGTTTCGTCTTCTGGTCTTGAAGCTGGACGGACATTGTGGTAGTGTCATATAAGCATCTTAGCACCTCGATGTCGCCAATCGACACAACACCGCTGCAGGGCATCCAGCACTGCCCACGTTTCGATAGAGTCGAAGGCTTTTTCGTAGTCCACAAACGCCATACACATGGGCGATTGTACTCCTGATTCTTTTCTACAATCTGCCGAACAGTATGGATCTGGTCCACGGTACTATAGCCTTTTCGAAACCCGGTTTGCTCAGGTGGCTGGAACTCGTCGAGATTACCCACGAGGCGATTTGTGACGACCCTCGAGAACAAATTGTAGACATGGCACAGGAGTGACATGGGCCTGTAGTTCTTCAGAAAGGACTTATCACCTTTTTTGAAGAACAGTACCACCGCACTCCCGCTCCATGCCCTAGGTGTTAGCCCTTGCTGGATGACGGAAATAAAGAGACTCGCTAGCTTTTTCAAAATTGGAGCGCCACCTGCTTTCAATAGCTTAGTAGTCATCACCAGGGCACTTGTTTTTCTTCAGTTGCCGGAGAGGCACCTCTACCTCGCACCGCTCGATATCTGGCGTCTCCTCGGTGTAATGGCGCGTGACTGGGGAACTGTGGTCTTCATAGCTGTGTCCCATCGGTTTACTTATCCGTGATGCATATAGCTGTCCATAAAATTTCTCGATCTCTTCAAGTATCTCGAACTTTGAGGTAATCGTTTTGCCATCCCCAGTTTTAAGTTTCGTTCTTTCACTTTCACTCAATTGCCTCCGGGATAGTGCGAGTGTTGGAGTGTCGGAGGTCGCGTCGTATCAGCTTTTTGATTTGTTGGTTTAAGGCTCTCCCATCCGATGAAGATGACTGTGTGGATGGTTGTTCATGCCTCTTCCTCATAAGTTCGAGAGTCTCAGAGAGAGCTTGGACTCTTGCTGTCTGCGTTTTCCGGGAAACAACTTTCCAGACACTTCCTGCAATGTTTTGACCACTATGCTGGCCTTCTCGTCAATGCTGCTAGAGGTTTCCAGCATTGCGAAAAGATTTTGAAGTTCTAGTTGGACTTTTCGGACCCTAGAGCTACTTGGAACGGCGTGGGTCGGAGGGTTTATCTTATCATTCGGAATCTTTCAGCCTTGATCTTGATATTTAGAGAGCCTCGGATAAGTCGGTGATCGCCTCCAGTTTTAAACTTGTTGAGCACAGAGACATCTCTAAATATGTGCTTACTGTCCGTTATGAAAAAGTCTATTTCGATCTTTATCGCAGAGTCCCGGCTTTGCCAAGTCCATTTCTTGTGGGGTTTTTTCTTAAAGAACCTATTCATAAGAAGAGCGCCTGTAACTCGAGAAAGCTGACTAGCATTTGCCCTATGCGATTTCTGCTCCCCACTCCATAACATCAAATTTTCGTCTCCCTGCGTTCTTGTACTCCCACTTTGGCATTGAAGTCCCCCATAACAACTTTGTAAAGTGGCCTTGGCGGTGTGATTAATTGCCTTAGCAATATCCTCATATACCACCTCGGTAGTTTCTTTGGGGTAAGACGAGGTCGGCGCATATACTTGTATCACCTTCAGCGAACGACTGTTCGTGATTTTCAGGACAAGGTACAGACAACTTCAACAACGCTGCTGATGAGGTCCTTTTTACCAGAAAGCCGACTCCTCCCTGGGGGAGCTGATCACCTTCTCTAAAATAGAACAGGTCGCTTGACTCAAGGGTTGTCGTGTCCTCCCCTTTCTTCAGATCTCTGACAGTCTCAATATGTGCCAGTTTATGCGAATTAGTTCTACCTCGAGTTCGGTGAGGTGCTCGTCTAGTCGTAGTGTACTGCAGTTATAAGCTGCCAGCAGTAGATGGTTTCGGTAGCTTCCCGCTACCATGGCTGGGAATAGCGGGACCATCGGGAACTAGGGGCCTTTTATTTTGGCGTCTGTGCATGGTGAGAGTGGCTAGCCTACTATTGCGTAGTAGTTTTTCATGATAGTCACCGAAATTCGAATAATTCGAATACTTGGTTTTAAAATTCGAATTTATAAATTGGCCCAAAAATTCGAATAATTCGAATTTTTCGAATTTCGAAGTATTCGAATTGCAATCCCTAGTTAGAACTGTGACCTCTTATGCACGAGCCGTGCGAGCGAAGCGAGCGTGCCGTGGCAGCGGCCGGCGAGTGCCAGAATAGATAGTTGTTTACACCCCGACCCCGACACAGAGTACCCCGACTCGGATAGGTTAGGTTAGGTTAGAACTGTGACCCCAACAGCGCGAGCCGAGCGAGCGAAGCGAGCGTGCCGCGGTAGCGGCCGGCGAAGCGCCAGAATAGATAGTTGTTAAAACTCCGACACAGAGTACCCCGACTCGGATAGGTTAGGTTAGGTTAGAACTGTGAGCCGAGCCGAGCGAGCGAATTCTACTGAATTTTCCATATTTAATATACTTTAACTTGTTTTGATCAACACAATAACACAATATCGATATGACAACTAAGGGTACCCGACAACTAATAATGATTCATGGTGATTACTACCTCCAACTAATAGCAATAGTAAAAATGATACTTTTAAATAGTTATGGATAAGAAATATATACCAAAAGATGAATCTGGTTTTGAACTTTCTGCGATGTGATGGTTATACATTGTGATTATTATGGATACAAAAATTATGCGTACAGATGATTCTGACTTACAAAATTATGGGTTTCAATGTATGCAAAATGAGTTTATGCCAAACGATATTCTGCGAAAAGAGGTTTATGCTATTAGTTGTTATGCAATATAAAATTATTACTTAATAAGTTCTACTTTATGAGGTGTACCCATTTTAATTTACCTAATGCCGGCCACACACGTTCATGTATACTTGCGCAAGTCTAGACTTGCGCAAGTATACTTGAACGTGTCAACGTGTGTTGGAAGATAACTGCGCAAGTTTCAGACTTGTACAAGTCTCAAAAAAAGTTCCAATTTTCGATTCCACACTTGCGCAAGTCTAGACTTGTACAAGTATACATGAACGTGTGTGCCAGCGTTGCGTTCAAGTCTCAGTAGCGTACTAGGCACGCGCCTGTACGTACGTATGTTCTGCGATCAATTTCCCGTCAAAATGAGTAAGATTTTCTTCATAAAAAATCATTATCCAGACGCCGACGCAAAGTTATACCTATTTTTTTTATAATATAGGACTCGTCAATTGGTCTTCGCCTCGCCTGATGGTCAATCTATACATGCCAATATTTGAATGCAACATTCAATTTATTTAATAAATTGTTGCGCGAATACTCACGTTTTTTATACATTCCTACATTACATACATACATAACATACTCACGCCTGTAAATCCTCGAATGGGTAGGCAGTGGTGTATTAACTTTTTTTTAAACATTCTTCATTCCACACAGTTTGTTTTGTATTCTAACTTTTAATTTTTACCCGACTACCGAAGAAAGGAAGGTAATGGCGGTTTTCTGGCGCCAAAACCAATGTTATAAAAAAAAAAACTTGATCTTATCGAGTAGGGTATCTAAATGCAGGAAATTAGAAGGAGATTACAAAAATTTATATCATAACGAAAAAGTATAAAATAAGACAAATGATTAAAAATAAAAAAGCCCGACTGCTACTGAAAAGATTGAAATAAGTTTGATAGCAGGCGGTACCCATTAATTTTCTTTCGGTTATGATTGGTAAATGGGTACCACCTGCTACTAGACTTATTTCAATCTTTTCAGTAGCAGTCGGGTTTTTTCTGCATACTTATCGCCAACTACTGCCAAAGCGTCATCCATCGCAGCACGACATACCTGGACGCTCACTTTGACAAAAATGACACTTGTACAAGTATACTTGAGCGTCTGTGGCATGTCTGTGGGCACATGAAAAAAACGCGGACTTGTACAAGTCTAGACTTGCGCATGTATAATACTGCAAAGTGTGTGCCCACCATAATTTACAGACCATACATTATTACAGATAGAATGAATATACTTTGATGTCTCAAATCAACAATATCAATGTCTGTGCATTATCATCATCATCCTCATAAGTCCTCATAGCAATTTCCTTTCGTTCCAAGTTTAGAATGAATTGACCATTTTCTTCCGCAATTTTCCATTTAACTATATACCTGCTTGTCTAGATAAAGCATAGTTAACAAAAACCGTGCAAAAGACCATATAAAAAACGAAGAAGACAAGTTAAGACCAAGATTATTTTAAATCATCCAAAATAAAGTTATGCAAAAAGACTATCATAACTACATCAATAACATAAAAAAGCCATAGGAAAAAAAAAACGAGCAACTGTCAAATCTGTCATTTGTTACAGAAATTGTTTGGAAAATATGTTAGCGTTTATTTCCATATATAATAGGATATTGCTTAATATTATAACAGTAAAAGTTTATAAACAAACAGTAGAAGTTTAGTTATACCTCATAAAACATAATTTCACTTACCTCTCGAGTAAAACCTACAAAAATGGAGGAACCATGTGAAGTACCGGATTTATTGAACATTTTCACTAAAATAGTGTGCGATAGGAAGGATTACTGCTTCGTCTGCCTGCGGACGAGCGACGAGCGACGTCTCGTGAAGCCTGAAAACTTTAAAAAGTTTATGGCGGCCATGAAACTGAGTACAAACGGAAATGTGAGAATTGTATCTTTTTGAGAGAATTCCCCTTTATTTTTGTACTTATTGCCGTGTTTGTTCCCGGTGGAGTAAAATAGGGCCACCCCGTCTCATCCTCTACGTGTCGTAGACCGCGACTAAGGCGTTAATCTATTCTCTATCCCACAGTAAACATACAGTCCATGATAAAGTGCCTGTTTGGTAGCAAATAGCAATAGGCTCACTTCCTATTACGTTATTATTATTATTATTACCTCTTTATTCATTTTTTAAAACCTATAAATTACATTTTTAAATACATTATTATCTAAAAGAAAAAGCATATATTTAAAAATATAAAAAATAGTGCAGTAATAGTGTAACTATAATAATAATAATAATATAATACCCTGATTCTCCTGAGGTTCGGATTTATTCCCCCTCGCCTCATGTGCTTGCCTTTATTGGCAGGCCATGAGTGGAGTCGCAAGAGCGGAACCTATGCTCCAGGTTGGAAGTGTAAAATGTCATAACGCCGGGGACGCGCCCCGCAGACTCACCTCTCGACAACCTTAGCCGCTCAACGGGTGTTGCTCCATGGTCGCACTATGTGTGGCTAATTTAATGGGGCCCATGCAATGAGTTGGCAAGTCACCGCCTGCCTTTTTACAATTTTGAGACTTATTGTCATGGCAGGTGTCCGTTAGTCTCCCCCCATAGCCCATTTACCAGTCCATCCAATACTCAACCCCATAGCCCAATACCTAGTTTCCATCGTACAGCAATAGTCTCTGCACCTGGCAGGGACCATCTCCGAGTGTATCATATTGTGCACTCGGGGATGGTATCCGTCATGTGTGTATCCCTAACATATTAAACTCTCTTGAAAGGGCCTCTACGTCTTGGCTTCGGCCCAACGCACGCCTTCCAAATGCCTGGGACTCCATAGTCCCGAGAGCTAAGGAGCAGAGAAACAAATAATAATATCACGGGCTGGTATCTGCAACCCTACGTCAAGGTGTGGATTTTGCTTGAGGGTATACATTTCACTTGATCCACCCTAATTCATTGACTATCAGGCTATTCACGCTGCTGGTGATGTAATGAAGAGCACCTGTATGTACACCGACACATAAAATCTTAGCTAACAAAGTGTAATTGGTCCACAGGCTCACTTCATATGCCACATCTGCGAACGCGTGGCCTCCAACGCCCTCAAACTGTTCCGAGCGGCCGTATTCGCATCGTCCCTGAACCTCATACTGGCCGAGCTATGCCAGAGGAACATCAAGTCCAACAAGCTCATGTTAGAAACTAAATATTTCAAGAGAGTGTTGAACAAAGTACAATTGGTAAGTCATGTTTTTTTTGTTTTAATTTTCGATTAAAAATTAAACCCTATTAATAAGACTCCGCTGTCTGTCTGTCACCAGGCTGTTTCTCAGAGACTGTGATAGCTAGATAATTGAAATTTTCGCGGATTATGCATTTCTCTGATTATGATCGCGGGTTCGAATCCCGCCCGAAGTCGCTTCTCTTTTTCTTTGTAAATCGATTTGAACAATCTACATAATAAATGCTTCAAAATTTCATTCAATTGTTTGGGCGGAGTTATCAAAAATCAATGTTTAAAAATGGTTTTAAATCATTCATTGGTTTTCATAACTCGTATGAGTGTCGGTAGATGGCTCCACCGTCGCCCCAAAGACGGTTGTATAGAGGAATTTGGATCGACATCGTGCGGACTTCGGTGGCTTAGCGGTTAGAGCATTCCCCCTGTAAGGGAGAGATCGCGGGTTCGAATCCCGATTTGAACAATCAGCATAATAAAAGCTTCGAAATTTCATTCAATTATGTATTTCTGTTAGGGATCCCCCTACACGACGACGCTTGAATCACGAAAACACGATTTATTGTTTACTTTTTTGTTTACTTTTTGGAGATATTTTTTGCGTGTCGAGGGTTTTTAAATTTTTTATTTATTTTTTTTATCCTGTTAAATATTTCAGAGTAAGAACCTCACGCCCGCGGCGATCAACGACGAGGTGCGGGTGATCAGGAACAACTACCTGCTGTCAGAGACTGACACCCTGGTCATGGACAATAAACAGGTCTGTACTCCTCCAACTGTTCCTACGGGCCTATGGCTAAGGCAGTCGTTACAGGTATAGTTCCCGGCATTTAACTTGGCAAGAAGTCGCGAGACAAACAAGCCTCTGGTGCGCGCGGATTGGTTTAATACAATCTATGATTGGTGGATTTGAGGTCCTCCGCCGTCACAGCACCTCAAGCTATCCTCAAAAGACGCTCAATACGCGCATACTGCGCATAAAGAGTACATTTTGTGACGTGTTTCTTGCCAAGTTAAATGCCGCCAACTATAGTTGGTACCGTAAAGAGCGTTTTCACATTGTCCGATATCCGATATCAGTGTCGGACGACGATAACCGACATCCGATACAGTGCTGTTTTCAAACTTACCCGATGAAATCGGTCTGATTTGGCCATTTCCTAGTGCAAGCAATTTTCGACCTTATTGACATGACATAGTATCGAATTTTTTTTCTTATATTCGTGGTTAGCGGCAATCGCGAAAAGCCACGTAAAAATTAGAAAATTGTCATTAAGGTCGAAAGTCGCTTGCAGTCGCTGTTTTAGTCTCTGCGTGAAACTTGTGGTTGGTTCGAGTCATACCACAGCGGTGTCCGCTCCGATACCGATACGATATTCTTATTTTTGACGTCATCTGCCCCGGTGTAGATCTACGAGTCGGCGCCGAGCGTGGTGGCCATCACCACCGGCCAGGCCGACGCCAACAACTCGGAGGCGCTGCAGCAGGCCATCATACAGTGCCCCATAGAGCCCATCGTGCAGCACATACCGCAGAGGTGCACCACACCCTCCATACTGCCGGACAGGGAGGTGTCGCAGGAGGAGATCAGACAGAATAGGTGAGGGGAATTTTTTTAAACGATTTTGGCGCCCAACAATTCTGTCATTTTACACAAATTATTATATTAATTATTTCATGAGATTTGATAAAGTAGTGTATGAAACTGCACATAATTTGGTCTGAAAACGCTCGTGTGATACTATAAAAAAACTCGCCTACGGCTCGTTTTTAGGGTTCCGTAGCCAAATGGCAAAAAACGGAACCCTTATAGATTCGTCATGTCTGTCCGTCCGTCTGTCTGTCCGTCCGTATGTCACAGCCACTTTTCTCCGAAACTATAAGGCTTATGCTGTTGAAACTTGGTAAGAAGATGTATTCTGTGAACCGCATTAAGAATTTCACACAAAAATAAAAAAAAAGCATTAAATTTTGGGGGTCCCCATACTTAGAACTAAAACTCAAAATTTCTTTTTTCATCAAACCCATACGTGTGGGGTATCTAAAGATAGGTCTTTAAAAATGCTATTGAGGTTTCTAACATATTTTTTTTCTAAACTGAATAGTTTGCGTGAGAGACACTTCCAAAGTGGAAAAATGTGTGTTTCCCCCCCCCCTCTAACTTCTAAAATAAGAGAATGATAAATCTAAAAAAAATATATGATGTAAATTGCCATGCAAACTAACACTAAAAATTGGTTCGAACGAGATCCAGTCAGTAGTTTTTTTTTAATACGTCATAAACCGCAATTTTCGCCTTTGCTACTACGGAACCCTTCATGGGCGAGTCCGACTCGCACTTGGCCGAATTTATTTTTTAACTCACAGTCGTGTTTTAAGAACCCTTATTATGCAACAGTTTCATAAACTACTATTTTAAATTCTGTACGGTCAGTAGTACCTATTAGACGAATTGTGACAATTCACATGTGACACTACAAGTGAAATCTTTTCTAAGAGGCTGAGCACTTTTTGTAAAGTAAACTTTTTACTTTTAATACAGACTTTGCTTTCACTTCTGTCGGCATTTCTGGAGGGCCACAATTTTTTTCAGAATAAGCCAGACACGGGACGAGAAGTATTGTGCGAGCCTTAGGAACAGCACTAAGATTATCTACAGATCTTTAGCCTAGCTTCTTAAAACCTTTGTCTATCACACTACATTAACCAACCTTTCTCTCTTACAGCATCTCCCTACAAGAAACATACGTGATTCTCGACGAAGAAGATGACCCTCTCCGCACCACTAACCACACCCCTATCCGCACCCCTATCCGCACCACTAACCCCACTACATCCCACATCACCCACACCCGTCAATCCGTCACGACCAACATCCTTACAGCTACTGCGAACCCATCTCAAAACCAAAACCTCACATCAACGGTAACAAGCTTAAACAACAACCTGGTTATAACCTCTGACCCCCCAAATATAGTCAGATTTGAAGATCTCCTCACACAGCAAAGGACACAATCTAATTTTCTTCTCCACCCAATATTTTTAGCCGATGATGGCAGTCTGCACGTCCCGTCTCTATCAGCCATAATACTGAACGGAACATTATTTTTTCAAGATCATGCAAAACAAATTCGTTGTTCAAGACCTCTACACGTGAATATGGATCTAGTGAAACAGAGTTTGAATTTAAAACAAGAAGTCTTTCTCCAAAATTGCAATAATTTCCAACTACCCTCCGGAAATTCTGGTTTATTGAATTTGCTCGTTAATAAAGGGAGTCAGAGTGAGTTGCCTAGCAAGAAGAAGAAGATGGAGAATGTGAGTGTGTATTCTAAAAGTGATAGTTCTAGAGTGAAAGACGTTAACAGTGATATGGATGAGGGAAGAAGTCGTAAAGTGGGCGATACAAAAACTGATTGGGAAGACAAGATTCCTATGGATGTGATATCTTTTGTGGTGAGGTTTGCTTTTATACTATCTTTTCTTCTTTTTTATACCATTTAGGTGGCTGACAAGCACACTGCCCACCTAATTGTGAGTGGTTACTGTGGCCTATGGATGTATGCAACACTAGGGGAGTCACACTCGTGCTGCCGACCCTTTAAAAACATCTAGAGTAATATTAATAAAAAGCTGAAGATTTTGTTTGTTTGGTTGAAAGTGCTAGTCTCAGGAAGTACTGGTTCGAATTGAAAAATTATTTTTATGTTGAATAGCAATGATGTATTATTTTTATAGATACGTCATACACGAAGATAGCGGCTTTCAAAAATGGCGCAAACACAACATATTAGCTACTTCTAAAAATACGTCAATGTTATTATTTATATGAATTATATTATTATTTATATGTAGTAATAATATTTTATTATTACGTATTTATTATTAAAAACGTTTTTTTTGGATGGCGCACTGTCGCGATTCTGATTGGTGCATAAAATGATGACCAAAAGTCATCATTTTTTTGTCGCCATTTTAGAGTGTGGACAACATATCTATAGTTTATAATACATCATTGTTGAATAGTCCGTTTATTGGCATCCATAGCAGTCATGGGCAGTTGGAGCCTTAAAAATAGTCCAACAACTGGTCCAGGATATGTACCATATTCTTGCAAATAAATAAATTTGATTTGATAGTTCAATATCGCCATTGCGTTGTGGAGGTCAGATGGCAATCCCTTCACGGAATATATCGAATTCCAGCCAAATCCATATTTAGACTGGTAAAGCGGACCCCAGACTCCGAGGTGAAAGCTTCGGATGCGACTGGGAATTAACGCTAGGATGAAGAA
Source organism: Eilema depressum (assembly GCA_914767945.1). NCBI lineage: Eukaryota > Metazoa > Arthropoda > Insecta > Lepidoptera > Erebidae > Eilema > Eilema depressum. Next base: position 13,106,691 of record OU612039.1, read on the forward strand.
GATGAAATAAATAAATAAATAAACATCTATGGCAGACTGAATAGAGAAGGGAACTAATATTCTCTTTTGGAGGAGGTAGGACATGACGGTACTTCCGTCTCAATCGAGCAGTCCGACTGGGGAAGTACCTCCGCCCTACAGAATACCGCGTCTTAATAACCTCGTGTTGTGTTCCCGGCGGTGAGTAGGGTAGCCAGAGCTCACTGGAGAGATTATGTGCTGTCAGTGGGAAGATCAAAGGTTTGACCTGCTTATCTTCTGCGCTGACGGCACAGAATCTCTCTGTTCTTACAGGGTCGACAGCACGAGTGTGACTCCCCTGGTGTTGCCCTCGATCATAGCCTACGGTAACCACTTACCATCAGGTGGGCCGTGTGCTTGTCTGTAACCTAAGTGGTATTTAAAACCAATTTTGTATCTGATATAGCAGGGAACTAAAATTCCCCGTCCACCCCTCAGGGGGCGAACGGGACCAGACCAATTTTTAATCTGTACTTCTCCCCACAGGACGCCGTAGATCCTAACGCGGACTCCGTACTAAAGGAGGTGCTCACACATCCGTGCAACAGCATGCAAGTGGGCAACGTACGCTCTCTAGCCGGGCAGGACACCGCGGACTCTGACGTCATCGACCTGTGCTAGGTGACGTCATGACTCGCATTAATGTTAAATTTTATAGAAAGGTTGAAGAAATGTTGTGTTTGTTGAAGGAAAGTACTCCTCATTCGGTTAGGTACATAACTAAATGTTAACAATCTTGATCTGTCTATTTAAATGTTTCATTTAAAAACTTAGTTTATTAATATTTTTCTGTTTATAAGGATGAAGGGAAGAGGTCAACACACCAACAATTCCTCAATCTCAGTGTTCACTCCCATTTGATAGGGTGTGATTGGACATAAAATGTGCTTTATACGCGCTGTAGACGTTTCTTGGGTGTCTTTTGAGGATAGCACGGGGTACTACTGCGGTGGATAAGTAGTACTATTAAGATTAGTACAACTGGTAGTACAAATGATACATTATTGTATCACTAGTACTACTACAAAAAATAAAAGCAGTTTCCTTTGGGTTTGTTCATTGATAGTACAACTGGTAGTACAAATGATACACTTTTCGTCGCTCTGGAGGATCAGTAGTACTATTGATTAGTATAAGTGCTGGTACAAATGATACATAATGTTTCTATAGTACTACTAAAAAAATTCAAGCAGTTTCCTTTGGGTTTGTTCAATTGATAGTACAACTGGTAGTACAAATGATACACTTTTCGTCGCTTCGGATCAGTTATACAACTGGTGGTACAAATGATACATAACGTTTCTATAGTACTACTAACAAAATACAAGCAGTTTCCTTTGGGTTTGTTCATTGACAGTACGACTGGTAGTACAAATGATACACTTTTTGACGCTCCGGATCAGTAGTACTACTGATTAGTACTACTGGTGGTACAAATGGTACAATAATGTTTCTTAGTACTACTAACAAAATAAAAGCAGTTTCCTTTGGGTTTGTTCAATTGATAGTACAAGTGGTAGTACAAACGATACACTTTTCGTCGCTCCGGATCAGTAGTACTACTGATTAGTACAACTGGTGGTACAAATGATACAATAATGTTTCACTAGTACTACTAAAAAATACAAGCAGTTTCCTTCGCAGTGGATCAGTAGTACTACTGATAATTACAGTATTGATTTAGGTCCAAGATACGTGTCGCGAGGTATACTATAGGTATAAACATGTTTTTTTTATAAAGAAGCTTTATTTTTGTTTTGGTTCTTCTATGATTTAGTTTTTATAACTTTGTATATAGTTATTAAAATAGTTATTATTTTTTAGTTTCTAAGAAAGAAAATTGTCGATTTATTACAAAAAATAAAGTATTATGTCTAAGGTATGTGAAGTGTAATTTGTTTGCCATAGATGTTGACCAGGCCCTCGATTGTGTTAAAGTAAAACCATTGTCATGCCACTGCAAGAAATTTCCATTTAATTTTAGCCTTAAAAGTAATGCAGTTAAAGTTTAAAATTAAATGACTTTTTGTAGAGCGAATGAGAGTGTAATGAAACATTTTTCATTTAATTATGGACTTTGATTTTAGAAGAGAAGAGATTTAATGCCATTTTTTGCAGTATCTGTGATGACAATGGTTTTGCTGTAGTAGAATCGACGCCTTGATATTCAACATAGGTCTAAATAAATATGTTGACTTCAACTTCAACTTTTAAGAGTGGCTTTTTGTGGAAGTCTAAATAAATATGTTGACTTCAACTTCAACTTTTAAGAGTGGCTTTTTGTGGAAGTCCACCACAATTCGCCAATGTCATGTGTCAGAAAGACACACAGGATTTGCTACCATTTTGAATGAACGAACGAATGAAATGAACGACATACAACACAGCGCTGTGTAGACCCAAAGTAAGTGTCGGTAGGTTAGTGGTTTAGAACCGATTCTTGGATTTCGGTTCGATTCCGAACACAAGCATTTATTTGGAAGGGTAAGATGGAATACTAGTAGATACTAGTAGATACTAGTTGATACTAGTAGATACTAGTAGATACTAGTAGATACTAGTAGATACTAGTAGATACTAGTAGGTACTTGTAGATACTTGTAGATACTAGTAGATACTAGTAGATACTAGTAGATACTAGTAGATACTTGTAGATACTTGTAGATACTAGTAGATACTAGTAGATACTAGTAGATACTAGTAGATACTAGTAGATACTAGTAGATACTAGTAGATACTAGTAGATACTAGTAGATACTAGTAGACACTATTCTTCAAAAAAATGCATAACTTAACTAGCTTGTGTTATGGGTTGTAGAGTGTGGATAAATATAACATTTTCTTTTGTAAATACTTAAGTATAATTTGGTCGAATTATTTTTGTTTTGTTTAAAAAATTAGGTCATGTATCTTCATTCATACACACAAATATTCACGCCTATAAATCCTATTTCATGTATAAGGGTATCTTTAATGCATTCTAGAATATTTTAATCAGAACTATCTAGACCCAAAGTAAGCCTAGCTTATCTAGCTTGTGTTATGGGATCTAGAATACGGATAAAAATATTTAAACTGCATTCGGTTAGGTACTTAACTAAGCGTAAACAAGTCTTGAAATTTTTTAAATTTAAAAACGCATTCATTTTTTGTTTAATAGCTCATTCTATTACCCTTTTTTTGTTTAAGAGCTCTGTTTATAAATATTTTTTGTTAACTTTTTTTGTTTAAAAACTCAGTTTTATAACTTTTTTTGTTTAAAAACTCAGTTTTATTAATTCTTATTTTGTTTAAAAACTCAGTTTATTAATATTTCTTGTTTAAAAACTCAGTTTATAAATCTTTGTTTAATATTTGTTTGTTTAAATGATTGTTCTCCCTTAGTTAAGTATCCTAGCCATACAGAGTATGGCTACTCTTTTTTTTGTAAATACATATTATTATTATAAATATTTGTTTTATTGGTGAGTTTGTAAAAACCGTTACACACTATTCGTTTGGATATTTAAAAAATCTACCATTGTTACGAAAGTTAATAAGAAACATTTTTGATTTCATACTACATACGTTTTTTATTTTACTTTTATTCTTTCTTTATACTACTTAAGTAACAGAAAAGCACACGGCACATCTGATAGAAAGTGGTTACCGTGGCCTATGGACGTTTGCAACACCAGGGGAGTCACACTCGTGCTGCCGACCCTGTAAGAACAGAGAGATTCTGTGCCGTCAGCGAAGAAAATAAGAAGGCAAGCCTTTGGTCCTCCCACTGACAGCACAAAACTTCTCCAGTGAGCTCTGGCTACCTTACTCACCGGGAACACAACACGAGGTTGTTATACCCGCGGTATTCTGTAGGGCGGAGGTACTTCCCCAGTCGGACTGCTCGATTGAGACGGATATACCGTCGTGACCTACCTCTTTTTCAATGTCATAACATAAACTCACGCCTATATCTCTGAAGGGGTAGGCAGAGGTGCTAGCACCCACATTTCGCCGTTTATGTTTAGGTCCCAATGTAATAGGTGACATTAACCGGGCACTTATAAACCTGCGATAAATACACACATAACTTCGAAAAGCATCGAAAAGTCATTGGTGTGTGCCATGGTAAACCTGGGATCGAACCCGAGACCTCGTATCAGCAGTCTTACCCATACCACTAGGCTACCGCGTCATGTCATTTCATTTATTACTGTAATGGAATTTAAAGAAAGTCAGATCAGAAACATCAACATCTTCTTAATCCCAGTCGCATCCGAAGCTTTCACCTCGGAGTCTGGGGTCCGCTTTACCAGTCTAACTGTGGATTTGCCTGGACCTCGATATTTTCCGTGAAGCGACTGCCATCTGATCCATCTGCTGACTGACTCTCCCGGGAGCAGCTGCTACCGACCTCAGACCCCGACAGCGAGTCAACCAGCATTGAGTTATGCGACTGGTTCCCTTTGGGATTGTGTAAGTATATAAGGTAAATCCATACTAATATTATAAATGCGAAAGTAACTCTGTCTGTCTGTCTTACGCTTTCACGCCTAAACCACTAAACCGATTTTGATGAAATTTGGTATAGGGGTAGATTAGACCTTGAGAAAGGACATAGGCTATGTTTGGTCGCGATAACCGACATCCACGCGGGCGCAGCCGCGGGCAAAAGCTAGTATGTAATATTGAATGAAATTTTAAACCGTTTAGAATGCTAACTATTCATTGATTCTCTGAGATCAAGAAAAATGGTTGTAACATCATTCATTGGCTCCGATAGTTCGTACGAGTATCGGTAGATGGCTCCACCGTCGCCCCAAGACGGATAGTATAGGAAAATTTGGATCAGGTTCGGGCGAAGCTCGGTGGCTCAGTGATCGGAGCATTCCCCCTGTAAAGGCGGCCACCCACTAACAGTCCGCCTGCAGTTTTTCATCTGTCCGGTGGCGGCCTGCAGTCCTTATGTCATCAATGTCATCATAATATTATTACCTCAGACTAAAATAATAACATTATTTTATTCTTTTAGTCTGATGTTATTACGTAGGTATAAAATGCCGACGGCCATAGACTGTCCGGCCTTTAACTGTCTTTGCTGACCGGAATCGTCAAGCGGCCACACACATATTATCCGTCAGTCCAAAATCGTATACGAAACTGTAAGTGTGTGGGCTATTGCGATGAACTGACAGACCGATATCATCCGGTTGTCGTTCGATAAACTGTTAGTGGGTGGCCGCCTTAAGGGAAAGATCGCGGGTTCGAGTCCCGCCTGAGCGTGATTTCGCTGTTTCCTATCTTAATTTAAATCCCTACTAATATTATAAATGTGAAAGTAAGTCTGTCTGTCTGTCTGTCTGTCTGTCTGTCTGTCTCGCTTTCACGCCCAAACCACTGAACCGATTTTGATGAAATTTGGTATAGGGGTAGATTAGACCTCAAGAAAGGACATAGGCTATGTTTGGTCGCGATAACCGACATCCACGCGGGCGGAGCCGCGGACAAAAGCTAGTATGTAATATTGAATGAAATTTTAAACAGTTTAGTATGCTAACTATGCATTCTCTGAGATCAAGAAAAATGATTGTAACATCATTCATTGGTTCCGATAGCTTGTACGAGTATCGTAGATGGCTCCACCGTCGCCCTAAGACGGATGTACCTATAGGACAATTTGGATCAGGTTCGGGCGAAGCTCGGTGGCTCAGTGATCAGAGGAGAGGGAAAGTAAGGGAAAGATCGCGGGTTCGAGTCCCGCCTGAGCGTGATTTTGCTGTTTCCTATCTAAATCAACTTAAATATGTAATAATTTTATCATACATAACGGTAGGTAATACAATCCTTTTTATCCGACTACGACAAAAAGGCTGAAAATGATCTTAATACCAAGATATTGGGAGCAAGTCAAACTATTTTATTGAATGAAATTTTGATGCATTTATTATACCGATTGTTCAAATCGATTTACAAAGAGAAAGAATCGACTTCGGGCGGGAGTCGAACCCGCGATCTTTCCCTTACAGGGGGAATGCTCTGACCACTAAGTCACCGAGGCCCGTACGAAGCCGATCCAAATTCCTCTATACTTTCAGTTTTTGGGGCGACGATGGAGCCATCTACCGATACTCATACGAGCTGTATATATTTTATTGATTTACTAGCCGACCCACCCCGGCTTCGCCTGCGGCACATTTCTAAGTCCCGTTACCTCCCGTTACCCCCCTTTCAGTCATTTATAGGCTCGCGAAGTATGAAAATCTGCCGGATTTGTTGACATTTATGGTTACTGCTCCGCTCCCTTATGTAGTAGCGTAATTTTTCTCTGCGTAAGAACCATCTTTGTACTTCAAGGTATATTCTAAAAAAAGACATAGTGTAATCGGTCCAGCCGTTCACGCGTGATGACGTGACCAAGGGAAATAGGGATTCGTTTTTATATATAGAGATGTGCGAACTAAAGGCGTGTATATACCTAGCAAATATCAGAACTATCTGTCAACAGGAAGGGGATACCAAGGTATTAAGATCATTAGTGGTGGCAACTGGGAATAACCCATTTTGAGTAGGTACCTATTTTGTTCCTCAAGATCGATCTTATATTTTAACATACCCCCATACTTAACGCCGCGTGGTTCCCGGCAGAGTAGAATTTGTGCCACCCCATCTCTTCCCATGCGGTGTTGTACAAGGCTGTTTAACATCACACAGATATAAACAGCCAAGACTATGCCACAGATACATGGCTCGAGTAAATAATAGTGCCCGGAATACGACAATAGGCTCACCCCTAATTAGTTCATTCACCTCTGCCTAACCTTCCGGGGATAAAGGCGTGATTGTATGTATGTTAACATCCATAGCACAATCAATCAATCAGCTACATTCTATCATCGCACCTCTCGCCACAGGCAGGGAATTCATCCTCACACATTGCGTCCGGAAACGGTGCGCACTGTGCCGTTTGAAAGGAACTTCATCCCACGCACACTCAAGCTGTGGAATGAACTCCCTGCGGTGGTTTTCCCAAGCGACTACAATATGGAATTCTTCAAGAAGGGCATTAGAAGGTTTCTTCAGGGTCTGCAGCGCGAGTGTGACGCTCCTGGTGTTGCATACGTTCATAGGCGTACGAAAAAAACAGTCGCGGACTGCAAGGAGAGGGGTCGCGGGTCGCACGTTGCCGACCACTGCTGGTTAAAAGGTTCGAAGTATGCCACAGGCGACACCGGGGCGGCTCGGCTAGTGCAGAATTTATACCTTGCCATAGATTCTAGCAAGGAATATTCTTTTGTATCAAGAATAGCCTCAATAACTATCACTACTGTCATGTAAAACGTCATGAAGAACACTTTAATTTCATATTAGTGCAAAAAAACATCTTCGATAACAGCAGCTATAGAAAATTTACAGTTGAATCAGTGTACTTTCGCGAAAAATCTTGTTTTGGATTGGACACGGAAAAATTCTTGTAATCGAGGATATAAAACTTATAAAATTTCTAGTTCGTCGGTAAATCTCACGCTATTTCGACCTAAAGCATGAGATTTGCCAGAAAAATTGTTGATACAGAATATGTAAGTATCGCAGATTATGTACGTATTTAGTAGCCCATGTAGCACCTAATTTAAATATGAAAATTGTTCGACATGATGCCCACAGCTACATTCTATCATCGCACCGCTCGCCACAGATAGGGAATTCATCCTCACACATTGCGGCCGGAAACGGTGCGCACTGTGACTGTGTGGTATAAAAGGAACTTCATCTCTGTACTGCTATTCCTAAGAATGCCTCTGTGGCGTAGCGGTAGTGAACGTGGCCGCTACGCAGGAGGCGCGGGTTCGATCCCCGCTCAGTGCAAATATTTGTGTGCATGAATATGAATATTTGCATTGGTCTGGGTGTTTCTATGTATAATATGTATGTATTTACAAAAAAAATGTATCTAAATATGTTTATCCGCATTCTAGAACCCATAACACAAGCTAGTTAAGCTACGCTTACTTTGGGTCTAGATAGCGTTGTGTAGAATGTCCTACAATATTTATTATTATTTATAATAAGCTCATTACAAGTGAATGCTCAAGTTTATCAGCACCTTTAGATGTCATCCGCATACGGTGCAGAATATTCTATCAAGCATCAAGCAATTCGGCGACTACTTAGCTCGCAGACAAGCACACGGCCCTGATGGAAAGTGGTTACCTGGCCTTTGGATGCAACACCCAGGGAGTCACACTCGTGTTGCCGACCCTCTAAGAATAGAGAGCCTTTGGCCTTCCTACTGACAGTATAAAACCTCTCCAGTGGGCTCTGGCTACGCTACTTACAGCTGGGAACACAACACGAGGTTATTTAGCCGTGGTATTCGGTAGGGGGAGGTACTTCCCCAGTCGGACTGTTCGATTGGGACGATGATTTTTAAACTTTTTAAGTTATTGATATAAGTTTTTTCTTTTCAACAGCACCAGTATCTACTCTTGTAGTCCTCGAATACTCAGCCGGTAGGAGAGGCCGCTGTCCTGCCTGCCTACTCAAGTGCCCAGTCAACTGAGTCCTACGTGGCTTGCCCCTATAATCTATAAAGGTATGACTTTCATGTTATCATTGAAAGTAGCCACGAATGTCACTCACTGAAATTAAACCTCTTTTTAATAGATGATAGCGCGGTAACGAGAGAGTCTAATGGGGAAAGTATCCCGAAAGAGAAGTAGACAAGGGGAACGTAGACATATAGGGCAAGTAGACCAAAGGGCAAAGTAGACAAATGGGGAAGTAAACAAATGGGGAAAGTGTCCCTATAGGGAAGAAGACCAAAGGGGAAGGTAGACTGATAGGGAAGTAGATCAAAGGAGAAAGAAGACTAATGGGGAAATTAGATCAATGGGGAAATTTTCAGGCCGTTAATTCAACGGCACCGTTTAGTTAAGAGGCTAGACGGCTGATTGAACGGCTGATCAAGTTAAGAAAGAAGAGATTTTGTAGTCGTTTCGGAGTGAAAGATTTTGGACACAGTTTCGATAGCGAAAGCGTCTGAAAGTATTAAGTAATTTGGCGAAAAAAAAAACTTTTTTTTATAATGTATGGGAATAATGTACAGGTGAAAGGCATACTGTATGGGGGTTGTAAAAAAAGGGTTCTTTCGCCAAAATAATAATTCCAGACGATTTTGCTAACGAAACTGTGCGCGAAACCTTTCGCTCCGAAAGGCTATGAAATCACCCAGTATACAGCAGAGCATCAAAGATGATAGGTATTAGGATAAAGTGCCGACGTAGAAGAGTCGCGATGGAATTGCTGCCAATGTCACTGACATACGATGAGATCTATAATTTACATACATGTATATAATGTATACAACCACGCCATCATCCCCAGAGGATTAGGCAGAGGTGAATTAACACCCACATTTCACCAATCATTGTATTAGGTCCCACGTAATAGGGGGTGAGCTTATTGCCGTTTTCCGGGCACTATTGTTGACTCGAGCCATGTATAGGCTGAGTCTGGACTGTATATATGTCTGTCTGATGTTAAACAGCCCTATCCCTTAGTCACCTTGTAAGTTGTACGACACCGCATGGAAGGAGATCTATTAATTTTATTCAATTTTATGTTTTAGATGAGGAAAGGAGGGAAACAAGTCGCTGGTAAGTGTCATACGATTATTGTTCTCTACCCAGTGATATATTATAAACTATAGATATTATGTTGTCCACACTCTAAAATGACGACAAAAAAATGATGACTTTTGGTCATCATTTTATGCACCAATCAGAATCGCGACAGTGCGCCACCCAAAAAAAAACGTTTTTAATTATAAATACATAATAATAAAATATTATTAATGTAAATAATAATATAATTCATAATTATAAATTAATAACATTGACGTATTTTTAGAAGTAGCTAATATGTTGTGTTTGCGCCATTTTTGAAAGCCGCCATCTTCGTGTATGACGTATCTATAAAAATAATACATCATTGTCTCTACCCCCTTTTTTTTTTCTTGCCAAAAATCCCTCCCGATACCCCTCCGCCGGAGCCGATGAGGGAGGTTATATCGTTATATTATTGTCCCCGGAGGGTTAGGCAGAGGTGTATTAACACCCACATTTCGCCAAGTATGGTTTTCGGTGCCACGTATCGCGATCTATTGCTGTCAACCGGGCACTTTGGCATGATTGGTGAAATGCGGGCGTGATTGTATGTATCCATGTTTTTTTTTTATATAGGAGACGTCAATTTGACTTCGCCTCGCCTGATGGTTAGCTGAAGGCAAAGTCTCTGAAAAGAGGGTCACCATTACAGATACGTATCATGTTACAATGGTGGCACTCAGCTTGACGGCCTCATCAGATGCTTTTTCACGCCCCGCTTAAAGGACCCAGGACTGTAGGAGGAGGGTGTATATTGTGTATGTATGTAATAGGGAGCCTATTGCCGTCAAGCAGACACTGAAGTATTAACAAATAAACCTGTTTAGTTCCAGATTCTGGCGGCTGGTTCTCGTCATGTTTTGGGAAACCGCCCCCCCCTAAGAGAGACTACAAGAAGATGGCCAAATATGGGGGTATGGGCCTTGGGGTCGTGGTAATCGTCGTGGGCCTTTTCTGTATAATATGGTTCGTCGCGTTAAAAAAGGAAAAGCCAGCAGCAGCCTCAGAGTAACTTTCACTATAACAGGGTGAAAGCTTATAAAGTAACTTTCACAATAACATGGTGAAAGTAGAGTAACTTTCATAATAACATGGTGAGAGTTTATAGAGTAACTTTCACAATAACATGGTGAAAGTAGAGTAACTTTCACAATAACATGGTGAAAGTAGAGTAACTTTCACAATAACATGGTGAAAGTTTATAGAGTAATTTTCTCTGATCTCAAGTGCTGTTTAAAAATATTGTTTAGATACCTAATAGTTTTTGACATGGTCTGTCTGTCTGTTGTTCTATAAAACTTTGTATCTTTGAGAGTAAATTTGAGAGTGTTATTTAAGATATTGTACGAACATGGTTATTTTTTATACGAGTCCTAGTGAGTGATTTTAGATAATCTTCAAAATGGTTCTGTTATCGTGATGTTTTCTTTGCGTTAATACTGTATTAAAGGTATATGAAATTTTCATCTGTTTTTTCATTTATTTATTTTACTAGCTCTATTACAGGTATATACCTAATGCAATGGGAGTAGGACATTCTTCTCCATCCTAGCGTTAACCCCAGTCGCATCCGAAGCTTTCACCTCGGAGTCTGGGGTCCGCTTTACCAGTCTGACTGCGGATTTGGCTGGACTTCAATATTTGTGAAGCGACTGTCAACTGAACTCCACAACCCAATGATGGCGTTAGGCGATATCGAAGCATTGCAGCTGCTTTCAGGGCTCCAACTACCCGTAACGACTGCCATAGATGTACGTATGGCAACCGGGACCGACGGCTTAACGTGCGCGACCAGACCAATGCAAATACTCATATCATGCGTATAAATTTTAATATTTGCACTGAGCGGGATCGAACCCGTGCCTGCTGCGTTGTGGCCGCATTCTTTACCGCCACGCCACGAGGGTGTCGGGAAATGGACATTATTTAGGTACCCAAAGAGAATACAATACTACGTAAGACCATTACCTGTAGGTTAACACTAGACAACCTATACAATGGTCTGTACTCAGATGAATTGTTTGACATGATGCCCACAGCTACATTCTATCATCGCACTTCTCGCCATAGGCGGGGAATTCATCCTCACTCATTACGTCCGGAAACGATGCGCACTGTGCGGTATGAAAGGAACTTCATCCCTCGCACACTCAAGCTGTGGAATGAACTCCCTGCGGTGGTTTTCCCAAGCGACTACAATATGGGGTTCATCAAGAAGGGATTTAGAAGGTATCTTCAGGGTCGGCAGCACGAGTGTGACGCCCCTGGTGTTGCATACGTCCATTAGGCCACGGTAACCACTTTCCATCAGGTGGGCCGTGTGTTCGTCTATGCCTTTGGATAGCATTCTATGTAAAAAACTGTCTGCCGTCTATGTGGGATAAAAAAGCTAATGATAGTCTCTCTCTCTCTTTTAGAATAGGACACCTCAATTTGACTTAACCTCGCCTGATGGTAAGCTGAAGGCAAAGTCTCGGAAAAGAGGGTCACCATTACAAACCTGGACCTGATTAAATCTTGGACCTAAAATGTGCTCAAAATGAGCTCTATACGTGCAGTACACGTTTCTTGTGTGTCTTTCGAGGATAGCACGGGGTGCTACTGCGGTGGACGAGCTCACATTCACCAAGCATAGATTATTACGAAACAATCCACGCGTGCTATGTAGGGCCTCGTTTGCCTAGCGATAGGTTCAAGAATAGCGATACGTGTCTTGAAGTAGTCTGTGGCCCTGTGTGATATGGTCTGTAAAATAATCACGCACCGAGGAAAACGCCTCTGAGCAAAAAAGTAAAGAAAATTGGCCAAAATTGTCACTTTTGACAGCTTGCTATGTCGATAATGATTGATACTTTATTTACAACAAAAAATTGATTTGAATTAATCCCTATTTGGCATTTAAATTAAATTATTGTATTCGTAAGAAATATAGCTACCAGTGTAAATAAATAGAGTGTACACTCACTGATTACAATAATTTCGTCATTATTGAATAGTATTTGAGTGTTTTGGATACAAATAGATGAAAATTATGTCGTGGTACACGGACATCAGTAAGTAGAACACAAACAAAATGAACACTTAAGCTGCATTTCCCCGAGAGGTAGGATACGACGGTATTTCCGTTCTAATTAAGCAGTTCGACTGGGGAAGTACCTCTGCTTTACAGAATACCGCGGCTAAATAACCTCGTGTTGTGTTCCCGGTGAGTAGGGTAGCCAGAGCTCACTGGAGAGGTTTTGTTTTCAGTGGGAAGACCAAAGGCTTGTCCTACTTATCTTCTGCGCTGGCGGCACAGAATCTTTCTGTTCTTACAGGGTTAACAGCACGAGTGTGACATCCCTGGTGTAGTAATCCTTTATAGGCCACGGCATCTATGCACCATCAGGTGGGCCGTGTCCTTGTCTGCGACCCAAGACGTTGCTATGAATGCGTTTTATATCGACCAATTATATTCATTGGTTTATTCAATACTCTGGGATCTAATACAGCTTATGAGAGGGCAAAGCTTGTGATAGCAACTGGAAGTTGACTCTTTACGCCACTTTTCAGCAGCAGCCAGGACTCCCGGACTCCTCGAGTGCCTGCTCAGACGGTAGGAGAGGCTGCTGTACTGCCTCTCTGGTCAACTTCAGAGTTGCCTACGCGGCTTGTCCTTCCAATCTACCAAGGTATACTTACTTTAAACTTACTGTGTAGTAAAAAAATATTGATTTCTCAGGATTAGGTCAAATTCTCACCACATTACATCGTGCACCTACCTGTGACATATCAAAGTCAAAGTCAAAAATCATTTATTCTGTATATACCATCAAAACGGCACTTACAAAACGTCAATAATATAGGTACATATATGTACTAAAGACTAGCTTAGCAAATGGACCACCGGTTCGAAACGCGGCCCCGGCCTGAGAAGACTCCGGCAAGAAACTCAGCGGGCTTTTTTTTTTTGGTCTATTTACAAAAAATGCTTAGTCTGATAGCTTTGGGTGATATCTCTGCATCACCCAAAGGTTGACTGGCAGAAAATGCCTATGGCATTAAGTCCGCCTTTGTATTACTACTTAATCTTTTTGTATTTGTGCAAAAAGTTTAATTAGCTAAAAAAAAGAAAGCCTTGACTATAATAAAGATGTTTGTTTCAATTGAATTATTTTCTAATTTTCGGAGCCTTTTCCAACTCAGGGCCAGCTTTCCAGTCTAACTGCGTATTTGGCTGAACTTCGATATTTTCCGTGAAACGACTGCCATCGGACCTCCACAACCCATTGGCGATATCGAAGCATTGCAGTTAGACTAGTTGTTGGACTTTTTAGGGCTCCAACTACCCGTAGATGTTCGTTGAGAACCGGGACCGACAGCTTAACGTGCTTACCGAGGCACGACCAGATCAATGCAAATTATCCATATTAATGCATACAAATATTTGCACCGAGCGAGGATTGAACCCGCACCTCCTTTACTACCGCCACACAGGCTGCCACCTATTCAGAACTGAGTGCCATTCTAATAACACTCTTCATTTTTTCTTTCTTTCAATGTCACTAACATTCAATATTGTTATGTTCTAGATGGGCAAGGAAGTGGCTGGTAAGTGTCATCTAATTATTATCTTCGATAGTAAGTAACTGTTCTGCCTGCCTTTGCTAGTGCGGCCATGTCTTGCTGCAACTGCCAGGCTATGTGGATAGCAAATGGCTGGCAATGGCGTCCAGGTAGAAGCGGTAGGCCCAAGAAGTCCTGGCTTGACGTCGTGGAGGATGACATGCGTGCTGTCTCACTACCATGGACGCCCAAGATCGTGCAAAGTGGAGGAGGAAGAGCCGGAAAGCGGACCTTGAGCTCCGAGGTCATCTTAGCCTCGGATGCAATCAGGAAAATGCGTCAACAGGAAGATGATGATGAGTAGTCAGAGTCAGTTCACATCTGTCAGTAGTAGACATCTGTCCTTCCATGTCTCTTAGGTAGGGATCCCAGCCCACCAGGATCCATCAGTTCGATTCTGCTGAAGCAAAACCATTGCCGTACCAACAAATTACAACAAAGAACCAGCTTACCATCAGGCGAGGCGAAGTCAAATTGACGTGTCCTATATAAAAAAAAAAAAATGTGTGCTAAAAAAAATTGACTCTATAGATGTTGTTAAAGTACACACACACAAAGCACACATGCACGCTCTCTCACACACACACACTTCAAAATTATAACACCCCGTCGTCGTTTTTAATCGGGGGTTATTTTTTTTAAAAATATTTTTTTATTTTTTAAAAAGAATATTAGCAACCGAAATTACTAATATTCCCGTTAACCGTTCCAACTAAGCTAAATTGCTTGTGCTAGGAGTGGGTTCACGTCGGTAGTGTAATGGCCAGGATTCGAACCGGGGACCCCTCGATCGTAAGGCCGACTTCTTAACCACTAAGCTACCGACGCTTCACGCTAATAAATGAATGTGTTTAGTTCCAGACTCCGGCGGCTGGTTCTCCTCATGTTTCGGGAAACCGCCCCCCCCTAAGAAAGACTACAAGAAGATGTTCGAGGTCTGCGGTTACACCGTCCTAGTCATATTGTTCCTAGGAAGCATTGTGATGATCATGGTGTTGGCGAGAATACAAACACCATAGGCCACGGTAACCACGCACCATCAGGTGGGCCGTGTGCTTGTGTGATAAGTAGTATATAAAAAAACTTTTAATGGGCACTCGGTTTCTCGAGACCCAGGGTCCCGTTCCTGCTCCCACGCCCCGTATCGCCACAGATATAGGTGCCTAATATTGTACCTAAATAATGATTTATTATAATTTTACTTGTAATTTTATATGAAGTTTTATAGTTATACACCGACTGCAAGCACTGTACCATTCCCATGGTACGAGCGGCGTGGCGGGGGACGCGGTAAGGCGTTATTTAGGCGGGCAAAATATCTCGCACGTTTTGGTCCGAAAAATCATACGCGAATATCGTTAGCAATAATCGCCATACCATTATTGTATCAAAGTGTTCCCACACAGGCAAACACTAAATTCTCGCCTACGATTATACAGGGTGGAAAAATAGGTAGGGCCCTGGGGGGAAACTGCTTTAAATCCTTAAGTTGGCTCATTTAACTTAAAGGCGACATTCCCTTATTTTTAAAAAGAAACAATGCTGCTATCTGAGATTTTCGAAAATTCGCTTGCCACACCCGGTAATCGAACCGACTCAAATCCGAAAAAGTAACACCCTGTATTTTTATGGCACCAATCGATAGTGTCAATCATAAGGATCAAATCTCTCTAAGAAACATGGTGAATTAAATTAATTCTCCAGGGCCCGACTTATTTTTCCACCCTGTATAATACGAGATTCGCAAGTGACATCGCCTATGTCAAAATACGATTATTGCTTGAAAATTATGTTTAGACAGACACTATCAATATTCAATTTGCGAGGCGATTCTCGCCAGTCGAGGCGGTAATTGTTTCTGCGAATATTTAGAAGAAGCAATTTTACAAGCTTTTATTTAACTTGCACCGTATGTATGTATGTATGCAATTTGTTCGGGTGGAATCTTGCAACTTGATTTTCAACAAATTTTGATGAAATTATTTTTCTGTGCCTTTGATAATCGTGTCTTGCGGGCGATTAACTCTCTCCGTCTAAATGACGCCGTAGAGCCGTGAGAGCTGGGGGTGCTATCTCGCTCGCTCTCGTTCGACTCATGCTCTTTCTGTCTCGTTTATTACCTCGTCCCCCGCCAACCCTCGCGTTCCTACAGCGCGCTACAATGCTCGCAGTCATACTATATGAGTTATGTAATATACTACTATATTGTGATATCGCCGTGATGTTTTATATATTGTGTTAGTGCATAATTATAATGTATGACATTATTTTTGTTGTTTAATTTTTCATTCTCAGTCTCCTGTACATCTTCAAGTTCGTTTCTCTAGTTGTATTAAAACGGTACAAGTTGTGTGTTTTGTTTAATAAGTTTACACTATATAAGTAAATAGAGTTCATTGGTTTACACTATTTTTATTGGGGTTCGCGAAGGTTTTTTTTATAGGACATCTCAATTTGACTTCGCCTTGCCTGATGGTAAGCTGAGGGCAAAGTCTTGGAAAGAGGGTCACCATTATAGACACGTACCATGTTACAATGGTGGCACTCAGCTTGACGGCCTCATCAGATGATTTTTCACACCCCGCTTAAAGGACCCGGGACTGTAGGAGGAGGGAAACACGTGAGCTGGTAAAAAAGTCCAACATAACCGCCCCCACTGGGTATCCGACGGAAATTCCGCACGTAAAAAAATGCCCAAAAGATATGTGACGAGACGTGTGGTTGGATTTTTGCGGCTGAGGTGGTGTCTATAGAATTCTGGAGTACCTATATTGATAAGTTCTATGATAGATTTTACAACTAACCGCGCTAACTGCGCTAACCGCGGTAGCCTAGTGGTATGGGTAATGGACTGCTGAGACGAGGTCTCGGGTTCGATCCCAGGTTTTACCATGGCACACACCAATGACTTTTCGATGCTTTTCGAAGTTATGTGTGTATTTATAGCAGGTTTATAAGTGCCCGGTTAATGGCAATAGGCTCGCCACCTATTACATTGGGACCTAAACATAAACGGCGAAATGTGGGTGCTAGCACCTCTGCCTACCCCTTCGGGGAAATGGGCGTGACGGGGGCCTTACTCCGAAAATCGAAAACTATCGTATTCGTTGACGTTTCGGCCATTTAGCTACCCCGAAAGTGTTTCGTATCCGTCTTCGATCGTTTGACATTGAGGTTGTCGATCGTGGTCGGTGCACCTACTCCCAAAATACATTTGACGTTTTCGTTGTCGTTGTTTGACAAGTAATCTTGCGGATTATTATTTGAAATTCAACGAAAGCTATATACCTTTCGTAAGGCTTTCGAAGCTGAATTTTTATCTAAGAAAATGGCGAGATTTTTATTGTTGGACGAAAT
Source organism: Eilema depressum (assembly GCA_914767945.1). Classification (NCBI taxonomy): domain Eukaryota; kingdom Metazoa; phylum Arthropoda; class Insecta; order Lepidoptera; family Erebidae; genus Eilema; species Eilema depressum. Next base: position 13,124,318 of record OU612039.1, read on the forward strand.
GATGAGGGAAGAAGCGGCTGAGCGAAGCCAAAATCGTCACCGGCTTCGTGAAAAAAAATTTTTGAGGCAAATTCCGGACATGGAATTTGTCTCTAAAATTATAACTTGACGAGGGTACTTTTTGAGGAGCTATGCGAGGAAATCATTCCTCTACTTCCTCAAAAAAACAACATTTTGGCAAAGGGGCATTGAACCAAACCAACAACTATTATCCATTACGGAAGTATTTGATGACCCCAGTAGATGGCGCAACACACATACGGACACCATGACGGGCACTCATCTCTATTAACTTAATAGAGATAGTGCATACGGGTATCAAAGTTTCAAATTTGAAATTGTCAAACTGTCAAAGTACGTATTAAAAACATAGAACAATATTATGGCACGAGGGTTTTTAAGATCGTTCACATTAAATATACGTAAATTCTTGAAAAATTACATTTTAGTGATCTAACAGTACCTTTGTAATAAAAATCTCATATATTTTTTAATTTGACGCTCTTTTCATGAGAATACAACTATATTTGTTGATTTTTATTTGTTAACGGTTTTTAGATGTTTATAATATATCGGTCCACACTATTCATCTAGACTCGATCGTTAGTCTATGATTCCGAAGACGGCGGCATCCGTCAGTCGTCATCGAAAGGTTTTCAGAGTAACTTTAAGGTCCGTGTTCGGCGACCGTTCGTTTCGATCCGAAACGTTCATGTTCGTTTTTGGGAGTAAGGCCTATCCTAGGTGAGCGACCAGTGCGTTAACGCTAAAAATCAAATGTTCGTTGTACATACATTGTGTCCTACGTGGTAGCGCTTATCTATTTGCGACGAACGCGACGAGACGCGTTTTTGATTTTTGCGCGACGAGACGCGTAAATGACAGAAGAAATGACAGATTACATTGGAAATAGAGGGCCTTCTCGTGAGTTCGCATAAGAAGTTTGGTGACATTCAAATCGGCTGCCCAAATTCAAAACCCAGTAAGTGTTTTTTAACAAATTTTACAGGAGAGCGTAAAAACATAAAACGGGCAAGCCTTTCAAAAGTATTGTGATATTTTTTGGATAGAGTAGGTACTAACCACTGACTACATAATGAGTAAAATATTTCGATAATAATGTATATTGCACGTTTTATACCCCTTACTAACTTTTAAAAAGTGGAAATCTCAAATTTTTTCTCTGTCCTGACCCGTTTCAAAACCTAGTATATAATATGCATGTTTCGTAGAGGTAAAATAAAAAATATGAATTTCTGCATCAATCAAGTATTTTTATTGTTTAAATTAACATACAATTAGTTAGAAAAGTAAGAATATAATAGTGTGCGGGCGGCGGCGGTTGCAGGCGGTAAATAGTAGTGCAGGGCAGTGTTGCCTTTGTCAATATTGTTCTAATGTTTTTTGGTTTCTCTCTTTTATATCCGAATGAATGGTCTGTATAGTTAATGTGTACATTGTGATATTTGCTTTGATTGTATTGTGTGCTGCGGGTCAGAATAAATATATTTTTCTTTTCTTTCTTTCTTTCTTTAAATGCGGTAATTCGCTCCAATTTCTCGCGTCGCGCCCAAGTTCTAAAACCTAGTAAGCCACATTCCCAATAACAAAACACAGTAAGTGCATGTGACTTCCTGAGTTTTGAAGTTGTAAATGCGAGTTGCTAGGTTTTTGATCTTGTTTTCTGAGAGTGAAAATGCACTTACTAGGTATTTTAAAGCAGGTGTCTTCACAAGTTGATGCGGTTCCCTATGAAAGTTTGAAATATGGAAAAAAGTGTTTTCGTAAAAAATGTCCCTTACTGGGTTTTGAATTTGGGCAGCCGAAATGTCATCAAACTTCTTATGCAAATCTACCGCCATCTATTGATGATATTCCGACAACTTCTGTTATTACACCATACATACCTATATTGTGCATATATAAATACTGCATGTATTAATTATTACTTATGTTACGATATTTTAGAAAATAACTAACGTATATATATAAGGGTTTATTTATAACCAAATGAAGTAAATAAATCATTTATTTCAGACTTACTTCATGAATAAATATTTTATTTACAATTTATTTATTAGTTAATGGGAGAAATTATTAAAGCATGATATAAAAAGCACCTAGTGACTATATTCTAGGTGCTTTTGCGTCAGAGGGAGCAAAATGTACCTTGCCCAGTGCCCACATTAAGTTTAGGTCTTGCGCCGCCACTGAATATAGGCTATGCCTAGTTTGGTCGATAGCATTTAATACCTCTCGTTCCCAAAAAATATTCCATTTATAATCTACCCGATCTTCATCATCATCCTCATTATTATAGACATGTTTTCCTGATTGTGTCCGAGGCCAACGTGAACTTGGAGCTCAGGGTCCACCTTCTGGTCTTCTTTCTCCATTTCGCATGGAGTTAAAGACAAATGAGATACGATGTAAAAATGTACAACAGAAAATGTCATTAAGGTCGAAAGTCATTTGCACTGTTTTTAGTGTTGAAAGTTCTTGAAATATCACTATAAAAATATGCTTTTTGGCATCTATACGTAACCCTGATCACGGAAATGTAACTAAAAGATGAGTACTAATTTAAATGAGTAAGGATTTACACCTACAGATTAAAAAACCCTAAGTGCAAGCAATTTTCGATCTTATTGGCATCACATAGTACTTAGTTTTTTTTCTTATATTCGTGATCAGCGGCATCTATTATCGGGAAAAAACATGTAATAAAGAAAATGTCATTAAGGTCGAAAATCGTTTTTCTATTCCTAGTAGTCTCTATGTGTAACTTATAGTCGATTCGAGTCCCACGCAACGGATCTACGTCGTTAATTACCTCCTGTGAAGTGAAGCAAGAGGTTACCGCACAAAAAAAAAGTTTTTCAGTTTAGTCCATATACATACATATAAAGTTATTGATAGTTTTATTTGTTTTGAAGAACATTTGTTAATTTCTTTTTTGGTATGATCTGGTTTAATGTTCAAAAACTACTTAAAGTTCATTTATTAATCTATGATTGGTTTGGAAGCATCTTTATGTAGCCTGTGGCACCAGACCGTTGGATGTGTTGTCCGGTCATCTGTTGTGCACGACGCACCAGAGCACCAGACTTTAAAAAATATATATCTTGATCGATTAAATTGTTTTCCTCAACCGATTATTAAAGCTGCATCCACACCACATTCTGCCCATCGCATTGCTCATCGTGTTGCCGGAAATATTCGCGTGAATAATGCCTTACCATCCACACGCTCGCCTCATCGCGATGTTCATCGCGTTGCGTTGCCCCGCATTCCAGTACCAGTATTCGCCCTTCAATGGAGATGGACGTCAACACTGTAGGAACGTACGTATTATGTTGTATTTTTTACAAAAAAAAATTTGTAGTAGTTTATAGTAAGTACTTAGTACCTACTTACTTCGGAAACTAGCTATTGTTATTCGACCATTTTCTAGGCTGCGTGGTAGGGCATTATTCACGCGAATATTTCCGGCATCACGATGAGCAACGCGATGGGCAGCGTGTGGATACAGCATTTGTCGATTGGGCGGTACCCATCAATGATAAATTCATTTTTAACAAAAAGGTTTAACCGACTGCAAGAAACGAAAAAGAGGCACTGAAAAGCGAAAAATAACTTAATTTACAGACTTACTGATTTATTAGAAGTCGGTACCTAGCCCAAGAGAGGCCATATTTCAATTGATTATTTCAATAATATGCCATTGAAGCAATCGCGGCTGATTTCCTGGTACTTTTTGAAGAGTTCCTTGGTCTAATGTCGGCAACCCATCATCAGATCTTTACGAAAGTTAAATGGGACCACTTCGAAATAATCTACTTACGAACACAAAAAGAATTTTCTAAATCCGTTTAGAATTGGCTTCACAATCGCGTAACAAACATACAAAAAAAAAATTATAAAAAATAAAAAAAAATTGGGTACGATTTGAGAACCTCCTTTTTTGAAGTCGGTTAAAAATGGAATTACCTTTAGAACTTTTCGATCGGTAAAAATAGAAAACTTCATGGGCGAGAACTGTCCAACCGGGCTTATTATTTTTATTTTGTAATGACTATAACCTGTTTGAACTACTTACTACTTTTGTTGGTACTAAATACTAGATGGCGCTTCAAACTAGCTTCAAAGTTTTGACATTTGATTCATTACAGACGATTCACCCCTTTATGTCAGGTTCACTGACATTACCGCAATCAGTGTTGCCAAAAACATCAACAAAGAATCTGCTAAAACGTTGTTATATGATGCCAAAATTTTTAGGTGTCTTGTAGCATAATATTTCCTTTAGTTTTTTCTTTGTTGATATCAGTCCGATATCACATCGTTATATTTGCGACATCTATCTTTTTAGGGGTAGGTACTCGCTAAGTAAGTATTGACAAGTGACAGGTTCGCTATTCTATTGGTGAACTGATCCGTTCATAAAAAAACATTAGTTAAGTTTTAGGCAGTAGACAAACAGTGACTTTATTGCGTTCAGGCGACCTCGGTGTTGTAGCGCACCTGGAATGTTTGGGGAGGTGTACAGAGCTGACTAATATTACGTCATAATAAGAAAGCACACCGCTTCCATGCTCGCGAGACTCCGCCATAGTACAAATATGGTCTGCTGAGCGTATTTAAAGTTAGGTGGGACTCACCCTTGCTAGGTCGCTGGGTGAAGCTCCACACAACATTCAAATGAACAAATTCATATAAATTACTAAGAAAAGTAAAAGTAAAGTAAAGTATATCTTTAATGTGCACACCAAGGAGAAAAACTAGCTTACAAGTTTTTTTTTTCTTTGTAAGTATCCATATGGACTGACGTCTGCAATAGGTTATTTGAATTTGAATTACCCTTCTTGGCAGAAAGTAAAATCGGTTACACTGACGAAACCTCTTGTTCGCTACACTCGCTTGAATTTTAAACAGATCAATAAATTTGTAATTATTATGTTGAAATATTGATTTAAGTAGGTATTTGGTATTATTTACATATAAGCCAAAGATTCGGTTACTTTTCAGCAGCCATTTTGAAAAGTAAATAATACCATTAATTGATATTATTTACAAGTAGCGATAGAATCTGTTAAAAGTGGTTTTATTTCAATAAATGATATTCGCGTTGGTAAGACAGTGCCTTTTTCTTGGAGTAGGTTTAATTTTATGTACTAAAAAAATGTGCTAAACTACAAACGTCATGAAAAAGTGCTAAATTTGGCAGTAAATATTCTGAGTTTAGCATTAAAAATTCTAAGTTGGCATCACTCGTCGCGTTCGTCGCGTTTACGCGCTTACGCTCACGTAGGACACAAAATAACGATACGCTTTGGTCGCATTTGACGCTTGTCGCCGAAACGCGTCTCGTCGCTTTCGTCGCCCACCTAGGACAACGGGTAAGGGGCCTTACTCCCAAAAACGAACATGAACGTTTCGGATCGAAACGAACGGTCGCCGAACACGAACCATTAAAGTTACTCTGAAAACCTTTCGGTGACGACTGACGGATGCCGCCGTCTTCGGAATCATAGACTAACGATCGAGTCTAGATAAATAGTGTGGACCAATGTATTATAAACATCTAAAAACCGTTAACAAATGAAAAATCAACAAATATAGTTGTATTCTCATGAAAAGAGCGTCAAATTAAAAAATATATGAGATTTTTATTACAAAGGTACTGTTAGATCACTAAAATGTAATTTTTCAAGAATTTACGTATATTTAATGTGAACGATCTTAAAAACCCTCGTGCCATAATATCGTTCTATGTTTTTAATACGTACTTTGACAGTTTGACAATTTCAAATTTGAAACTTTGATACCCGTATGCACTATCTCTATTAAGTTAATAGAGATGAGTGCCCGTCATGGTGCCCGTATGTGTGTAACGCCATCTACTGGGGTCATCAAATACTTCCGTAATGGAAAATGGTTGTTGCAATGCCCCTTTGCCAAAATGTTGTTTTTTGAGGAAGTAGAGGAATGATTTCCTCGCATAGCTCCTCAAAAAGTACCCTCGTCAATCTATAATTATAGACAAATTCCATGTCCGGAATTTGCCTCAAAAAGTTTTTTTTCACGAAGCCGGTGACGATTTTGGCTTCGCACAGCCGCTTATTCCCTCATCATATCGTCCAACAATAAAAATCTCGCCATTTTCTTAGATAAAAATTCAACTTCGAAAGTCTTACGAAAGGTATATAGCTTTCGTTGAATTTCAAGTTATAATCCGCAAAATTACTTGTCAAACAACGACAACGAAAACGTCAAATGTATTTTGGGAGTAGGTGCACCGACAACGATTGACCACCTCAATGTCAAACGATCGAAGACGGATACGAAATACGACACGAAACACTTTCGGGGTAGCTAAATGGCCGAAACGTCAACGAATACGATAGTTTTCGATTTTCGGAGTAAGGCCCAAGGCCCCAGATCAGGGCCTTACTCCGAAAATCGAAAACTATCGTATTCGTTGACGTTTCGGCCATTTAGCTACCCCGAAAGTGTTTCGTATCCGTCTTCGATCGTTTGACATTGAGGTTGTCGATCGTGGTCGGTGCACCTACTCCCAAAATACATTTGACGTTTTCGTTGTCGTTGTTTGACAAGTAATCTTGCGGATTATTACTTGAAATTCAACGAAAGCTATATACCTTTCGTAAGGCTTTCGAAGCTGAATTTTTATCTAAGAAAATGGCGAGATTTTTATTGTTGGACGAAATGATGAGGGAAGAAGCGGCTGAGCGAAGCCAAAATCGTCACCGGCTTCGTGAAAAAAATTTTTTGAGGCAAATTCCGGACATGGAATTTGTCTCTAATTGACGAGGGTACTTTTTGAGGAGCTATGCGAGGAAATCATTCCTCTACTACCTCAAAAAAACAACATTTTGGTAAAGGGGCATTGAACCAAACCAACAACCATTATCCATTACGGAAGTATTTGATGACCCAAGTAGATGGCGCTACACACATACGGGCACCATGACGGGCACTCATCTCTATTAACTTAATAGAGATAGTGCATACGGGTATCAAAGTTTCAAATTTGAAATTGTCAAACTGTCAAAGTACGTATTAAAAACATAGAACAATATTATGGCACGAGGGTTTTTAAGATCGTTCACATTAAATATACGTAAATTCTTGAAAAATGACATTTTAGTGATCTAACAGTACCTTTGTAATAAAAATCTCATATATTTTTTAATTTGACGCTCTTTTCATGAGAATACAACTATATTGGTTGATTTTTCATTTGTTAACGGTTTTTAGATTTTTATAAAATATCGGTCCACACTATTCATCTAGACTCGATCGTTAGTCTATGATTCCGAAGACGGCGGCATCCGTCAGTCGTCACCGAAAGGTTTTCAGAGTAACTTTAATGGTCCGTGTTCGGCGACCGTTCGTTTCGATCCGAAACGTTCATGTTCGTTTTTGGGAGTAAGGCCCGATCCGTGTTTTGTGGTATAAATTTTACAAGAAAAATCAATTGACAGATTTGACAGTAGTCTACATTGTCTATGTTTGTCATGACACGCAGACAGATGGCGGGATGACTGTTTTGCTTGAAAATTAATACTTTATTATTTTGACTCGAAAATTATTGTATATAACAATAAAATGTTTTAGGTAATGTACCTACTAGTGGAATCAAGTCCTCAATACTCATTGTCATAATAAGTCCTTGGGTATTGAAGTACGTTGATTTATATTATTTGGCGACAAAATATTTCATAAATAAATAATGTGTAAGTATCACATAACATCGTATAATCACACCTTTATCCCCGGATCTTTTGGCAGAGGTGAATTAACAGCCACATTTCACCAATCATGTAACAGGGGTGAGCCCATTGCTTTATTTCGGGCACTATTGTTGATTCGAGTCATGCATCTGAGGCTGAGTCTGGTCTGTATATATCTGTGTGATGTTAAACAGCCCTATCCCTTAGTCGCCTTGTACGACACCGCATGGGAGGAGATGGAGTTGCACAAATTCTACTCTGCCGGGAACCACGCGGAAACATATGAATTTATAACGGCTTTTTGACTTTTGTAGCGCTTCCAGTACTGACGAAGCCCCAGTACAACCTGAGCTACACCCCCTTCCAGGACAACTCCAGGTTCTTCGGCGCCGCGCTGTGCATCGCCACCACCGTCGTAGTCACTGTGGTGATCCTAACCATGGTACTCAATAAAGGGAAAATATGAGAGCAGAGACAGGAGTTTTCTTTAGCACCTGCATATACCTTTATTTTCGTGCAGAGATACTACTAAAACTGCACTGGTCTTAAGTTTCCGGGGTGTAAGACTGCCTGGGGCATATCCCTTGTACTCCGGCAGGGCCTGGGCCATCTCCCTTGTACTCCGGCAGGGCCTGGGCCTTCTCCGGGTTTAAGAGCCCCCCCTCAGGAGTGAGAAGCACGATCTTCCTTTCGAACCTTGGCAAGGGGGAACTGAGCGTAAAGGGGTGACAGGCGACCGCACCTATAACCCACACGTCTGCGCTCAGCGATCAGCCTGCCCCTTTCACGCTCTCCACTGTACCTTCTGCTAACCAGAGGAACATATGAAAAGCTTCCAAGCAGTCCTCTACAAGGCCGCTGCGGTCGGTATGATTGCCGCAAATAGCAGCGTCTCCCTTCGGATGGAGTGGCGCTACCGTCTCTATTCCTCAGGATGCACAGCGTGGCGCTTCCGGACCAAGAATATTGTCTCTTGAAAGAGCTGGTCACGGATACAAATTCCATTCAGGATACAGCCCTCTTTGCAGGGAAGGACCGCGAACTGGAATGCGAGTTAGTGGCCTCCCAACGATTTCAAATCCTCGGCACAGTGAAGTGGCTCTGTGAAGCCTGTTAAGCCCCTAGTAAGCTTCTGCCTTTCTGGGTGGAGATAGGCTGGCTATTCTAGCCAGTACTCTTCATGCACAATGGCCCAAAAAATAGGCTAAGTGCGTACAAAAGAGCCCCCTTTCCATTTTTATTCCGTCCAGGATGTTAACCTTTTCGATTGCTTATATCTACTTAATGATTTTTGTAGCCAAGCTGCCTCTGCAGCCGAAGCCACTACCGAGCTACACCCTGAGCTACTACCCGTTTCAAGACAACTCCAGGGTCTTCGGCGCCGCGCTGTGCATCGGCACCACCATCGTGGTAGCCGTGGTGATCCTCACCATGATGTTCAATAAAGAGAAAGCATGAGAGCACTGTCAGGAGTTTTCTTCAGAACTACCTAAAGCTGTCTTCCACGGCACGTGATTTCAGGGATGTTTGATGTAAATCAGCTTTTAGTCAAGCGTCGAGCACAGCGCTGCGCTTGATAGAGATTATCATTGGTTGATCTCCAGAATCACTTAGTCCGACCAATGACAATCTTTATCAAATCTGACAATTGGCTGAGCATAGTCGAGCACGAGCCGAACGCTCGAGGCGTGCTCGTTTGACGCTCGTCAGACGGTACACACTACAAAAAGTTAGTAGTTAGGAGCAGTTGTTTATATATGACACCTCAGTTCCTCAGTATGAGTTCACCTCACCTTGCCTCGTAGGAAAAGTCTTAGGAAAGAGGGTCACCATTATAGACACTATTATAATAACAATGTTACAACGGTGGCACTTGACGGCCTCATCAAATACTTTTTCACGACGCCTAAAGTACCCAGAACTGTAGGAAGAAGGCATCACGTGTGCTGGTGAAGAGTTCCAAGCCCTTATGGAGCGGCAAAGAAAAGAGCCAGTGATCAACAAATATGTACCGCTCGAGTCAGGACCCCTTTTTAAAAATTTTGTTCCTTTCGGAACAGGCTAAGGTGCTATCGCCATGCTGCCTTGTCATGAGCTATAATCTATTTGGAATGAATGATGATGATGATGAAGGTGAGTTGATGCTGATGATGATAACGATGAATGATGCCTCTGTAAAGTGGCGGAGACTTCACAGAGGTTTCTAGGGAGATTTGGAACCAACATGAGAAGTCACAATTTACTGTAATATTTCACTTTCCTACTCTTGTGTGCGTTGTCTAAGACGTTATGTCTAAAATCCATCATTTTTAGACATAAAACTCGAATGCACACCAATTTCGGGAAATAAAAAAATACTGCGATGCATCCTTCTTAGCTTTGGCGCCAAAAACTTTAGTCATTCCTGCTATAGTCCTTGCATAGCATGTATTACCCGTGGTACACCCATTGATACAACTGGTTGTACCACAGGGCTTTTTTTTTCCCGATGGATTTTTTTTCCCGATGGATCAACTGGTTGTACCAAGTCTGTTATTGTCCATGCCTGTGTCATCTGTCATAATCTCGTAAGACGACGTTTGGTGTCTTGGTATCGTTGGAGCTGATACTATCGAATTTATTGGTTACTACGTTCCTACGCACTATGAGTTCACTGTGGAGAGCTTCTTTATCGTTAGTGGGTATCATTTAGTGTTATTTAACGTCTTAATGTCAATTGGTAAGAGGATACCCATCGTCGTCATGTTTGTGCCTTGATTCCGCAAATATTTCAGGTTTTTCATTTTGTCTCTTGGCAGTCACTTCAGCAATCAGCCCCATAATCAAATAAAACCACCTTTTAACGGATTCTATCGCGAATTACTTGTTATTATTTACTTTTAGTCCTACATTTCAGCAGCCATGTTCGCGGGATAAATCGCGATAGAATCCGTTAAAAAATGGTTTTATTTCAATGAGTAATATTCACGTGAACTTCAGAAAATATCATTCAGTCCCTTTCTGGCCATATTTACACAGTCCATCCAGTTTCTGTTAAATCTTCCTGTGAGTTACTAAGTTCCTAGAGTCTTGGATTCCAGTCTAACTGTGATGAGGCTGAGCTTCAATATTTTCCGTGAAACGACAGCCATCTGCGGAAGATCAAGAGCCGGGTCCACACCCTTAGCTCCGAAGTCATCTTGGCCACGGATGCAATCAGGAAAATACGTCTCCATGAAGATAATGATGAAGCGACAGATGACCTCCACAACCAATTCGTGATACCGGAGTTCCGTAGTTGGACTAGTCGGGCTTTTTAGGGCTCTAAATACCCGTAACGACTGCCATAGATGCCCGTATGGGTCTCCGAGGCTGAATGTACAGTTTGTCCATAATAAATATACATTTTTTGGATTGCAGGTTCGTCCGAAAATAAACCCATATCTTTGAATGTGCCCTGATTTTACTACAAGGCAACTACAGGTAACTCTCGCGCGCCCCGATGCCTGTGTACGGCGAAGATGGCTGCCTCGGCAAGTCCTACAAGCCCATGATGGCGCTTTCGTTGTTATTTTTATCTATATTAGTTATATCTTACATCGCAGTGAAGTATACAAATAAAGATGTTACAGAGTCGTCTACGTCATAATGGCGGTTCTGTGCGTCCGTTAATTTAAAACTGTTTTTTTATTTCGTAATTGTTTATAGTTGAAACTGATATACCTAAGTAGACTAATGGGGAAAGTAGACTAATGGGGAACATAGACCAATGGGGTAGAAGAGCAATGAGAAAATTAGACTGATGAGGAAAGTAGACCAATGAGGAAAATTGACCAATGAAGAAAGTACAGCAATGAGGAAAGTAGACTAATGGGGAAAGTAGACCAATGAGGAAAGTAGACTAATGGGGAAAATAGACCAAATAGACGGATCAGAAAAGCAGACTGATGGTTCCGCAGGGCACTTAACCAGGTTTGACTGTATTTCGTGATCATAATCATCACTTTGTTCAAAAAATGTAAAGGTCTCTACAGACACCCGGTATATTGGACTGGAATAATGTGGAGCAAGAGTCGTCAGCCTCCAAGGCGTGGCGGTAGTGAACGCGTCAGCTACAGATAGTTGGAGTCCTAACAAATGCAATAACTGGTGTTACTTCAATACTTCAATATCACCATTGGTTGTGGAAGTCACATGGCAGTCAGTTCATCGAAAATATCGAAGTTCGACCAAATCCGCAGTCAGACTGGAGAAAGCGGACCTCAGCAGTGTTATTCACTAACTTTAGTTCGTCGACGGGCCCGTATATGGGCGCAACGACGTGAAAAATCACTAGAATCGACCAATCACAATCAATTACGTCAAAGTGCTCGTCGATGTTACCAATCATAATCGCTCTATAACACGTGACCTCGGTGACGTCACCCGTTTTAAGATGTTTTAGCGCCTTCGCTGGCATAGACGGGTGCGGGTCGCGGATGCGCGCGCAGTGCGTCCGCCTGTCCGTCGCGTGTGACAGGTACCCGCCTCACGCAGCGCTGCTCTTGAAATAACATGAAACAAGCACGCGAAGCGGACGTCCGCGACCCGCACCCGCCTATGCCAGCGAAGGCGCTTAAGGGCTGGAAAGTAAATTTTATTGTCAAAAACAGTTATCGATACAGACTATTATACGTTGGGATACCGCATGGATTCCGAGATGAAAGCTTCGGATGCGACTGGGATTAACGCTAGGAAGAAGAAGACGAATGTGAACGAAGCATAAATAGTTCTAGGGAGGGGAGGCAAATAACGATCGTATTGTAAGGTATTCTCGTCGCAAACTTCAATATCTTTATTGGGTAAATGGTTACTATGTCTGTAGTACTTGCACCATCGATGGTCTTAGGGCTGGCCGTGCTGAACCGTTTGGGATGTCCCCGAGAAAGGCCTTTGGTTCTCACAAACTTCTCATTCTCATTTTCTATTTTAAATTCTAGTTCATCTCTCTGTACGGTTGTTGCTGTTGTCGGTATCAATATACCAGTGGTTTTCACAGGTTCATTTGATTGAAAACTGACTACGAATTTTTCATTTAATTTGAAATCTAAGGCAAGATTTTGATTGATATTTGCTTCGTTATTATTGTTATTTATTTCAACATTGTTTTTATTATTGTGTGCTTCTGAATAATAATCTGTAGGATTATTATTTTTATGTTTAACTTTTTTATCATTTGAGTTTACACCATAATTTATTGTTTTTTCGATTCCTTTTATATTATCAGTTTCTTTATCAGAAGAATTGTCGTTTTCGTTTTGTTTTTTATATTCATTACTATATTTGTAATGTCGTGTTGTATAACGTTTATCATTCAATTTCTTTTCTAGTTCATAAGAGCCTGATTCATTCTTTCTTTTTACTCCATCATCATGTTTTTTAATCTCATCAGGTTCATCGTCACTTGATACTGCGTGTTGACGTTTTTCATTTGTATAAGGGTCTACTTTATGTTGTGACGTCATATAAGGATTAATATTTTGATAGTTATCTTTTTCATTTTTGTTTTTTATCTGTCTATCAGCGTCAACAGTAGTCTTTCTTTCTGAAGATACTGTCGCTTCTTCATAATTATTCTGCTTATTAACTTTTTCAGAATAATGTACCATACCTTTATTTGTATCTGAATCATAAATTCTGTCTTCAGTTCTTTCATACGTATCTCCATCTGTGAGATATCCTCTTCCTGCGCTGGCATAACCCTTCATTTCAGAGTTATTTTTACGTTTACTTAAACTTGTCTCAATTTCCTTACCTCTTAATGTACTAGAATTAAAATTGCGTTGGTCAAAATCAAATTTTCTAGCAATATTACTTTTGCCTATATTAGAATCAGTAATATCATGGTTTTCTATATTCAGCTTTTTAAGTAAAGCAGTTTTTATTTCATCCTGTTTGATTTCATTGAAAGGGGTACTGACAATATTTTTTAAATCGTCGAAATTAATCTTCAAATCTATCACTACGTTTTTGTTTTCTTCAGTTGTGGGTGTTTCTGTGTGCTTGATATTTTTATCTACCTTTTGATTTGCTAGCAGGCTGTTCAAGTCTTTGATTATTTTGGAATCATTCTTTATCTGGATTTGAGCAACTCTTAACGCCTCTTCAAGGTTTTGGAGTTGCTTGAAAACGGAAGCATTATCGAAGTTCATTCGACGTTGTACTAAATACTTATCATTGAAAACTGCAGGGTCTGCTCTTGGTACTCTCTTGTGTTTCCGTGTAGTAGACCGTAGTCTATTAATTCTTTTTGTTGCCTTCTTATATTCTTTAGTCTTCTCTTCCTGTTCATTTAGATATATAACACTACTTCCGCTAAACAGTGGTGGGATGACTTCCATAGGTTCGTTCGGCTTCCTTATATGAATTCTGTGTTTTAGTTGAAATTCAGGTTTCTTCAAATGAAGGTTAGGTTCCCTTATATCATGTTTGAAAAGGATTTCGTATCTGTAAACAACATGAATACGATAAATTAACTCTGCAACGTATTTTTTTTGAAGTATATTGGCAACGAAATTACTAATATTCCCTATAACCCCTCCAGCTAAGCTAAATTGCTTGTGTTAGAAGAGACTTCACGCCGGTCACTACCGGCGTGAAGTCTCTTCTAACACAAGCAATTACACTTACACTTACACTTACACTTACACAAGCATTACACTTAATGGCCAGGATTCGAACCCGGGACCTTTCAATCGTAAGGCCAACTCGTTGATATCATGAATTGACTTTCAACAGACAGTAAGTTTATAAATATCAGCTAGCATCAAATAAAATAGAGATTTTTCAATGTTTAATAGTTGTTTCTGTAAAATTCTTCAGTCCAATACAATCAGTTGATTGTACTGTGACTATCACTATATGTGGATAGGCTGGGTGTATATTGATACTTACTTGAATTTCTGTGACGTCATAGCCCTCTTAGATACATACGGCCTCATTGTTATCACTTCCATGATAGAGCGATGAGCTTGTGGTGGGTTTGGTTGATATATCGCATCATAGGTCTCTTCAAAGTCTTCCCATGGTATTTGCAAGCCCTGTTGTGCTGTTTCTATTTTGAGTGATTTCTCTGCTGAAGGTTTTGAATCATTGATATCTTCTATCTGGATAGCGCGGTCATATGCCACTACATTATGTTTTGATGTTTTTTTGTAGTTATGTGAAGGTGATTTGCTACTTTTCTTTTTAATTATTTTTGTTGTTTTAACATCAACTGTAGGTTTATTACTTTTCTTTTTGTTAACATCATTTGTTAGTGAATTTGCAAATCTTTTCACAAACGGTAGCGACTTTAGTACGTAGTTAGACCAGAAGTCGTTTACTTTTGATTGAAACTGTGACCTCACCTGGTGATCTAGGTTAGAATAGTAATCAAAGATTACAGATCTTATTCCTGCTCTTATAACTTTGACTAAATCCATATTTCTTCTAACTTTCAGTCTATAGTGATCAAGATTGGTCAAAAATTTGTTGAATTTATTAATAGATTCATCTTTATATAAAGAGTTGATTGAGTCAATCATCATTTTGATATATTGGTTTGAATTCTCATCTTTGAGTCCTTCACTTACTGCTTGTAAATGATTTCTTATATCAGAAGCAGATTTTCTTCTATTTTCTTCAAGCGTCTTAGCTATTTGCTTTCTGTATTCTAAATTTTCTGTCAACTCATGTATCTTACAGCCTCTGTAGTGGTATTGTTTGATTTCTGCGTTCGCGATAGAGAAGACATCCTCTAAATCTTCATCTTCAAACTTGTTTAACACTTCGATAACTTCTTGAATGAAATCAGAGAATGTTACAGTGTCTTTGTAGATGTTAGATGCTGCGATCCTTCCATCTTGATTACCTCTGTTAAATTTACTTTTCACTTCATTCACTAGTTTCTGAATATTGTCGGAAGTGGCGTCGGCTTCAGGCTTATCTTTATCATCAACATCATCGACTGTTCTTAGAGTAATATTCATATCTTTGTGTTTCTGATTTAGATACTCGGAAATCTGAGGAGTTGCTGTAAGAAATTTAAAAGTTATCAGTCGTTGGGTATCAAGAATTATTATAATCATTATCATCTCTCTGCCCTTGAACTAATTTTTTAACGGTGACGGTTATTATTTGCTATCAGACTCATTATTCGCTATCATCATAGTGACTTCTTTAGGATTGTGTACATAGAGTAAAGTAATACATCGGAAAATTGTGTATGCACTGTAATCGTTGCATTCATGAATTCTAGACAAATGGTTGAAAGTGTATTGGTAGACAGGCTTATTAGTACCAAAATGACCTTCTTTTTATCGTGTTATGTATGGCAATAGTTTTACAAATATATTATTTATGGTATAAGGTGTAACCTGCCCAAAATGTGGTGACTTTTACCGCTGCCTCATTGCAAGTATTGGAGCACAGTGGGCACGACAATAGGTGGTCCATTGTTACAGAGGTGCACCGCAGTCATAGCCCCTACTCCCTTCGTCCAGGTGTACCCATTTAACTATTAGGTTTAATCTATTAGGTTCCAGGTCACCCATAGCTGTCCTTGCCCGGGAGATATGTTTCGGCATCCTGGATGTGATATAAGGAGAAGGGTTTTCTGTGAGCCACCTCTGGAATCTAGTGCTTTTGGGTGCTGATATAAATCGTATGTACCTGTAGTGGTTGACATAATAATAAACAATATCCAACTGCAAGCCACCATTGTACACTAGCACTACGTTTATAGCCGCGATAACAATTGAGTATAATACATTTATCAAATGTATTTATTTTTCCAATACACATTTTACGTATGGAATTACAAAACAAGATGGCTGACTACGTTCCTTTTGTGGTGTATTAGAATATGCATTATTTTAATATGACGTAAGTAAAATGTTATGTTGTAATGCCGTGTGGTTCCCGGCAGTGTAGAATTTGGCCTTTATGCGCAAAATACCAGATTCGCAAAATACCAGATTCTCAAAATACCAGATTCTCAATATACCAGATTCTCAATATACCAGAAGTACACTTAAATGCATAACTTGTACAATCGGAGATATGGGAAAAAATATTCCCGCTCCTCCTACCAATCGGAGTTCCAATCGGAGGACCGGGAAAAACCCTGTTCGAACAGATAATAGTACTAGCGTACAGAACGGAAGCTCACCCCCTCCCACCAATTTCATTACCGCACCCCGCACGTCAAATTCAGTGGCACGATCAAAGGCGCCTAAAACAAGGGATGTGTATTGCAAAGTTGTCTATCGCGACGACTTCGCGACGCATCGGGGAGGAGAGCGAGAAGATCGGCTTACTTCGATTTTATAAAGCTTCCTCTCTATCGCACACCCTACAGTTTGATTTAACCCTGAAATGCATGATTTTTATATAAATAACTAGAATTCGTGAAAAATTCCTTTATTGTTATTAGAGTGCCATTTAATAAAAATCAGTCAAGTACGAGGGGGGGGGGGGAGGGGTTATGTCGAACTCGGACCGACAAAAACCACACACCCACTCGGGTCTTTAGATGCTACCGGGGTATAATAAGACTGCTCAGAACATGGTCCGCACTCCCTGGCTGACCCTGGGCCATCAACGGTTTGAGATGGCCCCCTCAGGAGTGAGAAGCAACTCCAACCATGACATTTTAGAATTTACTCACACATCAACACAACCGTGCATGTGCACGATCTGTGTATGTTGTAATTACAATCCGACTGTTTCATACATTTTTCCGAGAGCTTCCGAGGTGTTGTGAGGTGACTACAGGCAAGAAAAGAGAAGGAACAAAATTGAATGTATTTTATTTAATTGTACCTAATAGCAAAAACAAAATAAAAGTACCTATACAGAAAAACTAAAAGTATCTTTTATACTCGTAAATATACTCCGGGGTGTGACAAGTAAGAAACGGTTTCTTCAAAATCGCGTTATTGTAGCTAAAAGATTTATACAACCGGTAACTGTAATTTTGTTACTCATACAATCAGAAATTTTTTTAAAAATTAAAAAACAAATATAAAAAAGAAATTAAAAACAATTAAAAACAAAATTAAAAACAATTATATTTATTTATTATTTTTCTTTATTGTTATAATTATGTTTACCGCTGGTATAACCGCGCGGAGCTGCTAGTAAGTGAATAAAATAATAACAATTTTGTTTTCGAATGTGCAAAATATGCTATATTGAGAATCTGGTATATTGAGAATCTGGTATTTTGAGAATCTGGTATTTTGCGAATCTGGTATTTTGCGCATAAAGGGAATTTTGGGTCACCCCATCTCTTTCCATACGGTGTCGTACAAGGCGACTAAGGGATAGGGCTGTTTAACATCAGACAGATATGCAGCTCAGACTCAGCCTTAATGCATGGCTCGAGTCAACAATAGTGACTGGAATACGGCTCACCCAATATTACGTGGGGGGTGGTACCGAATACAATGATTGGTGAAATGTGGGTGTTCATTCACCTTTGCCTAATCTTTCTTGATGTAGGTATGTAAGTAAAATGTGAAAACATGATTTAAGGTAAAAGCAGGATAGGTATTTTGAGGATGCACGGGGTGCTACTGCGGTGGACGAGCTCATATTCACCAAGCATCGATTATTACAAAACAATCTGCGCGCGTCAGCGTCGCAAGTCAAGTCCAAGATACGTGTACCGAGTTATACCGCTTTTACAGATCTTCGATATCGCCAGGTAGTTTTGGAGGTCAGGTAGCAGTCGCTTTATGGATAATGATATTATCAATATTCGGTTGTTTCCCATTTAGATTGATAGTCGACCTCAGATTCTCGACCATTCTGTCGGCGAAACATCCATAGGTGAAACGTTCTATCGACGAATCTCTCAAAAACGAAACGTCCTGTCGGTGAACAGTCCAAAGGAGAAACGACTGTCGGAGAACGGTTGCAGAATCGGGAGAGGGAGGCTCACAAAAGCTCAATTTTATCTTCAGTGGTTTGATGCTATGTTTCTTATATTGCAGCTCTAAAATCAGTTTAAATGTGATTTAGACAATTCAGAAGTATGATAGGTTTAGTTTCACTGCTACTCTTCACGACAACAGCTGATGGTGAAGATATTAAAGAGGGTAAGTGGTAATATTTCCATAGTCACAGTCACAATTTAAAGAGGCAGTACACAGGAGGTGCGGAATCAATCCCCGCTCAGTGCAAATATTTGTATGCATGAATATGGGTATGACCAATGTCTGGTCGTGCCTCGGAGAGCACGTTTCAGCTGTCGGTCCCGGTTGCCATACGATCATCTATTGCAGTCGTTACGGGTAGTTGGAGCCCTAAAAAGTCCAACAACAACGGTCTAGCTGCAATGCTTCGATATCGCATAGTGTCACCATTGGGTTGTGAAAGTCAGATGGCAGTCATTTCACGGAAAATATCGAGGTTCAGCCAAATCCGCAGTTAAGACTGGTAAAGCGGACCCCAGACTCCGAGGTGAAGGCTATCTATGTGAAGGGTAAACGGCTTTTTGTAGAGCGTATGAAAAAGTGTAATGAAACTATTTTCATTTAATTTTGAACTTTAACCCTATAGCAATATAGTCTAAAATTCAATGTAATTTTTTGCAATCTCTGTGGTAAGACAATGGTTTTGCTTAAGCATAATCGAGGGCCTGCTTGAGTCAGTTTAGCAGTCAAATATTTATTCAACTTCTTGTATTAATAGGATACTATCTCTTCCAGCATCAAAAAACAGCACTTCAACGAAAAACACTACCCTCGACAGCGTACATCGAAAAAGCTTCAACATAGATGGAGTAGACCAGCTTCCCACCACAGAACCCTCAGATTTCATAGAGAAATACACTTTACACGTCATGAGCACGCATACAGACGAATTCCCCATAGATTACCCAACTGAATACGATCCACAAACCACGTCGAGGAACTACGACGAGGATTTCAATGGTGTGACCCGGTTCACCACCCCTAAGTTACCCAAAATCCCGCGGTACTCCTTCACTCGGTCGACGCCTCCCCCTCCAACCCCGGAAGACGATTACAACTCCAATTTCTGGAGTATATTCCACAGCGCCGCCGGCTTCCAGAATCACAAAGATTTGGGTGTGAACGAGACTTATAATGCTACACCTGAATACGGGCGGAGAAATATTGGAAAAGGTGGCGCAAGTTAGTAAAATTCCTCTTCGATTAAGAAAAGATAGTCAACCTCGGGCGAGACTCGAACCCGCGATCTTTCCCTTACAGGGGGAATGCTCTGACCACTAAGCTACCAGGACCGCACGAAGTGGATCCAAATTTATCTATACATTCGTCTAGTCTAATGACAGTCTTACGTACGAGTAGCGGTTGATGGCTCCACCGTCACCCCTACCACCGTACGAGGAATCGAGGCGGTGTGAACCGCGAGGCACAACTACTAACTAAAATCGGCCCCCTAGCCAAGTGGCAATTCTATGGCCGGCGTATTGTGGAATAGAATGACGATAAGATTTGACGTTTATGACATGCATTGACGACTGTCATACGTCAAATCCCATTTCTTCATTCTATTCTATAAGGGATCTGTCCCACCGCCCGCGATAAAACGAGCAACTCGTATATTGTACGTTTCTCGCTCAAGAAACGTACAATATACGAGTACATTCCGTGTAAACAAAAGAGATGCATAAGTATACAAATAGTCCATCACTGACTGTTCGCGCCGGCGAGTACTCGCTTTACTAGTTTGTCGCTGAGCGACAAGAGACTAAATTAACACTCGCTCAGCGATACTCGCTAAGTCGCTCACCGATACTCGCTAAGCGATTACTCACCTCACTCGTACACTCGCTTTACTAGTTTGTCGCTGAGCGCCAAGAGCTATGATAAATTCATTTTAACAAAAAAGTTGAACCGACTTCAAGAAACGAAAAAGAGGCACTGAAAAGCGAAAAATAACTTAATTTACAGACTTACTGATTTATTAGAAGTCGGTGCTTAGCCCAAGAGAGGCCATATTTCAATTGATTGCATCATAGTAGTTCAGACACAACAAACAAAGTTGGCTGGCACCGACTTCTAATAAATCAGTAAGTCTGTAAATTAAGTTATTTTTCGCTTTTCAGTGCCTCTTTTTCGTTTCTTGAAGTCGGTTCAACTTTTTTGTTAAAATGAATTTATTTTTCTCTTTTTAGTGAGTTTGTACAGTCTCACGACTGTACATCGCATGTATAGTGACCTGACTGTACATGCGCTGATGACGCTGCACTACAGATCGAACCGGCGACGCGCGTCATTATTTGTTGCATAATACAGTTTAATTAAATCGACCACGAACCAATAACCTTTGAGTAAAAAAAATATATCTATCCTATTATATATATAATTGTAAAGTGGTCGTGTCTGTACATTGGAGATATTTAAAAAAAAATACTTGGGTTATGTTATGTTAACGATACTGAACACGAAAATATTTTTTTTGAATTTCCTGTCTGTTTGTCTGTTTGTCCGCGATGGACGCAAAAACTACTGGACGGATTTTGTTGCGGTTTTTTTTTGTTAGAAAGGGCTTACTCATACTTAAAATCTTACGTTTGTTTGATTGCAATCGGTTGAGTAGAACCGCAGATATGCGCAAAGTTCGCGTTAACCGAGATGCACGCGGGCGGAGCCGCGGGCGGAGCAGCGGGCGGAAGGCTAGTTATAGGTACTTTAGAAGTCGGCTAAAGGTCCAATATCAATGAAAATTAATATAGGACTACCTCAAAAGTATGCCAAAGCGAATACAAAAAGAATTTTTTAAATTAATGCGTATACACCGGAAATATAGCTGAATATTCTGAACACTTCTGCGTACCCCTTCAAAGGACTCAGGCGTGATGTTATGATGTGTAATGGCAGAAACATTGCAATAACATGCGATTGCAGCAATCGCGGCTGATTTCCTGGTACTTTTTGGAGAGTTCCTTGGTCTAATCTCGGAAACCCATTATCAGATCTTTACGAAATTTAAATGGGACCACTTCGGAATAATCTACTTACAAACAAAAAAAGAATTTTTAATATCCGTCTAGAATTGGCTTCACAATCGCGTAACAAACATACAAAAAAAAATAAAAAAAATAAAAAAAATTGCGTACGAATTGAGAACCTCCTTTTGTGAGGTCGGTTAAAAAATAACACTCGCTCAGCGATACTCGCTAAGCGATTTTTGTAGCTCTAGCTTTGCTCGTCACTCGTTCATCGTTCCCGGTGGAACAGGTGCCTAATAACGAATTGCCACTTGTCTGTAACTAATCGTTACCTTTCTCGTAGGTACAGCAAGTGATAATGATAACGCAAGAGATTAGTAAAGAACATTGGTAGAAGCTGACTATTGACTTAGAAAATACCAATATTATGGACAGAATTAGAACCTCCAAAATGCATTGTTTCGAACTCGTACACACCGCCCGGAAACTGATAGTTTAGGTTAGGAAGGTATGGCGGAGGTCTATGTTAGGGTTAGATTACTTTAGGTACTGTACAATATTGTATGTAAATAGTTATAATGGGTGTTTTTTTTAGAGGTATAGAACTTTAAATTGCAATAAAACAACGATGGATTATTCGATTGACATGAATTTTATTTATCCGCAAGATAATCTTGTGGCAATACATTTTAAATATGATTTCTGGCATATGACCGCCACGGCTGGCTCGGATGTAGTCCAATCACAAAAAAGAAACGCTTGGTGACCGCCTAATTTCACGTTTTGGACCTGTGAATTGGCCTCCAAGATCTTGTGATTTAACACCGCTAGACTACTTTCTGTGGGGCTATGTAAAGTCATTGGTCTATGCGGATAAGCCACAAACCCTTGACCATTTGGAAGACAACATTCGCCGTGTTATTGCCGATATACGGCCACAAATGTTGGAAAAAGTCATCAAAATTGGACGTCCAGATTGGACTACATCCGAGCCAGCCGTGGCGGTCATATGCCAGAAATCATATTTAAAATGTATTGCCACAAGATTATCTTGCGGATAAATAAAATTCATGTCAATCGAATAATCCATCGTTGTTTTATTGCAATTTAAAGTTCTATACCTCTAAAAAAAACACCCTATATAATAGTAACCTACGTAGATGATATTATTTTAGTTTTTAAGATCAGAATAAAATATAATTCATTTGAAGTAGTATCTGTATTTTATTTTTATTGTTAACTGCCTACCCCACTGGGACAGAGGCGTGACTGTATGTATGTATGTATTTGAAGGAGCATTGAAACAAAAGTTTAAAATGATATGACTGTTTATAGGTCCCGGGATAGGACCCGGGACCTATAAACAAGCATGGGGCGTGAAAAAGGATCTGATGAGGCCGTCAAGCTGAGTGCCACTATTGTAACATGATACGTATCTGTAATGGTGACCCTCTTTTCAGAGACTTTGCCTTCAGCTTACCATCAGGCGAGGCGAAGTCAAATTGACGTGTCCTTTATATATAAAAAAAAAAGATTGAACCATTTTTTTAAATAATCAGGATTTGAACCCGGCACTTCTCTATCGTAAGCCCGACTTCTTAATCACAAGTTATCAATGTATTTAGATAGAGACATAAGGCTGCCTTTCCACCGGAGATGTGCTAGGCAACTATGCTAGAAAGCTAAGCTATGAAACTGTGTGACCGTGCCCGATGTGCTATGCTATGTAGCGTAGCGAACAACATATTATATGATACTAGCTGTTGCCCGCGGCTCCGCCCGCGTGGGATTCTGATCCCGTTCATCGCTTATATATAGCCTATATGTTAATCCAGGGTATAACCTATATACATACCAAATTTCAACCAAGTCGGTCCAGCCGTTTATGCGTGAAAGAGTAACAAACATCCACACATCCACACATCCACACATCCACACATCCACACATCCACACATCCACACATCCATTCTCACAAACTTTCACATTTATAATATTAGTAGGATGAAGATGCACATCTCGAGCTATACGATGTATCAATCACATGAATAACGAAAACAGCACGCATCCACAGCTCACATCCATAGCACACATCCAAAGTACGCATCTTTCTATAAAAAAAATCATAGCTTAGCTGAACCCAACCAATGAATATGATTGGTGGATATCAAACGCATGCA
Source organism: Eilema depressum (assembly GCA_914767945.1). Classification (NCBI taxonomy): domain Eukaryota; kingdom Metazoa; phylum Arthropoda; class Insecta; order Lepidoptera; family Erebidae; genus Eilema; species Eilema depressum. The sequence goes on from OU612039.1 coordinate 13,148,198, forward strand.
TAGCATAGCACATCTATGGTGGAAAAGCAACAAAAGTCTTCGTTTGTATTTCATATATTATTTTTGTCAGTATTTTTTGCATTATCGGTTAAAATAAAAAATATATCACATTAGGCGATACTTTTGCAAATTACTCTGAAGTTTAAAACGTTTATTCCATACTCTAACTTATGTGGCAGAGAAAGAATACATAAGTATGGTGATACTTATGTATTCTTTCTCTGTCCCCGTGGTGTGACCCCATCTCATTCGAAGGGTATCGTAAGAGGCGACTGACGGAACAATACGCAGACGATGTCACTGCGAGAGAAGGAACACTCGAAATAAAACCCTGTACCAACCCGTCAGCGTGGAAATAGTAGGCCAAAGCCTCCCCATATTGGGAGAGGCCTCAGTCCAGCAGTGGACTGCTGCAGTAGGTTAATTGATTGACTCTAACTGTAGGTACTACAGATTTCCGATTGCAATGATCAGATTGTTACAAGTATATAAAAGAAAGGAGTGCTTGATAAGAAATTGATTTTATAGCAATGAAATAGTTCAGTCGTAAAATGCGGACAATCTACTGGCTTTTCGTATATGGGGTATTTGTGGCTACAGGTATTTTTTGTTTGTTTGCTTTCCTTATCGCCATGATCCTTTTTCGCCATAATATTTATAGTTACAGGTACATACAGAGGTAGGACACCGTCGTGTCTTACGTCTGCGTACCGTCGTATTCTCGTCATAATTGAGGAGTCCGTTGGAAAGTACCTCGGCCCTATAGAATACCGCAGTTATAATAATCTCTTGGTGTATTAACGGCGGTGAGTAGGGTAGCCAGAGCTCACTGGAGAGCTTTTGTGCTGTCAGTGGGAAGACCAAAGGCGTGTCCTGCTTTGTCTTCTGTACTCACGGCACAGAATCTCCCAGTTCTTACAGAGTTAACAGCATGAGTGTGTCTCCCCTGGTGTAACACACGTCTATAGGCCACGGTAACCACTTTCCTTCAGGTGTGCTGTGTGTTTGTCTGCTACCTAAATCATTATAAGTAGTTTCCAATTAGGCCCACCCTCTCCTTTCCCACACAAGATAACACGTGCAGGATTTATATGTCCCCGCATACGGTGCAGAATATTCTATCAAGAACTAAGCGGTTCGGTGACTCTTTCTTTTGCTGCTCGATTAAGACCTGGAATTCCTTACCAGTTCACGTGTTTCCCTCTTTCTACAGTCCCGGATCAATATCGGTCAAGCTGAATGCCACCATTGTAACATAGTACATGTCTATAATGGTGAACCTCTTTCCTGTTACTTTGCCTTCAGCTTACTATGAGGCTAAGTCAAGTCAAAGTGACGAAAAAAAGGTTATTTATTATTTTTATTACAGCATCTAACATCACAATACCGGCGACATCACAACCAGAAATAGAGAACTCCCCTAACACTGCTGACTTAACTCTAGAGACTGTCTTAGGATTCAACAGCACAGAGAATGCTGACAACATATTCTTTTTAGACAAAGTCCAGAAAGTCATTGGTAATATAAAATCTGTTTTTGAACGTAAAAGTAATAGCCGACGTGCGTTTAATAGTGAAAAGGTTGAGAAATTCACTGATTTCATTCAGAAATTGATTAAAAAATTGAACGATTATGATGACACGGATTTGAAATACTTCATCACTGTATTCAATGATGAAATTAGGAAGTATCATTACAGAGGATGTAAATTTCATGAGCTTATACAGAATTACAGTCTCAGAAGATATCTGAGTAGTATGCTTAATGATTTACAAGTTCAATCGCCTGAAATTATTAGAGAAAAGTTGAAAAAATTTGGTAATAAATTAGAAAAGGAAAAATATAACAGACATGAAGAGAATCTCGTTGAGATTATTAATTCTGTATACAGAAAAGATTCTATTAAAAAATTTCAATACTTTTTAATAGATCTTGATACCTATAGATTAAAATCTGGGAAATTAAATATAAATTTGGTGGAAGTAATCAAAGAAGGACTAAGACTGATAATATTCGACCATTACTCTCAATTGAATCAAAACGCTAGAAGGGAATTGAAATTTCAGGTCAACAAATTTTGGAAATATTTATCTCAAAATATACCAATTGTAACGACCAATTCAGTTAAATCTTCCAAAACTCAAAATACTACAATTCAATTCAATACAATTTATTCAGTATTAACAATGTTAAAACAATCAAATAATGTTTCAATTAACAGAGATACAAAAATAGATAAAAAACAAAGTATGCATCCTTCGAACTCAACAGCAAGACGTCTCAATAAAAATGAAAATAGAACTAAAGTTAAAAATGAACTAACAAGTAAAGTAACACTAGTTACATCAAAAGGAAAACTTAAACGTAGTAAAAACTACAAACAAAATGGTCGACAAAGAGCACAAATTATAACTACAAGAAGATTATTAACTAAAACGAAGAACTTAACGTTTAAGACGTTATATCCAGAACTTGTGCCTGAGTGGACTAAAGCCCATTCGCTTGTAGGAGAAGCGCAGTTTGCACGCAGATCAAATTCGCATTGGCATAAAGTAAAGGATGCTAAACATAAGCCAAGTGGAGCAAAAGATAAACATCTTGATGAGAAATTAAGCACTACTGCCAAAATTAGAAGTAGAAGTTCTAATGTGTCAAGAAAAACTGCAAAGTTTAATAAATACAAGTAAGTAATTTTCTAAAAGAACTATAGTCGAGGTAAGACACGATACACGGTATTCCTGTCCGAATTGAGAAGTCCAACTGAGGAAATACCGCGGCATAAACTCGTGTAGTATTCCCGACGGTGAGTAAGGTAGCCAGAGCTCACTGGAAAGTTTTTGTGTTGTCAGTGGGAAAACTGAAGGCTTGTCCTACTTATCTTCTGTACTGACGGCACAGAAACTGTCAGGGTTGGCAGCACTAGTGTGACTCCCGTTACATTTTAACATCAGATCATTATCTATTTTAGAAAAGAAGTGCCCGCTAAAAGAAGAGGTATCAATAGAAGAAAAGCAAATAGACGTGTAATGTATCACAAGGCAACGCGACAAAAGCACTCAAAGAAGTATAATCGTACTAAGATATCCTACAAACGCATGGTTGACTTGTCTAGTGACAGTGGTGATACAAGAGATTCCATAGATTCCATAGTATCCGATGAAGGCCTTTCAATAGAAGGTTTTAAAGAAGTACAGACTAATATTTCGCAACGAAGAACAGATACCAATTTTAATGGCACTCTTCATAGTCCTGCTACTGAATTACAAGCTAAAGTGACAGAGAGTTTACCAGACACAGTCAATACTATAATTAATAATAACAGCAAAATAAATATAGAGGCTAAAAACGAAACGTCTAATAACAAAGATAAACTTAGAGTTGATAACTTGGAGAAAGTACAAAAGGATACATTAAAGAAGGGAAACGAAAAGCTTGATAATCTAAAAGCAAGCAGTAGCACGTGGGAAGTAAATAAGCCAACGACATACATTTCTGATGTTGATAGATTAAACGTTACCGAGCGATCGTACGTGAATAAAAATACAGATAGTTTTACTTATTCTCAAAATAATAAAGAATTGTCAAGTGTTTCTACACAAACGACTCGTGATGAAGGTGCATTATTTAATTTTAGAGCTATGGGTTATAGTAATGAAACAGAAATAGTAACAGAGTTTGCGAAAAATAAACACGATAATCTTAAAAATGATGTAATATTGAGAAATAATCCTAATGTGATCCAAATGAAGAAAGATTTGGATGAAACACAAGCTGGACAGAATACGTTATTAAAAAAACAGGATGAAAGTCAACCAGGAAAAACAATGGACAAACCAAATTTAAAAACTGATAATGATTTTAAATCATTCATATTGGATTACGAAAATGACATAAATGAATTTAAAAAAAGCGAAGCAACAAAAAAGAATTATGAAACGTCAAGCTTGGTAACTGAGGTCAATACAAAAACAGGTAATAATGATACTGTAAAAACTCTAGCTCTTACCATCAATCTGTTTAGTGCAGGTATTCTCTAAAATGCCTAAACAATGTTAAATGCTTGCCTACTCCACTGGCAATGTGTAAAATAAATAGATCTTGGTCTATTATTTGCGGATGGCTTTGCAAAACTTTTGTTTCTGGTTGGTTATAAAAAGGCTAATACGGGAGCTCCGCGCTAACAATTCTAACTTAATCTATCCAAGTCAAATTGCATGGTGTGGATACTGCGCCCATTATTCGGCTAGGGGGGGAGTGGGAGTACCCATCATCCTTTATTACTAATAATCATTACAAAGACTAATATCCTAAAACGTTAATTTAATCCACAGAAACAACCACTTCAACAACACCTATTTGGGCTAAAACAACTACAGCTCCAGTGACAGAAAATCCTATACATAAACTATCAACAATTGCAAATGTAAATCCACGAAAAACTTTGAATAATAACACTTCATCTTATAACATCAATCAAAATAGATACCTACAGGCAAATATTAGTAAACCATACGCATTTGACGCGAAACTTATCAAAGAATTAATGAGAACGACTAAGAAACCGACCACGACCAGGATATCAACAATTATGGGACGGCAACTCAACAAAGATGGTATCATATTTGATAGTATGGAGGAAGTCAAACAAGAGCTATATGATACAGCTCTAAATAATGTAGAATATGATTATGAGAAGGGGAAAGGGTCGGATTATGAAAATAAGAAGTAATATTATAGTTCCTTTCGCATTAATAACATTAGTAAGACTAGTTATGTGTAAGTTTAATTTAATATAAATAATAAACCAGAAAATTAACTTATTGTTTTATTTTATTACATTGTAAGCCATTCATAATTAATTCAATCGCCTCGATTCTGCTGAAGCAAAACCACTATCATACCACTAAATTGTAAAAAAATGTTATTTAATTTTAAACTCTAAAGTGTTGTTCTCAAAGTCTAAATTGCCTGGCCTGATGCATCCAGCTTCGATCTGAACTTGTTGGGCTCTCATGCACCTTGTATTGAGAAATGTTACTTTAGAACCTAAGTGGAAATCATTATTTTAATAATTGGTTAGTAAATTGACTGCACTCCACGAGATTGTAAAAAACTGAAGTGCGGAAGATACGGACTACTTTCTGATGCTATTGATCTTAAAATAGTGGTCCCTAACATGACGAGGTTGATAGATGCTTTGCGTGAAGGACCCGGGATTGTAGAACGAGGGAAACACGTATGCGGGCAGAGCATTCCAGCTCGTTAACATGCGGCAGAGGAAGGAGACCTCAAACCGTTTGGTCATAGATGGAGACGAAATGGATTCCAACGTATGTGGGTGGCACTGCAGGCCAGCACGAGTTGTTCTGGACAGGAAGGGAGAGAATATTTAATTCAGTTATTTTATGTTGAATTCAGTTTTAGAATTCATATCATAACGGTTTTTAGAGATCCGTATACGTTGGTTCAATTTTTTTCCTATAATTATACATGTCCTTTATAAAAGAATAAATAATGCAATTACAAAGATTCCGTGGGATACAGCCGTTGGGCGTGACGGTAGTAACGCGACTGCTACGCAGGGGCGCGGTTTCGATTCCCGCTCAATACAAATATTTGTATGCATGAATATGGGTATTTGCATTTGTTTGGTCGCACCTCGGAGAGCACGTTAAGCCGTTGCTCCCAGTTGTAATAAAACATCTATGGCAGTTGTTACCGGGTAGCTCTAAAATGCCAATAACTGCCTAACTGCAGTACTTCGATAAGTATCACCAATAGGTTGTGGATATGCCAATAGCTTTACGGAAAATATCGAAGATCATCCAAACCCACAGTTAGACTGGAAAAAGAGGACCATAGACTCCGAGGTGAAAGGTTCAGATGCGACTGGGATTACCGCTAGGATGAAGAACACGGCAGCACTCACTAATCTGATGGGACTTCCTAGGTGCAGATATACTGGACACGAGGATGAAAAAGCTAAGTTGGCCACGTTCTGCCAATACCAATATGAGTACCTATGGCTGAACATGGCTGGATCGACATTATGTAGAACACCATCTTGTGCACAATAAAGACTTTTAGTTTGAGTTCTCTCCTGGCCAAAAGGAAGCAGTGGCCCGCAGATATCGCAGGAGAATCATTTATGCTGCCTTCGGCGGCCCTGACGAAGATATCATAGTTTTTTTACACCACTTAGGTGACAGACAAGCCTGCCTCCGTCTTGAATGGGGTATGAAACATTTTGGTATGCGAGTTCGATTCGTGCTTGACCGGATTTTCTCTATTTTATTACAAAGTATTTTATACAAAGATTTCATGGGGCGAAATAAGAACTTTATTTAAAATGTTTCAATCCACTTGTTGCTTTATTTATATAATTCTTACTTGCTCAGGTAGGTTTTATTTTTAATAACTACTTTTTAATTCAGATGGTAAGTAATGGTATTTTAGTTGGTTCAATTACCGAGTGTGGCAAGTGAGTATCTGAAAATCTTTGAATGCAGATTCGTTTCTTTCTAAAAAATAAAATAAAGGTTCTTTCCCTCCAGGTAGGGTCCAAAAATTCCTTCCTGTATATAATAACAATAGCGAAGTAGATGGCTCAATTGATAAGGGAACGTTATGGTATAATAGATGATGTAGTGACCAAGATAGAGAAAGAAAGAGATAATTAAACAACCTTAGGAAGTATGACCACGTTTCCGCTTGTCGTGCAGAGCTGGGTTGGCTACCCATACGACGACGACGCAGTCTGCGAGCTGTCACTTTAGTGTATACCCTTTTAAATTCTCCCAACGCCCCTACCTACTTAAAATCCCATCTCCATCTACTCGGTTCTAATCATGATAAAAATCTACGCTCCACTAACAATCTTCTTCTCCACTGTCCCACTCACACTTCAAGCCTCGTCCACTCCTCGTTCACTGTTCAATCCATTCTCCTTTGGAACGCCCTTCCCCTAGAAGTCAGGATGTCTCCAAATCGCTCTATATTCAGAAACAGAGTACGGCAGCTCTACAACGAACCATAGGCGGAATAACACTCATAAGATTTTTCCCATTCCCGTATGTATATGTGTATTTAATGTATGTATGTATGTTTATGTTTATTATATATTATTATAAGTATATTCTTTGCTAACTTATTTATATATATATATACATATTTATATAATTATGTAGTAATATGTTTATCGTTTATATGACACCTAATATTTATATCGTACTAGATCAACATCTCTCAATATTTTCAAGCACCTACCTTAACAATACTCTGCATCACCCTAAGGTTGACTGGTAGAAAATGCCCATGGCATTAAGTCCGCCTTTGTACATCTTATTTGTGCAATAAAGAATAAATAAAAAAAAAAAAAAAAAAAAAGAATGAAAGGGAGAAGATTGATAAAACAGATGTAGAAGGCATATGTATGAAGATAAATGGACAATCTAGTAACCATACCTTGGCGTATGTTCATGAATCATATGAAGGACATTGTAAAGAAAAGTCAGGTCAAAAGTATCTGCGCCAACAAATATATAAGGAACTAAAAAATCCGAAAAGTTCTTCTAATATAACGTAATATAGTCTCTGCCGACACCAATAGGAAAGAGACTTAACTAACTGCTAGTATGTATGACTATTTTAAAGATAAACTTATTTTTCATGTTTAAACAGCAGCCCAACTCCATCTTAGCATCACAAACGCACACCATAAAGAACAGGAAGATTTGAATTTCAAAAGCCATACAGCAATGAGGAGCAGATCTAGACTGAAGCTAACTTTCCAGACGTTATATCCAGAGTTCATGTCAAACTGGACAACACTAAAGAATAGCGGGACAAACAAACATACAAAGAACAATCTAAGACAAGATATAATTAGACCATTGAGTACCAACAAAAGGCAAGAGCCGATGAGACCAACAAGAGGTCGAAATAATGGGTTTATAGAAGTGGAATCAATGATGCCATATGTGCCGAGAAAGGTTATGATACCAAAGAAGTAGGTATTGACAGGACACAGGAATACATTCATCATCATAATTGAATGAAATTTCAAAGCAATGATAATTATTCAAATCGATTAAGATTGGAAAAAAGTGAATCACCTCCGCCTGGATGATTCACTTGAATCCACGACCGGTACCTTACAGAGACCATGACCCCCAGATGGTAGTATAGGAGAATGTGGAAAGCTTCAGGTGGAGCCCGCTAGCTCAGTGGTCAGAGCATTCCCTCTATTAGGGACTGGTTGCGGGTTTGAGTCCCACCTGGGCGATTAATTTTTTCCATTCTTAATCGATTCATCATCATACTTCAAAGTTTGCTCTTTGGGGCCAGGACCCGCTTATAGTTATCCATTAGTATGTCAGTTTTTCTTGGAGGGACTGCCGTCTGACTTCCAAAGCCTGCTGGGTTAACAGTTCTTCTTCTCCATCCTAGCGTTAATCACAGTTGCATCCGAAGCTTTCACCTCGGAGTCTGGGGTCCGCTTTACCAGGCTAACTGCGGATTTGGCTGGACTTCGATATAATTAGGTTAACAGATGTTCCTGTACAACCCAAAAATAAGCCGCGGACTACAGCTAATATAATTGATTCTTCTTTATCTCTAATCAACATTACAATTTCAGCCTTCAAAACCATAATTTAAAGGAACCTAGACAGCCAATAAGAAGGTCTGGATTACATTCCGATTATACTCAGATGAATCTAAAACAACACCGAGGGTTGTCACTGGAAATGTCAACAATAGAGAAGTCAATCGACTCTCCAGATTCAATCAATCCATTACAACCTCAGCAAGCACCACACAAAGGTTCAAGAATAAATAGTAACCCTTCAGCTATCAACAAACAAGTATTAGCTAGACTTGAACAGCTAGAAAGTAATTTGAAAGTAATGAAAACCAAAGTTAAGAATGACACTCAAGTAATCGAAAATTTGAAAACAAAAGTACAAGAGAAGGAGAGTATAATAGCAGGAATAACTTCTAAAGAGGAAACAAATTCTTTTGATCTAATGACAGCTACAAGAGTAAATAGCAATAGAGGTAGTATTAGTGCTTCAAGTTCTAAAGTAAAAATGAATGATGAAAATAACAAAAGTGGCAATGGTATTAAAAACAAAATGGAAATTAAACATGATTTTAGATTCCGTAACGATAGAGTAAATACTGAAAACACTGGTAGGATAACTAACGAAAGGAGAAGACTTTATGAAAAAAACTACAAAAGAGCACCTAATGCTTTGAAAAATAGAGGTGTACCCAATACCTTCAAGGATCCCTTAGATTATGGTAGCCTTGATTTACATCTAGAGGATGAAAGTACTTTAAAAGAGTATTCTGAACTAAGAAATAGAGGGGCCTTACCAGCAGTAAAGCCTACTATGAATCATAGAAGGAGTTTGAATGAAGAACCATTAAAAATATCTAAAAGAATAACAACAACGAAAGAAGTCAATTTATATATCCCATCAGATAACGCCAATCAAGGTACCCGAATTTTCGCACCAGAACCAAATAAAACGTATAATATAACTATCTCAGATGCCAATAAATCTAAAGACGAAATATCTTTTGCTGATTTTGTCGAAAATATGAAAACTATACCTCCTAGAGAATTACTGGCAAATATGAAAGCTTCTAAGAAAAATGAAGAATTAGGGAGGAAAAGATTGGACAGTCTAAACTTACCTGGACTTAATAGTACTTTTGCTGATACACTATCGAATAATGACCTGTATCATTTTGATCAGGTGAATCTTGTTGATAGTATTATGAGTAAGAATTCTGTGCCGTTGTTGGAGAAGCGGAATGCGTTGAAGATGTCGATGGACCAGCGCATGGCGGAGTTGTTTAGGAGACACAATATGAAAGTGAAGATGGTGACTCAGGATCACTTAGATCCGTTGATCAAGAGTGTTGCTGCTACTCTGAGGGAGTAATAAAATCACTAAAAAGGATCCCGATCCTGCCGATCGTCAACCAATGTCATGCCAGATATTCTGCAAACATTCCATTTAATAGTAGACTTAATGAAAAAATGTAATGAACTCTTTTTTTTTCATATAATTTTTGGACTATAAGTCTATAGTAAGAAATTCTAAATTTTATAACATTTTTGCAATGTCGTTTGACAGTGCTCCAGGTTTAGTTTAAAAAAAAACATAAGCGAAGTAATGTACTTTGATTATTAAATTGTAAATAGCTACTTATCGTTTAATTTCAACCTAGATTAACCTTCATCTCACCTATAAGATAGATAGATAGATAATTCTTTATTGTACATCAATATTTTACAGATTCTTGTACATAGTAGATATAGTTACAGTTAAATGCACAATGGGCGGCCTTATCACTAAAAGTGATTTCTTCCAGACAACCTTTGGATGGACAGGAATGAAAAGCTTCCTACAGAGATAATAATTTCAACATTATTAATAAAATTCGTTAGATATGTAATCTTTACGACTATAGACCAACTGTAACGACTGTACCACGCCTTAGATATGAGGGACGGGGGAAGAAGGAGTATCAACCAATGGAACCTAAGCCCCCCCTAGACAAGTAGCAATGCGTTGGCCGGCGTGTTGTAGAATAGAAGGACAAATGTATAAGATTTGACGTATATGACTCAGTCATCAACATATATCATCAACGTCAATTATCCTCTTTTCCTACTATATTTAGATTTGACCAGTCAACGCTCACGGCGCGGCGGTATCTCGTTCGCTTTCGATTCATGCTCTTTCTTTCTCTTTCTATACCTCGTCCCCCGCCACGCCGCGGATATCTAGGGCGCGGAACTCCAGTCCCGCAGGCTTATCAGCTAACTTTTCGCGACCAGCGAGCGAGCGATAAGCAGTAAGAACGAGATCACTGCGCGATGGATCGCGATACGTCAAAAAAATTGGTATTACGTAAGGATTTGCGATCAGATCGCCTTAACAATTATATGCTGCGGAACTGAACAATAGGGATAGTTTTGTTTCTAAGACTAATTTATATGTGTTTCTTGATTTACCACTGGTTTTTTACAATGAAAATTTCTGTGTTTATTATTTTCACAATGGCGGCCATTAAAAAAGGACCTTTTGAGTGATCGCGATGACATTTCTTATCGCACCTTTTTCGCTGATCGCTTTCTGTCAAATGTGATACGTAATACCAATTTGTCGTTTTTGTGCGATTACCGCGCAAATTTTGCTATCGCTTTGCTATCGCGAGTTAGCTAATAAGCCTGCCGGTCGGTCTATGAACGTATCGACGCATTTTTTTTTGTGGCTAAGCGGTCAGAGCGTTCCCCCTGTAAGAGACTGGTCGCGGATTCAAGTCTCGCCAAGCATTTACTTTGTCCAATATACTCGTAAATCCATTCGAGCAACGTGCAGCGATATCAAATGTTGAAATATTTTAACGGTAAGTAATATTTTTAATAGTTCACATAAAAATGTTAGTTGTTATGATAATACAAGTACATAATGCTAGTTTTATTTATGGTACACTTGATGGTAAATGTTAACTGTGGTTTACCAGATACAGGTAAGTTATACATATAATTTATCCCCGGAGAATTAGGCAGAGGTGAATTAACACCCACATTTCACCAATCATTGTATTAGGTCCCACGTAATAGGGGGTGAGCCTATTGCCGTATTCCGGGCGCTATTATTGACTTGAGCCATGCATCTGTGGTTGAGTCTGTGCTGTATATATCTGTCTGATGTTAAACAGCCCTATCCCTTAGTCAAGACACCGCATGGGAGGAGATGGGGTGGCCACTCTACTCTGCCGGGAACCCACACGGCAATCCTTCCTACTAATATTATAAATGTGAAAGTTTGTGAGAATGGATGTGTGGATGTGTGGATGTTTGTTACTCTTTCACGAATAAACGGCTGGACCGATTTGGGTGAAATTTGGTATGTATATAGGTTAACATATAGGCTATATATCAGCGATGAACGGGATCAGAATTCCACGCGGGCGGAGCCGCGGGCAACAGCTAGTAATCAAATAAAACAAAACTAGGTTAAGTTATTTGAACGATACCGACCACATAAATAAATATTTGGAATTCTTGTATATTTGCGATGGACGCAAAAACCACTAAACGAATTTTGATGTGGTTTTTTTGTTTGAAAGTTCTTGGCAAGATTTAAAACCTTATGTTTAATACCCCGTAGTTGTAAAGGTGGTTATATAGGAGAATTTGGAGCACTCAAGGCAAACTCGGTGACTCAGCGGTCATAGCTTGCTCTGTAAGGGACTGCTCCCGGATTCGAGTCCCGCCTTAGTAGTTTTGCTTTTTCCTAGCATTATCATTTTTCAATAGTTAGCATATTCATCATCATCATTTCATCCATAGGAAGTCCACTGCTGGACATAGGCCTCCCCTATAGATCTCCAATAGGACCGGTTGGAAGCGGCTCGCATCCAGCGCGTTCCTGCAGCCTTAATCAGGTCGTCTGTTAGTATATTAATCGCTTTAAAATTTCATTCAATAATACAATATGATCAATTCTAGTACTGAACACCAATCAGTCGCTATGGAAGCAGCTGGAAGCCCTGGAACACGTTCACTCCTTCTTAAAAGAAGTCCAGAAAGAGATAAAGGAGAGTCGAGACCTGCTCAAGAGTATACCTTACGACGGTTTGTTCAACTCCTCCACGGAAAGACCGATGAGAACAGCTTCCATATCTCAGCTACCAGACAGAGCTTGGACCATGCAGAAGGATCTGTTTAGATATCTGTCTCCGACAGTTTCTGAGGGGATGCTAAGAACTGATGCTACTAACGCAGTCGCAGGTATTTATGTGCTGATGATTGATGACCCACTTTTCGCCTAATATGATTTTTGGTGCCATGTTATAGGGGTTAGCCTATGGACCAGACAGAGGGATCTGTTCAGATACTTGTCTCCAACAGTTTCTGAGGGGATGCTAAGAACTGATGCTACTAACGCAGTCGCAGGTATTTATGTGCTGATGATTGATGACCCACTTTTCGCCTAATATGATTTTTGGTGCCATGTTATAGGGGTTAGCCTATGGACCATACAGGGGGATCTGTTCAAATATTTGTCTCCGACAGTTTCTGAGGGAATTTTGAGAACTGATTCTAGCAACGCAGTCGCAGGTATTTTAGTGGTGAAGATTGATGACCCACTTTTCGCCAACTATGGTTTCCGATGCCACGTTGTAGGGGGCTAGCCTATTGCACTTTGCCATGGCTGTATGTTTACTGTCGGATGGAGAACAGCCCTATCCGATAGTCGTGGTATTCGTAACGTGGTTGGTGTCCACACTTCAAGCTGATAGAAAAACTATCCATTTGGCAAAAGAATTCCCCTACGACGAGTGTTATCGGCGAAAGATTCGTTCATTTAACCAATCGTCGTTGAAGAGTGTTTTCGGCGAACCGTTCCATCGGCGAAGGATTCATTCGGACTACCAACCGTCGATGAATCATATTTTCGGCGAAACGTTCCATCGGCCAAGTATTTTTTCGTTCAACTAACCGTCGGAGTAGAGTGTTATCGGACAATCGTCCTATTCGGTGAACGGTATTTCGGAATACCATACGGACTTCCTGTAATGGTGACCCTCTTTTCAGATTTTGCCTTCATTTGACCATCGAGTGAGGTAAACTCATATTGACTTGTCAAAGTAAAAAAATCGGCCAAGTGCGAGCCGGACTCGCCCATGAAGGGTTCCGTAGTAGCAAAGGCGAAAATTGCGGTTTATGACGTATTAAAAAAAACTACTGACTGGATCTCGTTCGAACCAATTTTTAGTGGAAGTTTGCATGGCAATTTACATCATATATTTTTTTTAGATTTATCATTCTCATATTTTAGAAGTTAGAGGGGGGAGGGGGGGGGGGGGACGACACACATTTTTCCACTTTGGAAGTGTCTCTCGCGCAAACTATTTTTAAAAACAGTTTAAAAAAAAAAATGTTAGAAACCTCAATAGCATTTTTAAAGACCTATCTATAGATACCCCACACGTATGGGTTTGATGAAAAAAAAAAATTTAAGTTTCAGTTAGTATGGGGACCCCCAAAATTTAATGCTTTTTTTTATTTTTGTGTGAAATTCTTAATTAATGCTGTGCACAGAATACATCTTCTTACCAAGTTTCAACAGCATAGGCCTTATAGTTTCGGAGAAAAGAGGCTGTGACATACGGACGGACAGACAGACCGACGGACGGACAGACATGACGAATCTATAAGGGTTCCGTTTTTTGCCATTTGGCTACGGAACCCTAAAAATGAGTAGGTAGCCAGAGCTAACTGAAGAGGCTTTGTGCTGTCAGTGGGAAAACCAAAAACTTGACCTACTTATCTTCTGCACTGACAGCTCAGAATCTCTCTGTACTTACAGCACGAGTGTAACTCTCTTGGTGTTGCACTCGCACATAGGACACGGTAACCACTTACCATCAGGTGGGCCGTTTGCTTGTCTGCAACTTAACTAGTAAAAGTATAAAAAAAGACCTAAGTAGTGCGTGCCAAAATCTTTTCAGCCGTCGACATTTTTTTCATTTTTTAATTCACCACACTAGATGGTAAAAAGCTGAGTTGCAGTTCAGAAGATACGGACCACCATCTCTGATTCTATTGACTTTAGAATGGTGGTCCCCAACTTGACGGCTTTCATAGATGTACTCGTCTCATCGTAATTCAAACTCAGTGTAACTCTTCGCAGATGGTTCAACTCCGACTGGTACAACCAGCTTCATCCGCCCCTCTCCGCCAGGAGTTCCGGACAAGCTCCTAGAGGCTCGGGACTATGTCCTCCCAGATATCGGACCAGAGTACAAGGACATATTCCTGCCAGATATGAAACGCGTCGGAGATACGGATAAAGGTATGCTAGAGAGGGATAGAAGCTTTAGAACTACTTCTCGATAAGACAAGGTATCAATATGACCAGTTCGTTACAGGACTAAATCTCAATATGACTATGTAACATCGAATTTGGACTAGATACTCGTAGCTATACCACCATATATCCATGTGTTGATCTCAGATTGACTTAATATCAAAATGACGTATAATGGCATCGAAAAGTTGCTCTTCAACCTTAGAGTATCTATAGTAATGGATACTCTAAGTCTTCAACCTTACACTTCACCATACTTCATTGATAAGGAACTCATTTTAAGCGCGCTGGCCACTTACCAATGAGTTCATGAAACCCTTATAAAAATAAATTTAGTTAAAAGTAATTTAGACACATATTATTATTGATAAAGGTATGAATCCAAAGTCGACCGCATACGACTCCAACAGACGCATGCAGCAGATACATCGTACCCATTACTTGTTAAGCTCCGATGAAGCCGCAATGAATTACGCGGATTTGGCTGGACCTCAATATTTTCCGTGAAGCGACTGCCATAATGACCTTCACAACCTTCAAAAGGAGACATTAGGCGATATCGAAGTATTACAGCTAGACCGTTATTGTTTGCACTGAGCGGGGATCGAACCCGCGCCTCCTGCGTAGCGGCCGCGTTCACTACCGCCATGCCACAGAAGCTGTCACCGCTACGTTCTCTCGTTATATTTACGATTACGATAGTTTGTCGGCACGGTTCACTGTTAAGTTATTGTAATCATTTTCAATATTGGATTTACTTGTTTTCAGAGGCGATGGCTTCGGTTACGATGGGTTTGAATGTGCTGTTCGTGACAGTACCGTCGCCAGGAGAAGTCATACAGGGTGAAGGTAGGCAGACGTCTATTATAACGGTCTTATTCACTGCCAAACTAGGGTGTGTGCCAAAAATCTTCAAGACGGGTATAAGAAGTTATTTTTAAACTATCGCGGTGTAAACTCATAGTTTTTATGTTTCGGGACTTATCGCGATTAAACGGAAATCAGTAAGCTCGACGCTCATCAAGCGAGCAAATGACCTGTGTGACCCTGAACACCTGCAGCAGGAGTTAGATCATGTTCAGGAGGTTCTTCAAGTGAACGGGTATGTTACGAGTTCTAGAAAGCCGCGACGTGTACCGAGGAAGATGTTACCGGGTGTTGACCGCCAACCGGCGTACATGCCATATGTGAAAGGTATAACGGACAAGATCGGATCCTGCTTACGGAAGTTTTCCATTAAGACTATCTTCAAACCGTGCGCCAAAGTAGCGAAATATGTGCGAACATCGAAGGACGTCATACCTCTACAAACACCAGGTGTCTACAAAGTGGATTGCAGCTGCGGTAGTTCCTACATAGGCCAAACGAAGCGAACCATTGCAGAAAGGGTCAGAGAACATATCGCGGCTGTGAAAAACCGTCAGCACAATAAATCGGCAGTAGCAGAACATCTTGAGTCGGGGGCCAATCACTGGATTGAGTTTCATCAGCCTAGGGTCCTCTCCACTGATCGCCACTATTATCCACGGATTGTGCGTGAAGCTATTGAAATCAAAAAATATAAAAATTTCAATAGGGAAGATGGATTCAGGCTGTCTGGGACGTGGAATCCAGTGATTAAATTACTCAAACCCAAAAACACAGTGCCATTAAAAACTGACGTAGTGAGTGTTGTGTGTCGCCAGCCTTACCATTCACAAATAAGTAGTGGAGGGTAGGCACACAAATTAATCCCGCGCACCTCTCGACGCTCGCAGACCAGTCAAGTCGTGACCACGGGTGCTGCAACGCACCCGAAACGTCGGCACAAGTAAGTTCCAAATAATTAATCGCGATAAGTCCCGAAACATAAAAACTATGGGTATAAGAAGGTTTCTTCAGGGTCGGCAGCGCGAATGTGACGCCCCTAGAGTTGCATACGCCCAAAGGCTACTGTAACCACTTCCCATCAGGTGGGCCGTGTGCTTGTCTGCCATCTAAGTGGTATAAAAAAAATATCAGGGCCTCCATTCTGCTAAAGCAAAACCACTGTTATACCACGAACAAAACACGAAATTTCAAACTTTAGGTAATGCGATTAAAGCCTAAAATTAAATGACTTTCTGTAGAAACTCTTTTCATTTAATTTTGAACTTTAGTTCTATATCAATAAAGATTAAAATTTAACTTCTAATACTAAATGTGACTTAACAAGCAGGCCTAAAAATATACTCACAGGGTGTGTGGAACCTCTCAGTCTCAGGAGGGACTTTGCCTGTGTGTGTTTTACCACCTTTACAATGGTTTGTGCTCAGATGAATTGTTTGACATGATGTCTACAGCTACTTTCTATCACACCGGTAGCCATAGGTAGTCCATCCTCACGCGCTGTGACCGGAAACGTACACACAGAGCGGTATGAAAGGAACTTCATCTCGCAAACTCAAGCTGTGGAAAGCTCCACTGTGTTTGCCTAAGCGACTACAATATGGGGTCCTTCAAGAAGGGCATTAGAAGGTTACCACAGGGTCGGCAGCACGAGTGTGACGCCCCTGGTGTTGCAAACGTCCATAGGCCAGGCCACGGTAACCACTTTCTATTACGTGGGCTGTCTTTGCTACCTTACTGACTTCTCCTTCTTAAACTGACTCGAACTCTCTTCTCTCCAGTGGCCTTCCACACCACGACTGTAGACCCTCACCCGACCCTGCACAGCTTGCTGGTGAGGGACTCCAGCGGGTACATCAGCATCGGCTTCGAGATGTTCTGCATGCTGGTGGCCGAGAAGGACCCTGGGACTGTGAAGGCAGTGCTGGAGAAATCCGAAAGGGTTATTGTACGGTAAAACACGCTTAAGTTGTGGAATACCTGATGGTTTTTATTCCTATATATTTTGTTAGAAAGAGCTCCTTTAGATTTATTGACTCCTGGTATATGGATGCCAGCGCAGAAAAGTTAGGATCAGGTTAGATTGCCTGGATCCTGGTAAAGTCAAAGGGGATATAGCAGACAGGGGGTTCATCCATTTTCGTAACTGTCATTTTCATAACCAGCTACGAACGTGGAATTTTTTTCTTGCTTTCATAACCAGTTACGAAAATAGAATTGGGGGCTTAATGGCTAAGGAGTCGGCTTTATGATCGGTCGCAAGTTCGATGACTTCACCTCGCTTAATGATAAGCTGGAGTAAGAATCTTAGGAAAGGGGGTCACCATTACAGACACCATTTTGACGGCCTCATTGCTTGTTCAGGCTAGGACGCAGGACTTTAGGAAGACTGAATCACGTGAGCTGGTGAAGAGTACTAAAACTTTATGGTGTAGCAAGAGATGTCGAATTCTAGGTTCTATAGGTTCTCGCCCTATTACATGGGACCGAATACAATGACTGGTAAAATGTGGGTGTAAATGACCTCTGTCTAAACCTCCGGGGATATTATGTATGTTATGTACCTATGTAGTTATGTATGATTTCAGTATGGAACACGAGAGACACGACCGCTTCGAATGGATGAACGAGCCCCTGAGGACAGTTCTCAACACCATGGCCACCTGGCTATCTCCTGAGATACTGCAAGTGGACGAGGTGCAGTGTAAGGACTATATGATTAAAGCGTCGGTAGTTTAGTGGTTAACCAGTCAGCCTTACGATGGAAAGGCCCCGGATTCGAATCCTGGCGATTACATTAGCGACGTGAACCATCTTTTATGGAGATTTGGCATGACGGTTTTTTCGCCCCAATTGAAACTGTTTAAGTACCTCCGCTCTACAGAATACCCCGTGTTGTGTTTCCAGCGGTGAGTAGAGTAGCTGAGCTCACTGGAGAGGTTTTGTGCTGTCAGTGGGAAGACCAAAGGCTTGTCCTACTTGTCTTCTGCGCTGACGGCACAGAATCTCTCTGTTCTCACAGGATCGGCAGCACGAGTGTGCCCTCCCCTGGTGTTGCACTCGTCCATAGGCCAGGGTAGGTAACCACTTTCTATCAGGTGGACTCCCTGTATAATAAATCTGTTGTTCAATACAGATAAAGCCAGGCTGATGAGGGAGACTATGAAGAACAGACGCGAAGCTCTCAGCGACTACGTGAACCGTATCCTGGACTTTGCTGATGGCCTGGTAAAGGAAGAGGATGGAGAGGAGATCTTTGATGTGCTGGACGCCTTCAGAGACTTCCCACAGAGTATGTAGTCTTGTTCTTCACCCTAGCGTTAATCCCAGTCGCATCCGAAGCTTTCACCTCGGAGTCTGGGGTCCGCTTTACCAGTATGACTACGGATTTGTCTGGACTTCAATATTTTCTGTGAAGCGACTGCTATTTGACCTTCACAACTTAATGGTGACCAGTTGTTGGACTTTTTAGGGCTTCAACTACTTGTAACGACTGCCATAGATGTTCGTATGGCAACCGGGGCTGACGGCTTAACGTGCTCTCCGAGGCACGACCAGACCAATGTAAACACCCATATTCACGCATACAAATATTTGCACTGAGTGAGAATTGAACCTGCGCACCCTGCGTAGCAGCCACTACAGAGGCTGTCGAACGCTGTGTAGAATGTCCTACAATATTTATTTATTTCTACTTCAGAAGATAAAAAAGGCCACAAACGGACAGCAGACAAGATGTGCGAGGACCTGATATATGCCTTCTCGCACCCGTTCTACTTCGAGACCCTGGACCGCAGGCGCCTCATCGGCGCTGCCAACCGCGCCATCCGGGAGCGGTTCGCTCATCTGAACATCTTCCGGAGGCAAGCTGGACGGGGGAAGAAGAAAGGTTAGTATTTAGATGCAGTTAGTAAGTAGGACACGACGGTATTTGCGTTCCAATCTAGCAGGCTGACTAAGGAAGTACCTCCGCCCTACAAAAAATACTGCAGTTATATCAAACTCGTGTTGTGTTCTCGGCGGTGAGTAGGGTAGCCAGAGCTCACTGGAGAGGTTTTGTGCTGTTAGTGGGAAGACCAAAGGCTTGTCCTGCTTGTCCTCTGTGCTGACGGCACAGAATCTCTCTGTTCTTACAGGGTCGGCAGCACGAGTGTGACTCCCCGTGTGTTACACTCGTCTATAGACCACGGTACCGTCTGGTGGGTGGTGTATCAAAAGAACTTTTTTTGTTATTATTCGAACCCCAGACTCCAAGGTGAAAGCTTCGAATGCGACTGGGATCAACGCTAGGATGAGGATAACAGAAGAAGAAGGAATTAAGAGACATTGAAATGCTATAGACTAAATACGTTTTTATTTTTTGGAATTTTTAGATGATCGCTACAGAGTAAGCACAAACAGCAGATATGAATTCAAGCAAGCGTGGAATACACAACGCAACTCCACAGTACAAACAAATGGACATAAATTCTCCATCTCACATAGAAACAGTGCTACATATAACAGAAATCTACGAAGAAACCTTTATAACACCAAAAATGCTAATGATTATAACAGATCACACAAACAGTCTGATCGTAATAATAATATGAAATATGTTAATGCATATAAACAAAAAAATAAAGAAAGAACTTCTACTAGAAAGATTCATGATAATATCGAACCAATTACAAACGAAAATGTAATAATGATTACTAAAAAAACATTGGATCGAGATACAATGAATAATGGAAAAGTAACTGAAGTACTAGGCGCACAGAAAATAAGAAGAGCACATAAAAGATTAGTAGATACAAAACAAAGAAAAAAAGATCTAATATATACACGACCAAATATTGATACTAAAGGAATCATAGGATATAAAGATAATACGAAACATGAACCTATTGATTTTAGAAGTTTTTCTAAACAGAATAAGATTTCAACTAGATCAAAATATAATCGAAGATATTCTAAAAACCAAAATAATTCAGATACAAAAATAATAAAACAAATACAAAATACAACAAAATCAGTCCCAAAAGATGTTAAATTAAATAAAAATGATGATTTAAGCATGAATTTGAATCATAGTGATGAAAAATTGATGTTAGATGTGAAATTACTGAGTCGAGTACTAAACGTGACTTCTGAGGAAAGTTTGACAAATGAGAGTCTGATAGATGAGTCAGTGGTGACAGATGAAGACGAGGACATGTTGAAGAATTTGTATGATGCGTTTTATAACTAAATATCCGATCTCGAGAAATACTTCGACAATTCTGTAAAAATTTTCAAATTATGTATAGAAATCTGCCGGATTTGTTGACGTTTATGGTTACTGCTCCGCTTCCTTGAGTAGTAGCGTGATGATTTATAGCTTAAAATCTTCGTCGATAAACGAGCTATCCAACGAAAATATTTATATTTCAATTCGAATCAGTACTTTCTGAGATTAGCGCGTTGAACCAAACAAATAAATTATTCGGCTTTGTAAAATTGGCATGGATAAATGCGAAAGTTACTCTGTCTGTCTATTACGCTTACACGCCTAAACCACAGAACCAATTTTAATGAAATCTGGTACAGAGATGAAATGGAGCTTAAATAGATTAGACCTTGGAAAAGGACATTTATACATGGACATAATGTATATTATTTGGTCGCGATAAACGACATTCACGCGGGCAGTGAAAACTAAAACTTTGATAAGTAGGAAATTGAAATTTTTGTTAGATTTAGAAAGCATTTTGACATATTTTTTATTATATAAATTCATACGTTTTATAAATAAAGATAATGATTCTTTTGATGTGTTTATTTAATTATTCCGTTTCGCATAGTTCCCGGCCACCCCATCTCCTCCCATGCGGTGTCATACAAGGCGACTAAGGGATAGGGCTGTTTAACATCACACAATATATACAGCACAGACTCAGCCTCAGATGCATGGCTCGAGTCAACAATAGTGCCCGGAATATGGTAATAGGCTCACTCCCTATTACGTGGAACCAAATACAATGATTGGTGAAGTGTGGGTGTTCATCTATGTTATTTCACCTCTGCCTAACCCTCTGGGGATAAATGCGTGATTGTATGTACGTCCAAAGAAGCTCCCAGTAAATCATAACCTTTAAATAACACTTATTATAATCCACTTTAAAAGAAACTTCATAATTCGTTCACAAATTCGCTAACAGACTATCTAATATTCATATTGCGTACAAACTTGGCGCAGTTTGGGCCTTCACGGCAGTTTCCGCACTTAATTTTTGGTTATATTCACAAAAAAATAAGATTATAAAGACATTGTGCTAACTTTTTTAATATAGAGTACGTCAATATGACTTCACCTTGCCTGATGGTAAGCAGAAGGCAAAGTCTCGGAAAGGAGGGTCACTATTACAGACACGTACCATGTTACAATGGTGGCACTCAGCTTGACGGCCTCATCAGATGCTTTTTCACGCCCCGCTTAAAGGTTTGGATTAAAGTATTGGTGATATGTGGATGTTAATTCAGCTCTGCTTAACCCTTCGGGGTATAGGCGAGATTATAATTTATGTACCTTAATATAATTATATGTAAAATTCAATTAAAGATCTTGAGTTGTTTGTACCGTTAGATATCATCTGATGAGGCCGTCAAGCTAAGTGCCACAATTTTAACATGGTACGTGTCTGTAATGGTGACCCTCTTTTCAGAGACTTTGCCTTCAGCTAACCATCAGGCGAGGCGAAATCAAATTGACGTGACCTATATAAAAAAATATAACCTCAAATATCTTCCTTGCTCCAGTGAAAATTCTCAATCGGCGATAAGTATGCATACAATATGGCCGGTCTGCGACACGAATTGCTCGTTACTTTATGTATAGCCTTCTACAATATTTGCGACATATCCATGACCCCGGTAAAGTTGGAGTGAACGACGTTATGCGAATATTTCGGGATTTTGGTTTGATTTTCTGGTTTTATAGGCTGTAAATCACTACATATTATAAAACAAAGTCGCTGTCGCTGTCTGTCCGTCCCTATGTATGCTTAAATCTTCAAAACTACGGAACGTATCTTGAAACGGTTTTTTTTAATAGATAGAGTGATTCAAGAGGAAGTTTTATATGTATAATACATGCATAATATTGTAGAGAAACACTGATAAATTTAGAGATTTCTTATGTGATGCAGCGGGAACGGGAAATATGGCGGTACAAAGTTCGCCGGATCAGCTAGTATTATAATCTACGCTTTAAAATGATAAATAGCCGTGCTGGTTCTCGGTGGAGTAGTATAGAGACACTCCATCTCTTCCTGTGGGTGTCGTAGGAGAGCGGACTTCAGCCATTGAGATAATGATGATAATGAATAAACTCTGTACAAAATTACATCAAGATCGGTTCAGTGGTTTAGGCGTGAAAGCGTAACAGACAGACGAGAGTTACTTTCGTATTTACAATATTAGTATGGATTTGGATATGGATTATACCAGTGTAAATAAATATAGCTAAACGTTAACGATGATCAATCAAATGCCGTGGTACCCATGAGATTGATCATTGTACGTTGACATAATGTAGTTTTTCCTCAGATGTAGTTTTTTTAGACGTATTTTCGACATAAAAAATGATCGCAACTAAAATAGCGGTACACAGCTAGCGTCTTAATACTAATCTGTACAAGGTAATATTATAAATGCGACAATAATTCGTGTTTGTCTGTCTCTCTGCCCGTCTGTTTGTCACGCTTTCGTGCCTAATTCACTGATCTGATTTACCTTCATTTGGTATAGATATGGACTAGAGCTTAGGAAAAGACGTCGACTAACTTTTATCACGGAAATGGGGTTAAAGGGGTTCAAATACCTAGGGGTTAAAAGTTCTAATAACCTCATGAATTTTGGTACATAGATTAGAGCTTCGGAAAAGATATAGGGTATGTTCGGTCCCGATATCAGTGTTAGTATTACGACTATAATTATGATTGTAAAGATATCTGCCTATTACTCCTTCACGTAAAAATGACTGAACGTATCTGGATAATTTTTAGCACAATACAGAGTTAGGTTGTAGTCTACAATTAGCTCATAAGTCTAGAAATCTAAAAGAATTCTCTACAAAAATTACTCAAAACTAACGCTACATTTGACCAATAAGCCATTCAAACATTCTATCCGTCGACAAGATGTCGCCCACATATTTTGAAGTCAAATATACTCGTACACACGGAAGCTGCAGTGCCCCCCGGGACACGTCCCTCACATTACACATTTACGCACTAATAACAATAAATAACTTTAAGAACATTACGGGCTCACAATCCTTTCAGAGTGGACGAACCCTTGAGTAGACATGTTTTAAGAGCGGACATTTTGACGGGACATTTGGTGAAGGAATGTGGTGCTGGGCGTTTACTGGGGATTATATGGACCTTCTTCTTCTGCCGCACCATTATCCTGTATATAATTCTATTAGTTATAATAGTGAAAATAAAATAAAAAGTAGTTAAAATAATAGTAAATTCGGTTACTAATATATAAAAAAAAACGATGCCCGCTTTTCCGAGACTTCCTAAAAAAATCCTGTAAAGTTTCGCATCAAATGCCATGTCCTCATTCAGGCAATCCATCTATTCCTTGGACCTGCCTCCGCTCCTAAAGTCATATTTTGAATACTTTGTATCCACGACGGAACGGAGACGAGAGGATGTAGTAATCACGAAATCTCAGAAACAGAAACAGAAACAGAAATAGAAACAAAACAGAAACCTACAAACTTGAAATTTGGCAGGTATGTTCCTTATAGGGTGTAGACATCCGCTAAGAACGGAACGAAGTCGCAGGTAGCCGCTAGTATAAAAATATACATACTTATATTATACATAAATGCGAAAGTAACTCTGTCTGTCTGTCTGTTACGCTTTCACACCCAAACTATTGAACCGATTTCGATGAAATTGGTATAGGGGTAGACTAGACCTTGGGAAAGGACATAGGCTATGTTTGGTCGCGATAACTGAAACCCCCTAGCCAGATAGACTGACGACCTGCGAAGGGTGGCTAGGACGGACTGGATGCGGAAGGCGGAGGATCGGCAAACGTGGCGCATATTGGGAGAGGCCTATGTCCAGCAGTGGACTGCAATAGGCTAATTGATGATGATGATTGATGATAACTGACATAAACACGGGCGGAGCCGCGGGCAACAGCTAGTAGTGAATAAATTAATATAATGAAACCCTTTTACAAAATCTACTTACACACATAAATCCTCCTCAGTTTTGATCATGACAATAAATTTTATTATATCTGTAGCACGCGGAAGCTTCCCGCCAAAACGCATTGTCCTGTAATATTTACTATCATCGACACACAATAAACAACTTTACCTCAACGACATAAGGTCCATTTTGCGATAACTATGATAATGTATGGGGACAGGACGCTGCAGTCTCTTAGGCTGGCCTCACACATGCGGAATAATAACTTTGGCGTTGTTTGATACCCTTGTTCAGGGGCGAAGTGGGATAGCAAGTGCTTTAAGATCCCTTGGGGGATTTGAAATAAGGGATCCTAGTGGAACACCCGGGATAGTCTGAAGAAGTTTCATCTCTTGCCGCTTACAGATCGACGCGAAATAGCGGACTTTACTTTCCTTGTCAAAATCTTGAGCAATAAAATTGACTGTCCCGACTTGCTTGAAAAAATATCACTGAACGTACCAGCCAAGCCACTTCGCTTCAATCCCCCCCTTCACGTTCCTCTCGCTAAAACGAAGTACCGGCAGAACAGCTATCTGGTGCGCAAGCAGAAATTTCAACATATTATGTAAACAGCATGACATTGATCCCTTTTCAGTCAGTGTGCCCTCAGCAAGAAGACTTCTCAGTCTTAAGTTTTTCAAATGTGTATAGTGCAGCATGTGTCAATATTTATCATATTATCACAGTAATTTTCGGCTCTTAGGTACCTATCGTGTTGTGTGATTTAATTTCTTTTTGTGTTTTGATTTTCGCTAGCATTTGCTTTCACTTAAGTGTATTATACCAGAACTAGAAGTGAAAACTTTTAATTGGCTTTCAGATGTTTAATCTGCTTTTTTATTCGACTGTATTAGCTGTAAGTTTTCCATGTGCAAATAAATAAATAAATAAATAAATAGTTTCTTTGAATTGTCCTAAAAATGCTGCAGTGGAGTTTATTGCGCCGTTTCTTCTCCACTAGCGCCTAGGAAGCGGTGGTAAACATAGTTTTAAGGAGAATTTGACGTCAAAAAGCTGTAACAGTGTTGCACTATTTTGAAAAATAAAGAATTTGGAATTTGAATTCATAATCAGAATTCTGAATCTGAATTCTTATAATTACGGCACTTTGCGTCACCCATTCTTAAAAATTCAGCATGATTAGTATTATGTTATCTATGACTTGATCAGTTAGTCTCGTATTACACTCGTTTATCGCTTAGGTTGCAGACAAACACACGGCCCACCTGATGTAAACAGTTACCGTGGCATAGTTACTCGACCAGAGTGCAACACAAGAGGAGTCATACTCGTGCTGCTGACCCAGTAAGAACAGAGAGATTCTGTGTCGGTGAGCTCTGGCTACCCTACTCACCGGGAACACAACACGGTATTCTATAGGGCGGAGGTACTTCCCCAGTCGGTATTTCATATTCCGAATTCAATGGAAATATTGACTGCCTCTGTGGCGTAGCGTTAGTGAACGCGGCCGCTACGCAGGAGGCGCGGGTTCGATCCCCGCTCAGTGCAAATATTTGTATTCATGAATATGAATATTTGCATTGGTTTGGGTGTTTCTATGTATAATATGTATGTATTTACAAAAAAAGGCACCTATCTAAGTATGTTTATCCGCATTCTAAAACCCATAACACAAGCTAGTTAAGCTATGCCTACTTTGGGTCTAGATAGCGTTGTGTAGAATGTCCTACAATATTTATTTATTATTATTATTATCATTCTATCCTTATGAGTCAAAATTTTATAAACTCCGCATGTATGAGGCCGGCTTTACATATAAACTGGCCAGTGTGTATAGAGGCGCGAAACGGTCCAGTCGTACCTCCACGGTCATAACCTCTTAACTTAAAGTGCTGTATATAATCTGTGGGGTGATTTACTGTCAAAATAATAAAAATATAGCATTTTATTTTATTAATATTTTGCTAATAAGTTTATAATTTTCTAAAGTATAAAAAAAAAATTACTTACAAGATATTGACAAAAGTTTACGCGAATTGTGATAAAACTTCGTCGAATTTTATCGTGATTTCTATGCCACTTAGGTGGCAAACAAGCACACGGCCCACTTGATGGAAAGTTACGCAGTCTGTGGACGTGTGCAGTGACAATACCTAAGCTTCCTTTAATTATTGTAAGTTATTAGGTACTATTTAATTGTCGCGTGGTTCCCGCAGAGTAGAATTTGGGCCACCCCATCTCTTCCCATGCGGTGTCGTACAAGGCGACTAAGGGATAGGGCTGTTTAACATCACACAGATATATACAGCCCAGACTCAGCCTCAGATGCATGGCTTGAGTCAATAATAGTGCCCGGAATGCAGCAATTGGCTCACCCCCTATTCTAAACCCAGTACTGGTGTCTCCCCTAGTAAGGGGAGACACTAGGACTTAAAAATCCTTATGTCTCCCCCAGGGGGTTGATCAGGGGAGACATGAGACCGACACCTATTCAATCAATCAATTAGCCTATTGCAGTCCACCGCTGGACATAGGCCTCTCCCAATATGCTCCACGTTTGCCGATTCTACGCCTTCCGCATCCAGTCCGTCCCAGCCACCCCCTATTACGTAGAACCTAATACAGTGCTTGGTAAAATGTGGATATTAATTTACTTCTGCCTGACCCTCCGGGGATAAACGCGGGATTATTTGTATTTATGTACTATTTACACAGAAAAAAGCATATATTTGTATCGAGCCGGAATCGAACCAGCGACCGTAGCAGTCCCCCGTTCTATAGGCATACTGTCAAATGAATACAAAACCCACTGATTTATTGTTTTAATTCATTTATCTGCACTGCAGTAGGACTTGTTATTTTTTATTTTGGCCGTAACTTTTTTAATAAAAATTGAACAATAGAGTCTATGAATAGAGTTGTCGCGAAGAAGTATATAAATTGGGGATGTATATGTATATATAATCCTTCGCGTTGGTTAAGGGT
Source organism: Eilema depressum (assembly GCA_914767945.1). Taxonomy (NCBI): domain Eukaryota; kingdom Metazoa; phylum Arthropoda; class Insecta; order Lepidoptera; family Erebidae; genus Eilema; species Eilema depressum. Next base: position 13,176,148 of record OU612039.1, read on the forward strand.
ATGAACAATGCAGTAACTCAAATCTGGCTCACCGCTGGGTTACGATGACTAGTCACAGCTGCTTCTGTTGTCTCTCTGTCACGGCCTGGCTAACGTGATGAACTGTGGACAAAGAAAAGCACCTGTTATTTCTCTTGCGAGAAATAGTCAGGAGTTGTTCCCTGTCATAATAAAAGGAGCGCAAAAGCGCGACCGACCCGCGTCAAAAATTGACCACAGTAGACTAACAGTCACACCGGCTTCAGGACGCTCAACACGTATATAATACAACGTGGACTTCGCCTCATCTGCGTCCAGGAAAAAACATGGCGGAACAAAAGGCCAGCCAGCAACCGCACGGTGGCTCACCGCTGATGGACGCGGAGCGGGGCGGTCACATACAGGACCCAGAGTATTACTCCCCGACTCTGGCCCGGCATGAAAGTACCAGTTCGGGGAGGAATCCCTCATAATAAGTGGGTCGGTCTTACGTTGGATGACGTGTAACTAGGGAAGATCACCTGACCTGTGTAAACGCCTCAGCGTTATCTCAGTACACCTTCGTCAGCTCACAACGTACAGGAACCACCACTACGGTATCACGCGCACGTGTTTAGGAACACTTCACACCCGCACAGTTAGGAAAGGCGGTTTATACTTGCGTAACTAGGGACGCACTATTCACACTTACGCAAGTAGGAACGGCGGTTTATACTCGCGCACGATTCACACTCGCGCAGCTAAGAACACATAACACGCGTAACTAGGAGCGTACGACTCATTCACGCGTAACTAGGAACTGCTAGGAGCGCACGATTCACACATGCGACTAATACGATTCGCGTAACTTTTACGAGTCTTGATGATATTCCGTATTTAGAAGAACATACATTCTCCAAGGCCCGATCATACGAACTGAAACAATATCTATTTGGCATTAGGAATTCGAACAAGTTCAAATTCAAATCTAGAACGAAATTCAAGTCTAAACGGCTTGTAAGGAACGACGTTCTTACCAAGTACTTAGAGTTCGTGCTTCACGTTGATTCCTCTTTGGAGAACTTCAGAAACCTCGTAGATCCTCAGATCGTAACGACACTCCGCACAAAAGGAAGAAAAGAATTGAAAAAGACATTAAGTCTCATGAAGAAATTTGTATGTACATTATTAACATTTTCGCATTTCGCGAAGAAATCGACCTCCGGCCGAAAGAAAAGAAAAAAAATTTAGAAAAGGACCATCAAGTTTCTAGTCCATTCTCTGATCTTCTGTAGAGCACGGACTTTGGCTGCTCGTTCAAACTTGACATTATTCTGAGGTTGTTCTGTTGAAGTTGGTTCATCTTCGAGTGTGACAACACTGTCGCTTGATTCATTTCTTAGTTCATGTGAATCTTCAATTTCTAAATTATTATTCTCTGTGATATCATCAGTATAATCAGTCATGACTATGTCTTCTTCCTTTCTAGTTTCATTTGATGTTACAGTTGCATCGTTTACATCAGAACTCTCTTTTTGTGTAATAACCATCGGGATTTTCTTCTGTATATTGTCTATTTCCTTTGGGACTATATTTCTTGAGTTCTCAATATCAGGTTCTTCATATATTTGAATCGTTGGTGATGAATCTAGTTGTTGATCCTCTTCAATTTCAAGTGGATATAGATGTCCTATTGAACGTATGAATATTTTGTTGTCGACTTTGACTTGAGCAACTCTGCATAAGCCATCACTTCCTTTAGTTAAAGAAATAATTCTTCCAACTTTCCAACCTATGCGCGGTTTGTCACTTTTAATTTGAACTAATTGACCTATACTCGGTGTTAAATGTGACGTCACACGAGGTTGTTTCATAGAATGATTGTATCTTTCTCGTAGGCTAGGTAAATAACGGTTTTGAAACATTTCTATGAATTCTTCTATCATAATTCTCGCTCTTCGCCAACCTCTTATTAAATTGTTTTTTGTTGATATTCCTGACAATATAGGTTGATTTTGAGCTGTTTCCAGTGTGATACATCTTCCAATAAGAAGAAAGTCTGCAGGAGTTAAATGATGTTCTATTTCTGCGCCTACATATAGTAGCGGTCTTGTATTAATCGGCTTCAATTTCCTTAACGATAGTTGTTAATTGACTTTCCTTTAACAGATGTTTTTCTAGTGTTTTCCTCATACACTGTTTTACTAGTCCAACTAATCTTTCATAGAAACCACCAAACCATGGAGCTAATTGCGGTATAAATTTCCATTTTATCTTGTTTTCAATGCAATATTTATTGGTTAAGATGTCAGCTATCAGCTTGAAGTGAGTAGCGTTGTCTGAAGTAATTAAACTTGGTAAACTTCTGGTTGACACCATTCGTCTTAGTGCCAATAATCCCTCTTCCGCTGATAAGTCTTGAACAACTTCTAGGTGTACTGCTCGAACCGCTAAACAAGTAAATAAACATATCCATCGTTTGGCTGTTCCACTTTCTGTAATTATAGTTACAGGTCCTAAGTAGTCTACTCCAGTGAAGGTGAAAGGTTTGCTGTAGTTTACTCTCTCAGGTGGTAATGAAGGAGTAATAGGTAGTTTGAATGGTCCACCATCGCATTTTACGCAGTTTGGGCACTTTCGTAATATTTTCTGGACTTGTTGTTTGCCTTGAGGAATCCAATACGTTTGACGTATTATACTTAACGTGTGGTTCGCGCCCACGTGGTAATTCTTCTCATGAATCTCTTTTATCAATTTGTGAGTAAAATCACAATCCTTGGGAATAAGTATGGGGTATCTCTTGTCAAATGACCATTCGGCATACTTGAATCTGCCCTTACAGCGCAGAATGCACATCACATGGCCATGAAAATTTCTGCTGATACAAGACTGAATTTGATTGTCATAGACATGGGAAAAGAGAAACAATATTTGAATTTGACATGAATCATAAATCGACGGCCAGTAAGCTAACAAGGAGGTTTAATCGTGAAGGAACTTCGCGACATTCCCCACGCGAAATAAAATTGAAAAATAAAGCAATTAATTTTTTAAGTTAGCTGCGGCGTTTACACCTCGTGACGAAAGGTCACGACAAGAGTACAATGAAACAATAGAGTATCATCTATCCATCTATCTTCAGCTTTCATTATATAATAACCATTTTAACCAGCATTGTAACATGATAAGTGTCTGAAATGGTGACCCTTTTTTCAGAGACTTTGCCTTCAGCTTACCATCAGGCGAGGCGAAGTCAAATTGACGTGTCCTATATAAAAAAAAAATGCAAGCCCCTCTAAACGGTGTAGAGTAAAGCCCTTACATACCCGCATTTTATTAATTTTCAAGCAATGTATGAAAATCTGCCACATTTGTTGTAAACAATCGCGAGTATAATGTGTTTTAAAGAGAAGATACGGGGTTTTGAATTAGCACGAGCGAAGCCGGGGTGGGTTAGTTAGTATCAATTAAATCATGATAGAATCCGCTAAAAGTATTTTTAATTCAAAATATCTCTGTACACGTATCTTGAACCTAAATTACACGAATTGTTTTGTAATAATCTATGCTTGGTGAATGTGAGCTCGTCCACCGCAGTAGCACCCCGTGCTATCCTCGAAAGACACACAAGTAACGTACAGTGTACTACGCGTGTAGAGCACATTTTAGCTCCAAGGTATATGTTGATTTAGCTATACGATAGTGTTCAAAACAAGGTTCAGTGACTAACTAAGTGAGTGCAATGTACGGCGTGGTGGCGGGGCAGAAGCAGGGCACCAACAAGAGTAAGCAGCGCCGGGACCAGGTGAGATAGCTAATTTCCATAAATTTTGTTAATCATTTGCACACGGGTCCTAGCGCGGTGTGAAAAAGCATCTGATGAGGCCGTCAAGCTGAGTGCCACCATTGTAACTTGGTACGTGTCTGTAATGGTGACCCTCTTTTCCGAGGCTTTGCCTTCAGCTTACCATCAGGCGAGGCGAAGTCAAATTGACGTGTCATACATAAAAAAAATACCGCCGTATGTAGCTCATACATTTCTACACGGCACGGCGACCATACTGTGACAGTGTGCATGTGAAAAGGGCCTAAGGGAGAGGTCTGTTCTCCATCCGACAGTAAATATACAGCCCATGACTAGGTGCCTGCTTGACGACAATGGGCTCGCTTCCTTATATGTGGGAACAGGTGAGTTATCTTGACGTTTTTGAGCCAATTACTTACTATGTTAACTTTGCCTATAAAAATCGGTTAACTGCTTCGGGCTCGCGTTAGTAACCTTGGCACTGCCGGTAGTACCATCGGGAAAGAATATTACTATTGACACTACCAGTAGTGTCATTGGGTAGTGCCACTGTACAGTCACTTCTGAGGGTTCTGTAAAAATCTGACGAGTTTATGCTATGCTATGTATTTTATGAGCCTTTAAATTTGATGCCAAACACGGATTCATCTCAAGTTTATTTTATAACGCAGTACTTTATGACCGCTAGAGGGCGCCACATTAGATTCAGTGACACGTCATTTATCCTATAACCAGCGGACGATCAAGACGCTTCTAACGATACCTCATTTGTCCAGTTCTAATAAGTAGTTGAAGAGCATACATACATGAACAGATGAACATACATACATCATCATCATCATCATCATTTCAGCCATAGAAAGTCCACTGCTGGACATAAGCCCCCCCCTCCATACATACATAGCCTGTCAAAATCATAACCCTCCTTTGACTTTCCGTAGTCGGATAAAAGTACCAGGGCGACATACTTCAGCAGGAGCTGTTAACAATTTAGTACGAATTGCGACTACCCGCCAAGCTGTCCCCGGGGACGGTAGTTCACCAACAAACTTTGTAGCCTCATGAACTGCGCTTTAATTATACACAAATGTTTTATTGTGTGTTTGTACATTGCTTTAGAAATTGCCACGTCTACGGAATTTCATGGCGCTATAATTTTGTAAATTCTTTTGGTATAGGGAGAATACACACACTATACTTTTGTGACGGCGGTTTTTTAGTTTATCAATTATCCTTTTGTAGTCCACTGCTGGATATGAGCTTCTAACGTCGTGTCCCATAGCAGTCGTCTCTGCCTTCCGCATCCAGTCTTTCCCAGCTGCTTTTTTCAGGTTAAACGTACAACATCAGGCTGAGGGGCATCCCACCTTCTCTTTTTTTTCTGCAGACTGGAATTCGCCATTCCAGAATTCAATAGCACCAACCGCCATCGGTCTTTCGACACTTTTGACGTAGAACGGATAGAATGAGCAACTGCTGCGTCCATCGGCATTTGTCGTATGCGATCGGCTACGGAATCATACTTTTATCTTACATAATATACATACTGTGTGCAACAACCTTAACATCCATAATCTCCGGCGAGATGTGTCTGTGAATTAATGTTAAAATATATCGCCATTAAGTTTAGTGTGTCATATCGCTTAAGCCAATTAGTTTGGAAGCTGTAAATGCAATCTACAACACTGCAGTGTCGTCATTATTGGGATTAAGACTAGTCCAAGAGTTAGGAGTATAGTCTTAGTCCACTATGCTTCTCCCAATGCACGCGCTATCCCAGCCACATATTTCAGGTTAGAGGGCAACCCACCTTCCCTTTGCCTTCTCGCGGTCTCGTAAAGTAAAGCATACGTCCATAGGCCACGGTAACCACTTTCCATCAGGTGGGCCGTGTGCTTGTCTGCCACCTAAGTGGTATAAAAAAAAAAAAAAAAAAACCACGAGAAGGCAATCTCGTTTGCTTTAGGCGAGGCCAGCGCACTGCCACTTCAGCTTGCTTAAACAGGACTATAGCAGATGTGCTAATTTTAACATCATCGTGGATCTCGAATTCCATGGTGAGTGCAAGACCTTTGGAATCCAGTGTCTTCAGCTAAACCCTGCACACACAGGTGGACTGTGATGGGAGACTTACCACAATACAAAAAAAACCCGACTGCTGTCTAAAAGATCGAAACAAGCTTGATAGCAGGCGGTACCCATTTGCCAATCATAAAACCGAAAGAAATTTAATGGGTACCGCTTGGCAACACATATTTTAGCATCATAAATCTACCGTATAGTTTTTGTTGGAATTTTATGTACCCTATGACACTCGGGAGATGAATACCTTTCATTTGAGACCCCGTTCATCGAAATCCGTCTAGGGGTTAGGCCTGTAGAGGGGAACAAAGAAAACTACATACATACATACATACATACATACATACATACATACATACGGACCTAACACAATAACCTCACTAGTGCAATCAGGTAAAAAGTACCAGGCTCACAGAAACTTCAAGGAACTCTACCTGGGTCGTAGAAACTTAGTATTTCACGCGGGCAGAGCCGCAAGAGATCCACGGTGAATAAAACATTGCAAGTATGTTGTGTATAAATATTCCGCGCACATAGGCGTACTACTTCATACAAACGAGGTGTGAACTTAATCTTTCACAAGCAGTGCCTCATGCATGTGCGATGTGTGGATAATTTGCAATATCTGGTGAAGCTTATATTTTATGCAATGAGCACATACATCTTGTAATATCGCTGTACAGTCGCTGGCTAGGTAGACGAACTTTAGCTTGGCTAGTATAGCTGACTAATTTCATGCTTGTGAGCTGGCTATTATGACGATATGTTATATCCATCCATACTAATATAAAAAATGCGAAATGGTCAAATAATGTTGGCGCCAAAAAAACCGCCATTTTGATTTTCTAGAAATTCCTGGTGTCTACACAATCTTAACGAATCAAATGACACCTCTCATGTTAAAATCCGTCAAGCCATTCAGGCTGTAGGGCATGCCAAAAAAGTTCATTTCTTAAGAGCGGGGGCACACGATGCGTTGCGGCGCCGCACCGCAGAAATTTCGGCCAATCGGCGGCCGGCCGCCTTACTTCGGCGGTCGGGTAAATAACACTTGGCAGTCGGGTAACAATTGGGAAAATATTGTTTTTTTTTGTCAAGATTTTGTGTATACATACAACAGGGTGGATTTGCATTACAGTTAACTTTTACAGCCCCCTCAGGAATAAGTGAAGAAGTAAAACAACGACTTAGTATTCAGCTCAGTCTCTGAAGACAACAAGAGTCGGAAGTTTGTTCGCAATGAGGTCACAACCACTTGTGACGTCATTGCTCCTAAAGGAAATACCTATCTTGAACCTAAATTGCGAGACAAACGAGGGTCTGGCGCGTGCGGATTGTTTTGTAATAATCTATGCTTGAATGTGAGCTCGTCCACGGCAGTAGCACCCCGTGCTATCCTCAAAAGACACACAAGTAACGTGTACTGCGCGTGTAGAACACATTTTGAGCGGATTTTAGGTCGGCACGAGTGTGACACCAGGGGAGTCACACTCGTGCTGAACAGAGAGATTCTGTGCCGTCAGCGCAGAAGACAAGCAGGACAAGCCATTGGTCTTCCCACTGACAGCACAAAACCTCTCCAGTGAGCTCTGGTTATCCTGCTCACCGCTGGAACACAACACGAGGTTATTTAGCCGCGGTATTGTGTAGGCCATGAGTAGGTTTACACATTGGTATTATGTAGATACATAATTTCAGTAATAACATGGTTGTAATGTATTCAGAGACGCGTCTGTTATTTTTTAAACACATTTCAGCGCTTTTTTCATGAATGATATTCATAATAATTTATTATTCTGTCATGTTTGTGTTTCGTGATGGATTCAGCTCCTTTATTGCCCTTGGTCCCTAAGCTAAATTGCTTGTGTTAGGAGTGTGTTCACGTCGGTAGTGTAAATGGCCAGGATTCGAACCCGGGGCCTCTCGGTCGTTAGGCCGACTTAACCACTAAGCTACCGACTACGAACCTACAAAAAAGTTTGGGCATATATTATTTAATCTAATATTGTAGTAATAATAGGCTCTTTGCAGTACATTGTGGATTTGGACTGATGCCAGAAACTTGGGAATTTGCTGCGGGACATCTGGGTCCTTTAAAAGTATGCCTAAAAGAGTAACTTAGTTTTAAACCGTAGTTTAACAGGGTTTAATTAAATTCTACCATCGTACTGCTCGCCAAAGGCAGGGAGTTCATCCTCACACATTGCGACCGGAAACGGTGCGCACTGTGCGGTATGAAAGGAACTTCTTCCCACGCACACTCAATCTGTGGAATGAACTCCCCGCGGTGGTTTTCCCAAGCGACTACAATATGGGGTTCTTTGAAAAGAGATTAGGAAGGTTTCTATAGGGCCCGCAGTGCGATATTAAACTCAATTGAAAAAAATACAGCAGGGAGTTCATTCCACTGCTTGAGCATGTTGGGATGAATGTGATGTTTTTAGTATTTTTACCCGACTGCGCCAGCGAGAGGGTAATGTGTTTCGCGCGTATGTTTACCCGAATGCGCCAGCGAGGGTAATGAGTTTCGCGCGTATGTATGTATGCGTCTATGTGTGTATGTAGTTTTCTTTGTTCCCCTCTATAGGCCTAACGCCTGGACGGATTTTGATGAATAGGGTCTCAAATGAAAGGTATTCATCTCCCGAGTGTCATAGGGTACATAAAATTCCAACAAAAACTATACGGTAGATTTTTGATGTTAAAATATGTGTTGGCAAAATTTTTTTTCATTAAAATTTATCGAGTAGGGTATCAAAATGAAGAGAATTAAAAGGCGATTACAAAAATATATAGATGTCATATCCTAACTAAAAAGGTTAAAATAAAATTAATTATTAAAAAATAAAAAAACCCGACTGCTGTCTAAAAGATTGAAACAAGCTTGATAGCAGGCGGTACCTACCCATTAAATTTCTTTCGGTTTATGATTGGCAAATGGGTACCGCCTGCTATCAAGCTTGTTTCAATCTTTTAGACAGCAGTCGGGTTTTTTTATTTTTTAATAATTAATTTTTTGTTATAGCGACAACAGCAAAACATCATCTGTGAGAATTTCAACTGTCTAGCTATCACGCACGACTCGTGAGATAGGTACCGGGAAACTTACTGCGACGCGAGCGAGGACTCGGCGCTGCACACGCTCACCGAGTGTCCGGCGTGGGAGAGCTGGTGGCGACCTTGGGAGTGAGAGTTCTCACGCTCGCTACTTTGCTCGCAGCGATGGTTCGCTGCGCGGATGCGTGGGCCGCCGGCGCCTCCTTCTGCGAGCAAATAATGCTCGTGAAATGGGAGGCGGAGCGGGAGCGAAGGAGAATCGCAGACCTTGCGGCCCGCGAAGAGCGTAGGAGAATCGCTAACCGCGCGGCCCGTAACGAGCGACGGCAACTCGGGCGTCGGAGGTCGCAGAACGACCTCCGTCCCCCATGAGCGCGGGCCTGGGGGTGACGGGTGGAGCCGCCTGTCACCCTAGCAGAAGCAGGCCACGGCGGCGGTGCGCATTGCGTGCCTCCCCATACCCGGGGGCGAGTTGGGGACTCTACGGTCCCCACATCGGGAGAGTGCCAGATCGAGAGATATGGCCCTGGGTCGGCCGGGGTGCGAGGGATATGGCTACAACAATCTCACCTCCGGCAACTGACGGCCCACAGTCGGCGTGCGTTTTAGTCGGTTCGAGTCCGACATAACCTCCTCCTCCGGCTCCGGCGGGGGAGGTATCCGCGGGGATTTTTCGCACGATAAAAAAAAAAAAAAAAAAAAAAGGTACCGGGAAACTTAGAAATACATTCATACATATGCCTTCATCCCCGGGAGGTGACTTAACACCCACATTTCGCCAATAATAATTGTATTAGGTCCCACGTTACCGTCACCCTCTAGAGCCGTATTCCGGGCACTATTGTTGACTCGAGCCATGCATCTGAAGTTGAGCCTGCGCTGTATATATCTGTGTGATGTTAAACAGCCCTATCCCTTAGTCGCCTTGTACGGCACCGCATGGGAGGAGATGGGGAGGCCCAAATTCTACTCTAACGGGAACCACGCGGTCTTAGAAATAAATAAATAAATCCTAATAATATTATAAATGTGAAAGTTTGTGAGAATGGATGTGTGGATGTGTGGATGTTTGTTACTCTTTCACGCATAAACGGCTGGACCGATTTGGTTGAAATTTGGTATGTATATAGGTTATACCCTGGATTAACATATAGGCTATATATCAGCTATGAACGGGATCAGAATTCCACGCGGGCGGAGCCGCGGGCAACAGCTAGTAAATAATAAATATTCTACAACATTCTACACAACGCTATCTAGATCCATGGTAAGCTTAATTAGCTTGTGTTATGGAATCTAGAATGCGGATATACATATTATACATAGAAACACCCAGACCAATGCAAATATTTATATTCATGCATACAAATATTGGCACTGAGCGGGGATCGAACCCGCGCCTCCTGCGTAGCAGCCGCGTTCACTACCGCTACGCCACAGAGGCTGTCAAGGTTAAATAAGGTTCCACTTTTACCATTTCGGTATGGGCCCCTAAAATAATAAACAAAACCCATTGTACCATTTCCACAGTTAAATTAACCGATAGTTGATGCCGCTCCGAGCTACATCGTAACGATATTTCTGTGCGATTTAACTCCGGAACCGTTGCGAACACCGATTGCATCTGACGTTTATTACATAAGAAATATGGCCGACCAATATATCATTATGTGTATTGGCTACCATGAGTCACACATGCTGAAACTTTAGCGCATTTGGGTCCGCAAGTGATACGATAAAATAAATTATTATAAACTAGCTGACCCCGCGAACTTCGTACCGTCTAACAGTCGTTTCTTTTTTTTTTCTCTCCGTAAGAACCATCCTCGTACATCAAGGGATATTCTAAAAAAAGAATTAGCGAAATCGGTTCAGCCGTTCTCGAGATTTACGCTTAGCAACACATTTATAGGGATTCATTTTTATATTATAGAAGATAACCACCTTTACACCATCGGGATCACGGATAGCCCTCTCTGTAGCGGGTGCTTCGTGGCCGAGAAAACGGTTCACAGTATATTATTTTGCCTCAGTAGCGGTCATCCTCCTTTTATAGCCAATTTCGATAGATATAATCGTAATACATCATAATATGACACACCAAAAAAAAAATATGGCTTAGTTTTTAAAATATACAGCTTCTTTTGAAAGGTCATTGAACTTTGACAAAAAGATTTTTACAGATTTAGCGCGAAATAATAAAAAAATATCTTAGTTAAAATTACCAAATAATGGAGGAATATATATGTAATTGACTGTAAAGATCACAAGTCTGTAACTACTCTGAAATAAGAAAAAAAAATATTTAGCAAATTTCAGAAAAATAATAATAGTAAATTTTCTAGAAGATTGTCGCATGCTTTTTTGCTGGCAAAATATACTCCAGCAATGTAGCTTCCTTTTTACAAACTTTCGTTTTTTTTCGATGTAGGACAGCTGAGGTATGACGTTTCTAAGTTTTTTATGAGTTTCTATGGAAATAGGGTTGTCACAAAAAAATTATCATCATCATCTGCATATAGACGTATTCTCCTGATTGCATCCGTGGCCAAGACGACCTCGGAGCTCAGGGTCCGCCTTCCGGCTCTTCCTTCTCCACTTCGCACGATCTTGGGCGTCCATGGTAGTGAGACCATTAGCACGCATATCACCCTCCACGACGTCAAGCCAGGACTTCTTTGGCCTACCCCTTTTACCTGGACCCGGCGGGGGTACCATTGCCAGGCATTTGTTCCCCACGTAGCCTGGTGGTTGCCGCAAGACGTGGCCGCACCAGCGAAGGCGGCTCTCTTGCATTTTATCCGCGATGTCACGGACATGGAGGCTGCCGCGGATGCGAGAGTTCCGTACGCGATCTTTACGCGTAACGCCGCACATCCACCGCAACATTTTCATCTCCGTGACACGCAGCTCTTGCTTGTGTCGCTCGAGCAGCGGCCACGCCTCACAATCATACAAGAGAGCAGGCCTAATGATCGTCTTATAGACCTGCCCCTTCTGCTGCTTCCTTTTTACAAACTTTCGTTTTTTTTCGATGTAGGACAGCTGAGGTATGACGTTTCTAAGTTTTTTATGAGTTTCTATGGAAATAGGGTTGTCACAAAAAAATTATAGGTATCCAAAATTTATAATATTCAGATTGACGGTACGATTGAGATAAAGTTAGACTGGCTTAAATTTTAGCATGATTTAGTGACACAGCCCTATTTTTAACCTAAGATATATATAAGCGGAACTCTTTAATTTTCGCTTTAAGTTCGTAAGACGTTTCAGATATAATGTATATTTGTCAGTCGCGGATAGCCGTCATTCAACTAATTAAAGCGTGATTGTGATGTTTCTTTGCGGTTTGATAAGTCGTGCAATAGAGGTAGTATATTAAATTTCATCAAAAATGATTCAGCACTACTTGTTTGAGGTAAAGACAAAAATATATAGGTATGCAATTAAAAACGTTACTATTTGGTTCTTTTGATAAACATTTTTCACTTTTTAATTTTCATTTTAATTTAGAGTTTATTTATCATTATTATTATTTTGATAGATTACTTGTAATTTACTTATCATATTAGTAAGCCGATATTAATTCATATTATTTCATAATGCTCTTCTTCATTATCTTAGTATTAATCCCAGTCGCATTCGAAGCTTTCACCTCGAAGTCTGGGATCCACTTTACGTACCGCGGATTAGGCTGAACTTCGATATTTTCCGTAAAGCAACTGCCATCTGACTAGTTAAGGACTTATTAGGGTTCCAACTACCCGTAACGTAGATGTTCGTAAGGCAACCGGGACTAACGGCATAACGTGCTCTTCGAGGTACGACCAGACCAATGCAAATACCCAATGTTTGTGCATAGAAATAATTGCACTAAGCGGGGATCGAACCCGCGTCTCTTGCATAGCAGCTACATTCACTACCGCTACGTCTCAGAGGCTATCAGTTTTGATTCAAATTAATAACAAATAAAAAATATACCTAATGATAACTGAACTATGTATACCATAGACTTGAACAACTTTAAAACTGAATAACGCAGCTCTCCTGAGCTCGTAGTGTTTAATTTTTATTTGTAGTAGTAGTAATAACTGCAGTTAACAATTTGTGATTAAAAAAATACGCGACAGAGCAGAGATACGTCTTTAAAAAAATAAATGAAATAATAGAAAAAAAAAATATTTTCCCTAAATTAGACAAGATGATTTCACTGTTTATTATTTAATCGGTGCCTAAATTATAACAGGATCATATTAAAAAAATCCATGAAAAAGAACGAATAACAACAGAGATGAATGGTTTCTATGGACTTTTCTCGATTTCCCAAATTTCTCTGAAACCATGAGAGATAAAAATTTAAGAGTTTTACTACAAATTAAATATGGTTGTTATCCATTTTAAAACATAATAAGAAGAGGATGATCGCTACTGAGGCAAAATAATACACTGTGCCTCGGAGTCTGGGGTCCGCTATACCTACTGCAGATTTGGCTGAACTTCAATATTTTCCGTGAAGCGACTGCCATTCAACTAGTTGAGGACTTATTAAGGTTCCAAATCCCCGTAACGTAGATCTTCGTATGGCAACCGGGACTGACGGCTTAACGTGCTCTTCGAGGCTCGACCAGACCAATGAAAATACCCAATGTTTATGCATATTATTTGCACTAAGCGGGGATCGAACCCACGTCTCCTGCATAGCAGCCGCATTCACTACCACCACGTCTCAGAGGCTATCATTCAGTTTTGATTCAAAATAATAACAAAAAGAATATATAATGACAACTAAACTATACCATAGACTTGAGAGACAACCCTAACTAAAAACTTTAAAACTGAATATCGCAGCTGTCTTAAGCTCGTAACGTCTAGTTTTTTTTTTTGGTAGTAGTAATAACTGCAATTAACAATTTGTGATTAAAAAAACGTGCGACCGTCCAGAGATACGTCTTTAAAAAAATAAATGAAATAATTGAAAAATAAAATATTCTGCCTAAATTAGACAAGATTATTTCACTTTTTTTTTATAAATCGGTGCCTAAATTATAACAGGATCATATAAAAAAAAATCCATGAAAAAGAACGAATAACAACGGAGATTAATGGTTTCTATGGTTTCTATGGACTTTTCTCGATTTTCCCAATTTCTCTTAAACCATGAAAGATAAAAATTTGGGAGTTTCACTACAAATCTAGTTTGGTTGTTTTCCATCTTAAAACACAAAAAAAAGAGGATGACCGCTACTGAGGCAAAATAATATACTGTGCGGTTGCCTGTACTGTGATGCGAGGCAGTAGCCCCCCAACGTTCTCAAATCCTCGGCACAGCGAGGTCGCTCCGCGAAGCCTGTGAAGCCCCCAGTAAGCTTCTGCGCTTCTGGGCGGAGTTAGGCTGGCTACTATAGCCAGCACTCTCCACGCACAATGGACCAAAAAGGAGGCTAAGTGCGGAAAAAAGAGTCCCCTTTCCATTCCATGCGGTACCCATTTTCAAATCATAAAAGAAAATTAATTACTACCGCCTATACCGCTATCAAATGTATTTCGATCTTTTAAACAGCAGTCGATTTTTTAAATTTTTTTAATAATTTAATTTACTTCAAAATTTTGAGTTATAATAATTAGATTTTGGAATCGCCTGCTGATTCCCTTCATTTTGATACCCTACTCGATGAGCTTAAGAAAATAAAAATTTCAACACACATTTCAGCATCCTAACTGTATATTTGATGTCAATCAATCAATTGGCCTACTGCAGTCCACTGCTGGACATAGGCCTCTCCCAATATGCGCCACGTTTGCCGATCCTCCGCCTTCCGCATCCAGTCCGTCCCAGCCACCTTTCGCAGGTCATCAGTCCACCTAGCTAGGGGGTGTCCCACCTTCCGTTTACCTTCGCGCGCCTTCCTATATTTTTTTGTCATACATTTTTTGTACCCTTGGGTGTATGGGGGCTCACCTAGATCTTGAGCCCCAAGCCAACCTCACCTGCAAGCTGGTGCACCTGCTGAACAACGGACGAGGCTCTGGCGCTGGCTTTCCCCTCGGGGTTGGGGGGTCGGACGGCAGTCGCCCCCGGAAAAGCCAAAATTGCCAAAATTAAAATAAATGGCTCGTAAAAAAAGAAGGAATCGCAATGAGGGTAGGGCGCCGCCGCAAAACGGCGCGCATGAGGGTCGCCCGCCTCGTGTCGCAAGTGGGCAAGGGCTACCGTGCCTGAGCCGGGCACGGCTAAAGATGTTAGGCCAACTTTGTGATTCCCGTAAACTCCGCTTCGCAACGTGGAACATCGGCACGTTGACCGGTCGCACGAGGGAGTTGGCTGACGTACTCTGCAGGCGGAGAGTGGCCGTGGCGTTCCTGCAGGAGACTCGGTGGGGTGGCGATAGCACCATGCACATTGGGGAGGGCTACCAGCTGATGTACACAGGTGCACATGACGGGCAGGCCGGGGTGGGCGTGGTGCTCTCCCGGGCGTTGCAGGATGACATCTTGGAGGTGAAGAGCTATAGCGCCCGACTTATGGTTGTGAGGGTGCTTATCGATGGGATTATAACCCACCTGATAAGTGCTTACGCTCCACAGGCTGGGCGTAGCGAAGCCGAAAAGATCTTGTTCTGGGACCAACTCGGGGGAGTGCTTCGTGACGTCCCGCTGTCGCAGGAGATTGTCCTGGGCGGTGACCTGAACGGTCACGTGGGTGACGGGTGTGAGGAGTTTGGGCGTGTCCACGGCGGTTTTGGATACGGTAGTCGCAACCCAGAGGGTGAGCACATCCTTAGAACGTGTGCGACTGCCGACCTGGCCATCGTGAACACGTACTTCAAAAAGAAATCCGAACATCTTGTCACCTACAAGAGCGGGGGGCGCTTAACCCAGGTTGATTTCCTGCTCACTAGGAGGCACAGCATCAGCAGGGTGGCCAACTGCAAGGTTATACCCGGGGAGAGTCTCACTAGCCAACACCGTCTCCTTGTCATGGACCTCCGCGTGAAACCCAAAGACAAACGTGCCGAGCGTGTCCAACGCAAAATCAGGTGGTGGCTGCTTGATGAAGCTAAGTCCCAAAGTTTCGTCTCAGCCATCGGTGACAAGTGCGCCGATGCTGTAGACGAACCAGTACAGGTTTCTTGGGACAGGATTCGGGCAGCTATTCTTGAGGCGGGGAGGGTGGTGCTCGGCATGTCTAAGGGTGGACGCAAGTGTGACAAGGACACCTGGTGGTGGAACGACACAGTCCAGAGAGAGATCAGGGTGAAGAAAGCCCTCTTTAAAAAGTGGCAAGCGTCCAAATCTTCCGACGACCGCGATGCGTACAAAGATGCAAAACGCGCCACCAGGAGAGCCGTAGCCAGGGCCAAACGAGACCACTTGCAACCTCTATATACCAAGTTGGAATCGTCTGAGGGGCAAAAGCTCATATATAAGTTGGCGCGTTCCAGGGCCAAAGCGGCGCAGGGTCTATCCAAGTGCCGCTGCATTAAAGACCCTGGGGGCAATTTGTTGTACGAGAAAGTCGCGGTGAAGGAGAGATGGCGCTCATACTTCCACGAGCTGCTGAATAAGCAGCATAAAGAGGTGCAGCCACCAGACCTCCCTCCGAATCAAGGACTAGTGCCACCGATAACGCCTGCGGAAGTCCAGACTGCCATTCGCCGCATGAAGAACCGGAAAGCTGTCGGACCCGACGAAGTCCCCATCGAGGCTTGGAAGGCAATGGGCGCCCGTGGTGTGGGCATTCTAGCAAATCTTTATAACCGCGTACTCCTCACCGGCGAGATCCCGAGCCAGTGGAGGCTGAGCATCATCACGCCAGTCTTCAAAGGCAAGGGATCGGTGCAGGAGTGTGGTAGTTACCGCGGTATAGAGATAATGTCCCACACCATGAAGCTCTATGAGCGGATAATCGACTCCCGGATCCGACAGGAAAGTACACTCTCGGAGTGCCAGTACGGGTTCCGTCCCGGGCACGGGACCATGGACCCAGTGTTCGCCCTAAGGGTTGTGGCGGGGAAATACAGGGCGAAGAACACGCCCCTGCACTGCCTATTCTTAGACATGCAGAAGGCCTTCGACTGTGTTCCTCGCGAGGTGATCTGGTGGGCACTGCGGGCCAAGGGTGTCCCAGAGACTTACATTGACACCATCCGAGACATGTACTACGATTCCGGTTCCGTGGTTCGGACTGCTGTTGGAGACTCGAAAGCCTTCCCCATCACCGTCGGGGTACACCAAGGATCCGTCCTTAGTCCTTACCTGTTCAGCGTGGTATTAGATGTTTTGTCGGACAGCATTAGAAACTCACATGAGCAGCCTCCGTGGTTGCTCATGTATGCTGATGATATTGCGCTCATGGACGCGGACAGGAGCAGATTGGTGCGACGCGTGAAAGGATGGAAAGAAGCGCTTGAGAACGGCGGTCTGAAGCTAAATGTAGCGAAGACAGAATACTTAGCGTTAAACTCCACAGATCCCACACCCGTCCGCATAGGCGATG
Source organism: Eilema depressum (assembly GCA_914767945.1). Taxonomy (NCBI): domain Eukaryota; kingdom Metazoa; phylum Arthropoda; class Insecta; order Lepidoptera; family Erebidae; genus Eilema; species Eilema depressum. The sequence continues at coordinate 13,193,547 of OU612039.1, forward strand.
ATTTGGTCGAGTGCACGGACCAGGTTAAGTACCTGGGATCTGTACTTCATGTGACCGGTGAGATCGACCACGACGTCAAGGCACGCATTGCTGCCGCGTGGGCCAAGTGGCGAGAAATGACTGGCGTGACCTGTGATCCTAAAATGCCAGTCAGGTTGAAGGGGCAGGTCTATAAGACGATCATTAGGCCTGTTCTCTTGTATGGTTGTGAGGCGTGGCCGCTGCTCGAGCGACACAAGCAAGAGCTGCGTGTCACGGAGATGAAAATGTTGCGGTGGATGTGCGGCGTTACGCGTAAAGATCGCGTACGGAACTCTCGCATCCGCGGCAGCCTCCATGTCCGTGACATCGCGGATAAAATGCAAGAGAGCCGCCTTCGCTGGTGCGGCCATGTCTTGCGGCAACCGCCAGGCTACGTGGGGAACAAATGCCTGGCAATGGTACCCCCGCCGGGTCCAGGTAAAAGGGGTAGGCCAAAGAAGTCCTGGCTTGACGTCGTGGAGGGTGATATGCGTGCAAATGGTCTCACTACCATGGACGCCCAAGATCGTGCGAAGTGGAGGAGGAAGAGCCGGAAGGCGGACCCTGAGCTTCGAGGTCATCTTGGCCACGGATGCAATCAGGAGAATACGTCTATATGCAGATGATGATGATTTTTTGTACCCTGAGAAACTCGGAAGATGAATACGTGACTATATTTAAGTTTATTTTAATAAGTTATTGGCGAAATTTGGTATGGCCTATACAAAACGTGATTTTTAGGGTTCCCTATGTAAAAGAGGAAAAAATAAAACCCTTACAAGGATTTTGTCATGTACCTTATACCGTTAATTCCCGTTAACATTATTGTATATAATGGAACGCGAGAGTTTAAAAGTTAGCATGACAAAAATAAACTACTAAGTCAACACAATCAAAATATATTGCAGTTTATGTAACACTAGCTGACCCGGCGAACTTCGTACCGCCATATCTTCCGCCCGCGTGGTATTCTGATCCCGATTTATCAGTGTTTCTCTACAATATTATGCATGTATTATACATATAAACCTTCCTCTTGAATCACTCTATCTATTAAAAAAAACCGCTTCAAAATCCGTTGCGTAGTTTTGAAGATTTAAGCATACATAGGGACGGACAGACAGCGACAGCGACTTTGTTTTATAATATGTAGTGATAAGTTCATCCCTCAATTTAGTTCTGTACAGAACCCTCATAACGCAAGCCCGATTCACACTTAACTGCCTTTTTATATTCTCAGTACAGAAGTACGTAAAGTCTTTGCGAACAAATTTTTATAGCGAGGCCTGCGACCGACACAGATTAATAGCTGGCACGCTTCACGACTTTGCCTGCCACTTGAGATAGCCACTTGAACTGTATTTTGTCAACTTCAATAGTACATAATACATTCATTGTGGGCACAGTTTCGTTAGCAAAATCGTCTGGAAGTATTTATATTGGCGAAAAAAAAACTTTTTTTTACCCGACTGCGCCAGCGAGAGGGTAATGTGTTTCGCGCGTATGTATGTATGTATGTGTCTATGTATGTATGTAGTTTTCTTTGTTCCCCTCTACAGGCCTAACACCTAGACGGATTTCGATGAATGGGGTCTCAAATGAAAGGTATTCATCTCCCGAGTGTCATAGGGTACATAAAATTCCAACAAAAACTATACGGTAGATTTTTGATGCTAAAATATCTGTTGGCAAAATTTTTTTTTCATTCAAATTTATCGATTAGGGTATCAAAATGAAGAGAGTTAAAAGGAGATTACAAAAATATATAGATGTCATATCCTAACTAAAAAGGTTAAAATAAAATAAATTATTAATAATTAATTTACAACCCCTATACAGTATGCCTTTTACATGTACATTATTCCTTTTCTAATACATACATAAAAATCAATGCCACTTTTCGTTGTTATTTTATAACTCAAGAACGGCTGAACCGATTTGGCTAATTTTAGTCTTGAAATATTCGTGGGTGTCCAGGGAAGGTTTAAAGGTTGAGAAAATAGGTGCAGCGGGAACGGGAAAAATATGACGGTACGAAGTTCGCCGGGACAGCTAGTACATTATAAAAAAAAAAGTTTTTTTTTTCGCCAAATTAATACTTCCACACGCTTTCGCTATCGAAATTGTGCCCAAAATCTTTCGCTCCGAAACGACTACAAAATCACCTTGTATCATCACGCCTTTTTCAGATAGTTGTGCAGAGTTGAATTAACTCCCACATTAATAGTAATAGTAATAGGGATGGAGAGGAATTGCCATATTCCGGGCACTATTGTTGACTCGAGTCATGCATCTAGGCTGAGTCTGTGCTGTATATATCTGTCTGATGTTAAACAGCCCTGTCCCTTAGTCGCCTTGTACGACACCGCATGGGAGGAGATGGGGTGGCACAAAGTCTACTCCGCCGGGAACCACTTCAGTAGTCCTTCTTTTGAACACGCCTGTATAGTTCCTATGTATGTATGTAACGAAATGATTTTCTTATATAGGGCACGTCAATTGATTTCACCTTCCCTGATAGTAAGCTCTTGATAAAGTTTCAGGAAAGAGAGTCACCATTACAGACACGCACCATGTTACAATGGTGGCACTCAACTTGACGGCCTCATCAGATGCCTCACGCTCCGCTAAAAACGTTTCGGCGACTCTCCTCTGCCCCACTATTAATACCTGGACCTCTTCACCAACACACTTGATTCCTTCTTCCTACAGTCCCGGGTCCTATAAGCGTGAACAAGCATCTGATGAGGCCGTCAAGCTGAGTGCCACCATGGTAAAATGGTACGTGTCTGTAATGGTGACCCTCTTGCCTGAGACTTTACCTTCAGCTTACGAGGCGTGGTAAAGTCAAATTGACGTGTCCTATATATTCTCGCCTATAGTCGTTCAATGACGCCGCAGTAGGACTGTGGCGTGTGTGGTATGTGTGTATTTTATGGGCCATTATCACATGACGTTAATCTTTTTGAGATATGTCGCTAATGATACTGGGTTTGGGGTATATTGATAGGATGTAGGTAATGGCCATTGGAGGGTACTAGGGTTTGACAGCCTCCGTGGCGTAGCATAGTGAACGCGGCCGCTACGCAGGAGGCACGGGTTGATCCCCGTTCAGTGAAAATATTTGTGTGCACGAATATAGGTATTTGCATTGGTGTGGTCGTGCCTTGGAGAGCACGTTATGCCGTCGGTCCCATTTGCCATACGAACATATATGGCAGTCGTTACGGGTAGCTGGAGCCTTAACAAGTACAAAAACAATGGTTAGACCATTGTTTTTGCAATGCTTCTATATCGCCTAATATCACCATTGGGTTGTGGAGCTCAGATGGCAGTCGCTTCACGAAAAATATTGAGGTCCAGCCACATCCGCAGTTAGACTGGTAAAGCGGACCCCAGACTCCGAGGTGAAAGCTTCGGATACGACTGGAAATTAACGCTAGGCAGAAGAAGATTGGAGGGTACTAAATAGGAAAGGTTTGATTGTTTGTATTGAATAGGCACTGAAACTACTGGACCGATTCAAATCTTCAGTAAGTCCACGAACAATACCATACCCTGTAGGGCTACTAGTAGGACAATAGTAGAGCATGAGAAAACATCCAATCTTTAGGGCCCAGATCGACTTTGCCTCACGTTTTGCTTCATACTGCAGTCGCTCCTTCAAAGCAATGATAAACTAAATTAACAGAAACAGTAGGACAACGGATTCAGGGCTCCAAAGTACTAGTTTTGATTGCAACATACCTACACTATGATAAAGATGATCACTTGATATATTAAGAAAAGCACTGAACTAAACTGACTACAATTGGCGCCCAACCGTGGGGCGTCTTGTCCCATGTTGGGCGCCAATTGTAACGTAGTGACTTAAGTGCCGATACTTCGGAAATACTTCAGGATGCCATGTATCTGAGCCTGAGTCTGGGTTGTGTATCTGTCTGATGTTAAACAGTCCTATCCCTTGGTCGCCTTGTACGACACCGCATGGGAAGAGATGGGGTGGCCCAAATTCTCCTCTGCAGGGAACCACGCAGGTTATAGACGCAGACTGAAGCTTGAAAAGGGTATTGGACTATGTTTGATCGCGATAAGGGACATATAAGCAAGTATAGCAATAAGAACCAACTAGTTCATCATATTGCTTTAACTGGGCAATATTTTAGTACTTCAACTTAGGCTAAATTTTGGTGGTAAACTTGGTTTTAAGCAAAATTTGACGTCCTAAAAATGTAATTACGTTTGAGAAATAAAGAATTTGAATTTGAATGCCACATAAACAGAGTCTATTCGTAGTCCTTTCCGCTCACAGTGAAAACCAGGCCTAACGCTACTCAGCACGCACCTTTATCTTAAATAAGCTACTTAAACTAACTTACACTCATAACATAGTCATGTCCGCAGCACAACAGCATGTCCCCCGCACTTACACGAACCAGATTGGACCTTGAATATTGAATGCCTACTTAGACGCAGCACACACTTGAGAACGCCATCTAGCGGTGGATAGAGGCACTTAGCTGTTGATTAGCTTGTTATAACAATTGAGTTGATGTGTTTGTTTGTTATATACTGTTACACGCGGTTCCGCCTACCTGAAAAATATATTTTTCATCCCACCATCTCGGAAAGACTATTTTTGCTCTTCGATAACTGAGCGTAAAAGTCGTTTTTATCCTCTAGAGAGGTAAAGTAAATTTGAATTTAGAACATCGTGTGTACTAGGTTTGTGGACTCAAAATATCATTAAACCTATTTACTTCTACCTCTATGGTGCCGAATTTATCATACAACTTTTTTTTAATTCATGAAAAACTCAGACTCGTAACCTCCTTGGTGTACTTTTTTTTTAATTTGCTTTGCACGTATCAATTTTTTTCACGTCATATTGTTGACATTGTTGTTGAATTTTTATTTTGTTGTATTTTATTACTAGTATTAATACACATATACAGCCTCCATGGCGTAGTGGTATTGAACGCGGCCGCTACGCAGGAGGCACGGGTTCGATCCCCGCTCAGTGCAAATATTTTTTATGCATGAAAATGGGTATTTGCATTGGTCTGGTCGTGCCTTGGAGAGCACGTTAAGCCGTCGGTCACGGATGCCATACGAACATCTATGGCAGTCGTTACGGGTAGTTGGAGCCCTAAAAAGTTCAACAACAACGGTCTGGCTGCAATGCTTCGATATCGCCTAATGTCATCATTGGGTTGTGGAGGTCATATGGCAGTCGCTTCACGGCAAATATCGAGGTCCAGCCAAATCCGCAGTTAAGACTGGTAAAGCGGACCCCGGACTCCGAGGTGAAAGCTTCGGATGCTGACTGGGAATTAACGCTAGGAAGGAGAAGCATTTCATTATTTCCTCGCTGAGGTGGGATGAAAAGTTACGTGTTGCACTCGAGTGCAAAGATTTTTCACCTTGTGCTCTTTTGATTCCCTCGCTAACGCTCAAGATTCTAATTTGTGAATCACTCGCTACGCTCGTGATTCAAATTTAGAATCTTTCGCTTGCTCGGTCATCAAAAATGAGCACGCGGTTAAAAAGCAACTTTGCACTCTTGTATAACAAATAACTATTTCGGCCTGTATGGACCTTGTGTTTGGTTCCCGGTGGGGTAGAATTGGGCCACCACATCTTTACCCACGGGTGTCGTAGAAGGCGACTAAGAGATAAGACTGTTTTCCATCTGATAGTAAATATACAGCTCATGACAAAGAGCCCGCTTGATCGCAATAGGCTCGCTCCCTGTTCCGTGGGACCAAAAATTATGTTGATGAAATGTGGGTGTTAAAACACCTCCACCTACCCTTTTGGGGATTTATAGGCATAAATGAATGTATGTATGTATGTATACATAAGTACCAATGTATCTATTCAAATTCTTATGGTCTAATTGTGTGTTGAATACTATGTGCAGTGCATTTGATTACCTACCTTACTTGTCTATTCTTAAAGAACTTCTTTCTCCTTGCTCCAGAATGCTGATGAGAAGGATCCCAAGAAGCGCGGCCTCACGGGCAAGCTCATGCAGTACGTCAAGAGAAGGCTCAACCCCCCCTCAGGTTAGTGGAGCAAACCTTATAGATATGCCTTGTGGTCTCACCGCTTCCTTTTTGAAGTGAAAACATTTAGACCGTGTTAAACTTTTTTTGTGAAGTAAATACATTAGTTGAGATAATTTTAAAGCATTTAGTATGCTAAACTGATTGCAACTGAAAATGATTGCAACATAATTCATTGATTCCGATAGTTCGTACGAATATCGGTAGATGGCTCCCACCATCGCCCTAAGATGGATGTATTGGAAAATTTGGATCAATCTCGGGCGAAGCTCGGTGGCTCAGTGGTCAGAGCATTCCCCCTGTAAGGGAAAGATCGCGGGTTCGAGTCCTGCCCGAGTATTGATTTCGCTTTATCCAATTTAAAATAATAAATACATTAGTTTTTAACTGGGACAGTATGGGGAGATCCAAAATCATACACCCGTATTCACAAACAACACTGTGAGATCTCATAGTGTGCTCGAGCGCATAGGGCTGGTCAAATTAATTCACAAACATCACGGAGCAGTATCTAACGCAGTGCGTTCCCTCAACGAAGTATCACTTAAGTGTTGTCTATGAATAAAAAGGCTTGCCAAAACGAACGCACTGAGAATTTGTCATTCTTTGCACAGTTTTGGTTTATGAATGCTGGTTATAGACCTCTATCAATGGTCAGCTTTTGATTCTAACTACCGCATCCAGTCCAATCCAGTCATCTATTTAACAACCACTACCATGGCAGGGAATGGTGGCAATTGGGGTAATTTTTCATGGCTAATAAAATGGGATGGATGTAAATAAGACAATATTGTTCGCTACTACTTGCCATCAAAATTTTGCAGTATGTTAATGTTACGCCATCTATGATACGATACTGGAACTTACAAACAGCTTGTAGAGAAACTCAAGTTTCGCCATCTCGTGGCGAATATACAGTAAAGTTTAATTTTGTGCAGAACCATTTTGAGTTTTAGTTTTTGAGTCATCCGATAGATGGCAGGGAACTCAGTTTTCAACAACTCGTTGTGCAGAAATAGTCTTATAGATGGCGGTAGGTGTATACTATTGTATATTACACAGTTTACCGTAGGGTACCTACAAGGACTTTCTCTAGGGAATTCAACATTCGGGAGGTAGAACACGACCGCATTCCCGTCCCAATCGAGCAGTCTGGCTGGGGAAGTACCCTACAGAATACCACGGTTAACCTCGTGTTGTGTTCCCGGCGGTGAGTAGGGTAGCCAGAGCTCACTGAAGAGGTTTTGTGCTGTCATTAGGAATACCAAAGGCTTATCCTGCTTATCATCTGCGCTGATGGCACAGAATCTCTTTGTTCTTACAGGTTCAGCAGCACGAGTGTGACCCCCCTGGTGTTGCACTCATCCATAGACCACGATAACAATTTTCCATCAGGTGGGCCGTGTACTTGTCTGCGACCTAAGTAGTATAAAAAAACATGAAAAAAAATCACCCCTGATTTTTCTTGGATATTATATTAATGATTCTTCTGAAATAACGAGGCTTTAAACGCAAGCTCTCCCTGTCGGGGTTGGAAAGTTAGACGCCTGCGTTTCCGAAAAAACCAATATAAGTACCGATCAAAAACATTAGATGGTCCTCGGTCTCCAAAGTGCAAACTTTGAACGCAACTGGGTTATCTCAATGAGAATAATGAACTTCATATTAGATTGGAGAATCTCCGCACTCGCAGCATTATAATGTGTGAATGTTTCCCGCGCGAATTTCTGTCACAACGATTTATGCATGTAAAAATACAGAAATACTTGTGGCCACACCGCCAGTTAGCGAGCGAGCGAGTTGGCGGGCGTGGGAAGCTGTATAAACTAAACAAAAGTTCGGTGATTTATTTTTATACTTCTTAGGTCACAGACAAGTTCACGGCCCACCTGATGGTAAGTGGTTACCGTGGTCTATGAACAAGTGCAACACCAGGGGAGTCACACTCGTGTACCGACCCTGTAAGAACAGAGAGTTTATGTGCCGTCAGCGTAGAAGATAAGTAGGTCTAGCCTTTGGTCTTCCCACAGACAGCACAAAACCTCTCCAGTGAGCTCTGGCCCTACTCACCGCCGGGAACACAACACGAGGTTATTATGACCGCGGTATTCTGTAGGGCGGAGGTACTTCCCCAGTCGGACTGCTCGATTGGGACGGAAATACCGTCGTGTCCTACCTCCTCTAAGGTTTCGTTCACATTATAAAATTAATTATAATGAGAGAAGAAACGATACTCGCTCGACTCGCTTACTCGCTAGCTGGTGATGTGGCCTGTCCTTTATAAAACCGTCCAATCAGCACGAAATATATGAAGTGTAAATTTTTCCTGCGTCTACGCCTGTCACGATCAACGATTTATGCACACACTAACACAGAAGTACTAGTTCCTCTCCCGTCGTATGGTAAAGACTCCTGAAGGCTCCGTGAGCCCGTGAGCCCGTGAGCCCCGGCACATTTCGCGTGCACCCGTCCTGATATACGAGCGTAGTGTTCAGTCGGACAGAACACATAAATCTGTGGTTTTGTGCTGAATTGTATGTATAGGATCTAGTTGAAATAGTGTTCGCGTTTCAGAATAGTGCTCGATATTTTTCTTTGATTTATTATATACCTTGTTGTACGCCAAATTACAATATTTTGATACAGAAATTAAGAAGACAAGAGCAGTGCAAAGGGGTTGTAGTAAATTCGCCTCAGTGAATATTCGTCTCAGTCAAGAATAGTATTAAACTCGCCTCAGTCCTTATAAAATGATATTTCATTTGCGAAAATTCGTCTCACCTTGATAAATAAGTACTGTTAGTGTTAGCAAACAAAGTACCTAATAGATTAACAAAGCGTCATTTATATGCGATCCTATAAGAAGCCCTCTATGGATTCGAAAAATGGATATTACTGCTGAAAGAAAAACTATTCATTCCAACTTGGATAGGTTAGGTTAGAAAGCATTTGTTGAGGCCGTCAAACTGAGAACCACTGTTGTTGGTGTCTTTGTGACCTTCTTCTCTGAGGTTTAACCTTCAGCTTACCATCAGGCGAGGTGTAGTTATAGTGACGTGTCCTATATACAAGCTCTGCAATGAAAGTGTTGCCTCCACTGGTTCGAACGTCAGAGTTAAACTTTGCTCGTAGATTTATGGGCGACCGCGTGTTTCAGACAACTAGAGAGTTATGGCATTGGTTACATACGTTCTAATGGCTAATGGCTTACGGTCTGCGCCAATGTCAGGTGCCGGTTTGATGCCTGCTCAGTGTCAATACTTGTACGTCATGAATACAAACATTTATAATAATATGTCTGCTAACCAGTCCGCCGCGAAATTAGCTTGTGACATACTTCGAAACCCCGTTCTTCAAGCCAATATGCCCGCAATTTTTTTAAAAGAATATTAGCAGCCGAAATCCCTACTAATATTATAAATGTGAAAGTAACTCTGTCTGTCTGTCTGTCTGTCTGTCTGTCACGCCCAAACCACTGTACCGATTTTGATGAAATTTGGTATAGGGGTAGATTAGACCTCGAGAAAGGACATAGGCTATGTTTGGTCGCGATAACCGACATCCACGCGGGCGGAGCCGCGTGCAAAAGCTAGTCCTACTAATATTATAAATGTGAAAGTTTGTGAGAATGGATGTGTGGATGTGTGGATGTTTGTTACTCTTTCACGCATAAACGGCTGGACCGATTTGGTTGAAATTTGGTATGTACATAGGTTATACCCTGGATTATCATAATAGGCTATATATTAGCGTCGAATGGGATCAGAATTCCACGCGGGCGGAGCCGCGGGCAACAGCTAGTTACTAATATTCCTTCTAACCCCTCCAGCTAAGCTAAATTGCTTGTGTTAGGAATTGCTTCACGTCAGTAGTGTAATGGCAATTTTTAAACAACGTATGGGAATATGGTGGATTTGTTGACATTTAAGATTACTGCTCTGCTCTCTTGAGGAACAGCGTCATTATATCCAACCTCGTTAAACGGGGTTATTCCCAGTAGCCCCCACTGTCGACACACATTTTTTGGAAACAAATCCCATTTGTCACCAAATGGGATTTGTTTCCAAAAAATGTCCCACTTGCCACCACTGGTGGCGTCACCAGTGGTGGCAACTGGAAATGATCATTATTTTTGTTCCCAGCTGCCACCAGTGGTGACAGATGGGATAAATCATTTGATAAGCCCCCAGTAGTGACGTCAGACTAGTGGAGTTAGAACTGAAATATACGGATAGTGGCCATTACGAGGTTAAGTAAAATTAGCTGGGTCGGGTTTTGGATGGGTGGCCGTTCTTCACATTACGAGGTTAAGTAAAATTAGCTGGGTCGGGTTTTGGATGGGTGGCCGTTCTTCACATTACGAGGTTAAGTAAAATTAGCTGGGTCGGGTTTTGGATGGGTGGCCGTTCTTCACATTACGAGGTTAAGTAAAATTCGGACTATTCAACACAAAAATATTTTTTAAATTCGAACCAATAGTTCCTAAGATTTAGCGCATTCCACTAAACAATCAAACTCTTCAGCTTCAGGTTAAGGGATAGGGCTGTTCTCCATCCGACAGTAAATATACAGCCCATGAATAAGTGCGCGATTGACGGCAATAGGCTCGCCCCCTATTACGTGGGACAAATCATAGTTGGCGAAATGTGGGTGTTAATACACCTCAGCCTACCCTACCTATGTATGTATGTAATAACCACTAGGGTTAGGGTTCACCTAACCATCTTAAAGTACATTTGTACACTCACGCGCGTAAATGTTCTATTATGAGGTTAAACTCACAAAATTAATGTTCCATGAACACAAATCGCCACTTTACGTGATATATTATTTGTTTTATGGCACTACACCTCGTAAAGTGTCATAAAAGACATCGTCGTCGTCGGCTATTTATACCTGGATAAAGCTGCGGTGGGTGGCAAAATTATGTATATCATGCAGGTGGAGCCATGTGCAGTGGCTAGTAATAGTTTAGAAGTCTTTTTCTTTCGTGTCAATGATCCTCTTGTGGCGATACCACATGTACCCAGCGCCATCTAGCGACAGCAAGCCGAACTACTACGTCGCTACAGTTCCTGCATCGCGAAAGCGAAATTCCAGCGCTTGTACAATATATCTACAACATCTTCGGCCTGCCAGGCGTGATCACCTTGCCTGGTCGGAGGATCCTCCCTTTGGTTGGAGGAACATTACCTTCACACTCTTTTTCACTGCTCTAAATTATTATTCGAGAGTCTGCCATCTCGACTGCGCCGTCAGTGGCTTTGTTTAGGTTTTTTTATTATTTTTTATATAGGACACGTCAATTTGACTTCGCCTCGCCTGATGGTAAGCTGAAGGCAAAGTCCCTGAAAAGAGCGTCACCATTACAGACACGTATCATGTTACAATGGTGGCACTCAGCTTGACGGCCTCATCAGATGCTTTTTCACGCCCCGCTTAAAGTACCCGGGACTGTAGGAGGAGGGAAACACGTGAACTGGTAAAGAATTCCAAGACTTAATAGTGCGGCAGAAGAAGGAGTCGCCGAACCGCTTGGTTCTTGATGGAATATTCTGCACCGTATGCGGGTGGCATCTAAGCCCTGCACGTGTTGTCCTATATAGGAAAGGAGAGGGTGGGATTAATTGGAAGAGCTCATCAGAACATTCACCATGGTAGAGACGGTAAAATACCGCCAAAGATGCCACATCTCTACGCAACTGCAAAGGCTCGAGGGTTATGGTGACCTCAGGATTCCCAATAATGCGGACCGCACGTCGCTGCAACCTGTCGAGAGCATCTAGTAAGTACTTTGCGGAGTGCATGAGGTAGGACATATATGGGACACGAAACCAAGTGCGCCATGGACTGCACGGGGGCTCCGCAGTCACATGCGATTAAACCCGGGTCTCCCATTCCCCACCTGCATAGATTTTGTCTCGACCAGCCGACTGATGTACGAAGACGGTTCAGAGACCTCCACACCGGCCATGGGAGGTTCTGTCCGGGAGGTAGTTTTGCCTGGGGAGGTAGAACGTCCGAAGGTAGTGGGAGTTTCTCTTGTTATAGGGAAATTCTCGTCGCAACAGGGTCTTCGTGTGTGGCTCTCGTGGTGCATGAAACTTTTACATCTTCGGTCTTATTACAGTTCCTTCTTTCCTTCCTTCCTTCCTTCCTTCCTTCCTTCCTTCCTTCCTTTATTAAGAGAATAATCCTACTAATATTATAAATGTGAAAGTTTGTGAGAATGGATGTGTGGATGTGTGGATGTTTGTTACTCTTTCACGCATAAACGGCTGGACCGATTTGGTTGAAATTTGGTATGTATATAGGTTATACCCTGGATTAACATATAGGCTACTTATGAACGGGATCAGAATTCCACGCGGGCGGAGCCGCGGGCAACAGCTAGTAATGTATAAAAATAATAATGAAGAAATTTAAACCATGGTCAAAAGTTAAGCCTGGACTCGGGTTTAAACCAGACTTAGTCCGTGTTTTGTAATAAGACCGTTAAGTTTAGAAGTACATTACATACATATATATTCACACCTGTGAATTCCCGAAGTGGTATACAGAGGTCTATTAACACCCATATTACGCTATGATTTTTGGTCCTAAAAATGATATGCTATGTTCCTGCGGTGATATCCACAATTGGGTAGAGCCACAGGACAGTCACGGGAATATACCCAAGGCAATCTTACACCCTCGGCATCTGATGCTCCAAGACGGCATGTGGTTTTAGTCGGTCCGAGTCTGGCATGACCACTCCTGATGGCCGACGAGGGTGGTATCTGAGGGAACTTCAGCAAGTTATAAAAGTTGGAACGGAATCCGAATTCCACGCCGGCGGAGCCGCGGGCCAAAGCTAGTAAAAATAAAAATAAAAACTTGATATTAATTAAGATGGGTTGAACGACATTGGTCAAATCTGATATTCGTCAAATCGGCATTTCGTCCAATGTGACAATGGTCAAAACTGTAGTTCGTCAAATCGTCTGTTTGTCCAATTATTGTAGAAGTAATTTGTACAGTACAATTAAAATCAGTTGAACATTCGGCTTTTTTCGGGTATCATCGCCTAAATCCGGAGACGGAAATGACACGACATACATTACCGCGATTTCTTGTAAGTAGCATTTAAATGGAAGTATCATAAACGCAATGTATAGCATCTGCCAAAATGACATTACTAACCGTAGACCTAAGAAATGTATGCAGAAGCGACATGAATTTGAAAATTCATGCTTGTATTGTATTCAATAAGACAACGGGTAATATAATGAAAGGTCATATCTGTAAATTGATAACTCTATGTGAGAGACGAGGGATTCACGACAATTACCGAGGTTGACCGAATGTTCAACTGATTTTAATCGTACTGTACCTACATATTCTGAACCTGGGTAATGGACTGCTGAGACGAGGTCTCGGGTTCGATCCCAGGTTTTACCATGGCACACACCAATGACTTTTCGATGCTTTTCGAAGTTATGTGCGTATTTATCGCAGGTTTACAAGTGCCCGGTTAATGGCAATAGGCTCGCCACCTATTACATTGGGATCTAAACATAAACGGCGAAATGTGGGTGCTAGCACCTCTGCCTACCCCTTCGGGGATATATGCGTGAGTTTATGTTATGTTATGTATTGTATTCTGAACAAAACACGGACAAAATCGCGGGTCACAGCGGGTTCATAATAGCGTATTAACCGTACAAAAGATAAACTTCTCGTACCAAACACACTTGTACGACAAAGTTGGTAATAACTTCGGAGAACTCCCGGGAAACCTGTGGGAAGCGGGAAGACTGATAACGTTGTACTTTTGATTGATAACACGAGTGTCACGGGAAGAGGAATTACTTTCTTGCAAAATAATTACTTCAATTTGACTTCATATCAACTGATGGTAAGCTGAAGGCAAAGTCTCGAAAAAGAGGGTCACCATTATAGACACGTACCATGTTACAATGGTGGCACTCAGCTTGACGGCCTCATCAGATGCTTTTTCACGCCCCGCTTAAAGGACCCGGGACTGTAGGAGGAGGGAAACACGTGAACTGGTAAGGAATTCCAGGTCTTTATGGTACGGCAGAAGAATAAATCGTACACAGATATATTATAGGCTGGAATAACACATAGCCTACTTTTTATCCCGTTAACATCATACAGATATTTGTCTACAGCCCCGACTCAGCCTCAGATGCATGGCTCGAGTCAACAATAGTGCCCGGAATACGGCAATAGGCTCACCGTCTATTACGTGGGACCGAATACGATTAGTGAAATGTGGGTGTTAATTCACCTCTGCCTAACCCTCCGGGGATAAAGGCGTGTTTGTATGTATGTATGTATGTTATCCCGGGAATGTTCCCGGTAGATCAAAATTTCCCACGAACAGAACCGCGGGTGTTACCTAGTATCATCACTACATATTATAAAACAAAGTCGCTGTCGCTGTCTGTCCGTCCCTATGTATGCTTAAATCTTCAAAACTACGCAACGGATTTTGAAGCGGTTTTTTTTAATAGATAGAGTGATTCAAGAGGAAGGTTTATATGTATAATACATGCATAATATTGTAGAGAAACACTGACTAGAGATAATACCACGCGGGCGGAAAATATGGCGGTACGAAGTTCGCCGGGTCAGCTAGTATAATATAAATGGTTCTGACATATAACAACATATATCACTATTATTATTATAATAGTAATGCTTTTACCGCTCGGACCCTGTGGGGCCCGCGGAACAAAGGCCCCGGCCGGGTACACAACAATATCATTAGGTTATTTGACACGATATTAATGGTTCTGGGGTTCGGGTGCTCGGTAGAGCACGGCCAAGTCAACAGTGGTGTTTTATAAAATAAATTGTTAAAAAATAAATAAAAACCCGACTGCTGTTGACAAGATCATGGGCACCGTCTGCCATAAAAAAATATGTTTTCAAGAAATATTTTATCTCAAACTTATCGAGTAGGGTGTTAAAATGAAGGAAATTGAAAGACGATTACCTTATAAAAACTCAGTTTATTAATATTTATCTGTTTAAAACTAATTTTAAAGACTACAAACCGAAATCAAACCAAGAACAGTAACCAGTCAGTCTGATTTCATTTGTTTTTTTTTTTTTAAGAAGTCGCTACAAGATTTTTTAGCTTTAGGTAAGTACATAACCGAATGGAGTATATATGAACTCTTTTCAATAATCTCACAGTATTTAATAAGTGAATTTACAAAGAGAACCCGCGATCTTTCCCTTATGGGGAATGGAATGCTCTGACCGCTAAGCCACCGAAGCCCGCACAAAGCCGATCCAAATACCTCTATACAACCGTCTTTGGGGCGACGGTGGAGCCATCTACCGATACTCATACAAGCTATTGATCGATTTGAATAGTTAGCATAATAAATGCTTCAAAATTTCATTAAATTTAATCAGTGATTTATTTAATGCACATAATTACAAGACTTGGCTGCTCTCCCGCGCCCACCACCGTGGGTATAGTTTGTATAGTGCTGAAAGTTAGTTGTAATTAATCTGATATGCTATTAGTTACAATGGCGGCCCGTCCACAACTTACTGCCTGCGAAAGGAATAGATCCGAAACTACGAAGCTATTGTTAGCTAATAACCAATGGTTATTGGATTTGCTGTTTTATAGTAATGCCATCTCACACCAACCTTTTCTTGTTTTTATACTGCTTAGGTAGCAGACAAGCACACGGCCCTACTGATGGTAAGTGGTTACCATGGGCTATGGACGAGTGCAACACCAGGGGACTCACACTCGTGCTGCCGACCCTATAAGAACAGAGAGATTCTGTGCCGTCAGCGCAAAAGATAAGTAGGACAAGCCTTTGGTCTTCCCACTGACAGTACAAAACTTTTCCAGTGAGCTCTGGCTACCCTACTGACCGTCGGAAACACAACACGAGGTTATTTAGCCGCAGTATTCTGTAGGGCGGAGGTACTTTCCCAGTCGGACTGCTCGATTGGGACGGATATACCGTCGTGTCCTACCTTCTCCAGCCTCTGCAGATGCGTAGAGATGTTGCGTTCTTGGCTGTATTTTACCTTCTCAGCCATTGTGAATGTTCTGATGAGCTCTTCCAATTAATCCCACCCTCCCCTTTCCTATATAGGACAACACGTGCAGGACTAGATGTCACCCGCATACGGTGCAGAATATTCCATCAAGAACCAAGCGGTTCGGCGACTCCTTCTTCTGCCGCACCATAAAGATTTGGAATTCCTTACCCGTTCATGTTTTTCCCTCCTCCTATAGTCCCGGGTCCTTTAAGCGCGGCGTGAAAAAGCATCTGATGAGGCCGTCAAGCTGAGTGCTACCATTGTAACATGGTACGTGTCTATAATGGTGACACTTATTTCCTAGACTTTGCTTTCAACTTACCATCAGGCGAGGTGAAGTCAAACTGATGTGTCCTATATGTATAAAAAAAAAGATTAGAGCTTTGGAAAAGACATAATTGCTTTAAAATTTCACGACGATATTCCTCTTGTTTCAGCTAAATTTGAACCAAGACGAAATATAAACATAACTGCCTTGCTCCCAGTACCCTCACTGCTTACCCCAATCCTGCCGAGCGTGAAGGAGCCTGCGTCGGCTTAGTCACGGCTCCGTTCCCCCGTGATGTATGGGGGCGGTGGGCCTACCCCGAGAGTGACCAGCGCGGCGTGCTCTCGACAGGGTAAGGGAACGTGAGTTATATGAGAAAAGAATTGGTTTCGTCTTGCAAGTTTATTTGTAACAATAATAGAGAAATCTACGACATATTTATTGGTTAATGGGCTTTTTCTTTCAATTCTATACACTATACTTCTATTATTAACTAGCTAATCTACCCCGGCTTTGTCCCGTATCCTATTTTAAAATCGCATATTACTCCTTTGAGCTCTTTTTAGGGTTCCGTAGCCAAATGGCAAAAAACGGAACCCTTATAGATTCGTCATGTCTGTCCGTCCGTCTGTCTGTCCGTCCGTATGTCACAGCCACTTTTCTCCGAAATTATAAGGCCTATGCTGTTGAAACTCGGTAAGAAGATGTATTCTGTGAACCGCATTAAGAATTTTACACAAAAATAAAAAAAAGCATTAAATTTTGGGGGTCCCCATACTTAGAACTGAAACTCAAAAATTTTTTTTTCATCACACCCACACGTGTGGGGTATCTATAGATAGGTCCAAAGATATTATATATAAAAAGAAGTAGATACGTTATTGCGCGAAAATCGTGAAGATTCGAAAACGAGTCAATTGGAACGTTTGCCTCTAGTACAGTCAGCATCAGATAGATATGTGCTTCCAAAGTAGTCAAAATTATGTAAAGAATATAAATTCAATTTTATGTTCGCAGACATAGCATTCAAATAGTTGTAAGCATCCAGAGTGTTCAAAACATCTTCGCTGTAAGTTGTCAATATTATGTTAGCTGTTACAGTGTTCATATTAATGTTGTCAAATAGGACTTTCAATGGTATCTATGCACCGTAGAGCCAAAAGTCATTAAGGCCGGCTACAATCCCCTTTTGAGCCATGTTCCTCAAAACTAAGGCCTGCCACACATAGTGCATTGTTAGTTCGCTCACCAGGTGTGTTAAATGAATATTTAAAATCTGATGGCTTAAAATTAGTGCAACAGCTAGTCTAGTAAGAACTCACATAAACTACGTCAACGTTATTATATTAACGCAAAAAATCGCTGCGTTACCCATTTCTAGTAATATTTCGGGGCATATTTATTGCACTGACTGTATAAATATAATACTGTATAATAAAAAAAAAATCTAAATAAAATAAATCAAAACAACGAGTTGTAAAAAAGAACTTATATTTTCTTAGAATCTAGTGTAACCACCGTTGGCATTGATTACATCAAGTAGGCGTTGTCTCATTGATCTAACTGTGTTAAAACAGAATGAACTTCCCCTCAATGATTCCCAAATTGCATTTACATGCATCCGTAAATTTTCGGTACTGCGAGCCTGTTCATGATCCCACATTTGGACCATTCTACCCCAGACGTTCTCAATAGGATTAAGGTCTGGGCTTTTGGGAGGTAGGGTTATTAAATTTAACTCTCCGTTTTCAGAAATATAATCCTGAACCACTCTTGAATTATGTATAGAGCTTCCGTCTTGTATAAAAGTTATCGCCTCTTCAAAGGGATAAAATATTTGTGCTGTGGGTAACAACACCTCTTCCAAAATATCTTTATAAGTCAATCCATTTAGACGCCCACCAACTTCGATTAACTCACCGGGTCCAACTTCCGAAATCCATCCCCAAAAACCAAGCGATATGCGTCCACTTCTGTTATTGGGCAATATATTTTCTTCATTATATCTTGTATTATTGTATCTCCACAGAGAGAGGCGACCATGCGTAGAGTTACAAAACACTTTTTCATCAACAAAAACAACCTTACTAAAATCGTAATCTAAATAGCTTAGTGCGAATTGGAGTCTTAAAAATTTATGCCTTGGTGTTAAATGAGGTTTTTTTGCCGGCACACGATTATGGAGGCCCGATTCACAAGGAATCGGGCCTCCATAATCGTGTGCCGGCAATCGGAATCATTCCTTAAGCCTTCGACGTATTGTACTTTGGGACATGCCATGAGTAGTCGCCAATTGGGAAGTGTTAACAAAACGGTCCACTCGCACATTTTGTATCAGTGCACGGTCTTGTTGGATGTTACTAATACGCGGACGACCTGTTGTAACATGGCGTGAAATCCCTCCTGTTTCACGCCAGCGCGATATCCAGAGAGATACAGTGTTTCTCTAAAAGATTATAAAAATCGTTAGTCGGACATTGTATGCAATATAAATTAAAAGGAGAATGTTAATAATCCTGGTAATAAAAAAATACTCACGCTTATGCCAAGTTCATCGGCTATGTCAGTAACAGAAACATTTTCCCGATGTAAATTTATTATACGATGCTTGGTTTGCTCATCTAAATGATATGGAGGCATGCTAATTTAATAAAATAATACAACTATTTCATTTAAATTTGCAATGTAATACACATAGACAACATGACATATTATTCCGTGACATTAATATAATTTTAAAAAGTTTGTTATTTATGACATTTTCCTTAAAAGAGTTTCCTTTTCAAAGAAAATTCCATTCTATTTAGGGATGTTAGAACATATCTAAACTATGTTTCCTTTCTAATAATCAAAATTTCTAATAAACAAAAGACATATCAATTACGTCATGCACGAAATGAGCAGGATGGATAATCAAGGAAAAAGGGAAACAAAATATTTATTACTAACATTTTATTCCAATATACACTCTAGCTACGGATATTAAAGATGACTTTCCTAATTGTGAAGATATTTTTGACTAGTATGAATGCATAGATATACCATTAAACGTCCTATTTGACAACATTAATATGAACACTGTAACAGCTAACATAATATTGACAACTTACATCGAAGATGTTTTGAACACTCTGGATGCTTACAACTATTTGAATGCTATGTCTGCGAACATAAAATTGAATTTATATTCTTTACATAATTTTGACTACTTTGGAAGCACATATCTATCTGATGCTGACTGTACCGCGTGCCGAGCGGCGCCGGCCGGACGTTGAGCGGAAGCATCAGTGACTTATAAAAATAACGAAAATGCCATCGTATGTTTATAGACACTGCACGAACTATTACTCTAAAGTTAATACATCAAAAGGGATTTCATATCACATGGAAATAATACATATTTCGACTGATAAAGACCAAATTTCTGACTTTCATAATATTCAAGTTAAAATTGTCAGCACGAAAATAAAAAGAGACAGTATGATATAATTTGGTGCGTGAGCGACAAGGACGTGTGTGATCCGAACATAGATTAAAGTACAGATGAGAATATCGTAGGCATTAAACTCACTACATACTACCTCCCAATTTTAATTTGTTGTTTTTTATAATTGCCTACTAATACTATGTGGTTCAAGTAAGTTAATAAGTGCGAACTTCACTTCACTGGCAAGTATCTACTTAGGTAAGTACCTACTTGTTAAAATTTGTAGGTACTATTGGCAGCAACAAAATAATGAAATATAATAAACACACCTAGCTTTTTTATACTTAACTAGCTGCCCCGGCGAACTTCGTACCGCCATATTTTCGGCCCGCGTTGTATTCAAATCCCGTTCCCGCTGCACCCTTATCACTTAGGGGGATGAAAAATAGATGTTGGCCGATTCTCATAGATACCGGATAAGCACAAAAAATTTCATCAAAATCGGTCGAGCCGTTTCGGAGGAGTTCGATTACGCACCCCGTGACAGAATAATTTTATATATTAGAAGATACAATAACAATGACAAACAAACATCTTTGTCTAAACAAAATTACGTAATTATCTCAAACTTCACTTTACTGGCAAGTACCTACTTAGGTACTTGTTAAAATTGTACTATTGACAGCAACAAAATAATGAAATTTAAAAATTATACCTAGCTTTTTTATAATACATTAACAAAGTTAAACAAACATCTTTGTCTAAACAAAATTAGGCAATAACCTCAATTCAGAGAGCTCTGTACCTTCTTTTTCAATAATTTTGTTAGCCTATGTCACCGACTAGCAACCGCACTGTGATTGGTACATTGTTATCATTAAAGTCCAAGTGACAAACAATAGCTTTCTTCTTCTTTTATATTGTATTTTTCATGTCCTCTCTTTTCAATCCATTGGTTATGTAGGGAAGTGTAGATGAATTAAAATGTGTGTGTGTGAGTTCGGCACATTTTTCTACGTTGATTTGTAAGCATATGACATGTCTATGTTATGAAATGTCTTTGGATAGGTCTTTAAAAATGCTATTGAGGTTTCTAACATAATTTTTTTGTAAACTGAATAGTTTGCGCGAGAGACACTTCCAAAGTGGAAAAATGTGTGTCCCCCCCCCCCTCTAACTTCTAAAATAAGAGAATGATAAATCTAAAAAATATATATGATGTAAATTGCCATGCAAACTACCACAAAAAATTGGTTCGAACGAGATCCAGTCAGTAGTTTTTTTTAATACGTCATAAACCGCAATTTTCGCCTTTGTTACTACGGAACCCTTCATGGACGAGTCCGACTCGCACTTGGCCGATTTTATTTAGTTTCCAAATAATGTATGAAAGGCTGCCGGATTTGTTGACATTTATGATCACTGCTCCGCTCATTTCAGTAGTAGCGTGATGATGTTATAGCCTAAAGCCTTCATCGATTCAAGGACTATTCAAGGCTAACTCTGGCGTGAGGGATATATCAGAGGCAAGTTCACCCTCTGTAATTAAAGACCCAAAATGGCGTGTGGTTTCAGGCGGTTCGAGTCCGATATAAACACCCTCGCAAGAACTGACTCCGGATGAAGATTTATTTCATACTAGCTGGTGCCCGCGGCTTCGCCCGCGTGGATGTCGGTTATCGCCACATATTTATGTCCTTTCCCAAGGTCTAATCCAATATCTGTAGGTACCTAATTTCAGCATATTATTCAGTTTAATGGTTTCGGCGTGAAAGCGTAACAGACAGAAATGAAATGAATGAAATGAAACGAAACGAAACGAAACGAAACGAAACGAAACGAAACGAAACGAAACGAAACGAAACGAAATGAAATGAAAGTTTATTTGTCAGAATATGGGTGAGTGGGTACAGAAATGTTGGATGTTTGCATTATATATAAGTAGACAGAGTTACTTTCGCATTATAACTAGCCTTCCGCCCGCGGCTCCGCCCGCGTGCATCTCTTTTAACACGACCTTTGCTCATATCTTCGGTTCTACTGAATCGATTGCGATCAAACAAACGTAAGATTTTAAGTCTGAGTAAGCTCTTTCTAACATAAAAAACCGCATCAAAATCCGTCCAGTAGTTTTTGCGTCCATCGCGGACAAACAGACAAACAGACAGGAAATTCAAAAAAAATATTTTCGTGTTCAGTATCGTTAACATAACATAACCCAAGTATTTTTTTTTAAATATCTCCAATGTACAGACACGACCACTTTACAATTATATAATAGTATAGATAGATACATCAGAATAACACATAAAAGCGAGACGAGAGAGCGGAGACGCGGGCTACAGCTGATGTTTAATTATGTATGTATTTACAAAAAAAAATGTATCTAAGTATGTAGGTACTGTCGTATTTATTATATAAGTATAGATTAGCTGATCTAAAATAGGGAGTTAAGGGACCCTTTAAGAATGTCCAAATTATTCCAAAACTATTAATTATCAATTGATTCAAAGTGTATTGTTTACGGAGCCATTCAAACAATGTCCAATTCCCGCTATCAATACCATCGCGCCCTTTATCACAGGGGAGCATTCCATCTGAGCAGCTATCGTGTTCATCGATATTCATCTATTGTTAACAACTTTGAAACAAAAGTCCTTTGTGTTTCATGTTGCCCTGGTACCATAGTCAAAATTATTAGTCTATAGTCCGTAATATCGACAGCCTCCGTGGCGTAGTGGCAGTGAACGCGGTCGCTATGCAGGAGGTGCGGGTTCGATCCCTGCTCAGTGCAAATATTTGTGTGCATGAATATGGGTATTTGCATTGGTCTGGTCGTGCCTCGGAGAGCACGTTAAGCCGTCAGTCCCGGTTGTCATACGAACATCTATGGCAGTCGTTACGGGTAGTTGGAGCCCTATAAAGTCAAAAAACAACGGTCTAGCTGCAAAGCTTCGATATCGCCTAACGTTACCATTGGGTTGTGGAGGTCAGATGGCAATCGCTTCATGGAAAATATCGAGGTCTAGCCAAATCCGTAGTTAAGACTGGTAAAGCGGACCCCAGACTCCGAGCTGAAAGCTTCGGATGCGACTGGGAATTAACGCTAGGATGAAAAAGTCCGTAATCTAGAACGACACGACACTCAGAAATCCTGAACCTGAATATCGATTTATCTGAGGACAGCAGCCTCGTGTCTCGTAGGTCATAGCCGTGAGGTCTCCGGCAGAGTAGAATTTGGGCCACCCCATCTTTTCCACTGCGGTATCGTACAAGGCGACTAAGGGATAGGGCTGTTTAACATCACACAGATATATACAGCGAACACTCAGCCTCAGATACACGGCTCGAGTCAACAATAGTGCCCGGAATACGGCAATAGGCTCACCCACTATTACGTGGGACCTAATACGATTGGTGAAATGTGCGTGTTAATTCACCGGGTACTATAATATTGTTGACTCGAGCCATGCATCTGAAACTACAGTACAATCCGCTTAAAATAGTTATTAATCTATTCTATGTATAATATTTACAGAAACTTGCAATACTAAAAAGGTGTTAAAACAGAAATATGAAAAGGTATTTTCGAGCTGCGGTGGTTGAAATTCACACTTTATTCATCTGCAAGCAATTCCGCTTAAAATCCGGACGCTAACTCCGTTATTCACAGCAATTAACGGAGTTTACTCCTTGTGGAGAGTTGGCAAGATCGTTATAAATACAGGCAGCGCGAACATTTACAAGTAAGGCGTCATTTAGACTGGGAAAGTTTCTACAAGATACGACTGGAAAGGACAGTATTTTCCGCTGTAGGGAAAATATGGTAAAATGGGGCTTTATCGATCGGTCTCAAGTGTCATGCGATTGCGGGGCCCAATCCCAGTCCATGTCTCAGTTGTTCTCCTGCTCGCTTTGCCCTTTCACGACGACCTTTGTAGAGCAACTGAGGGTGCTTTTGCTGTGGCCGAGTTTAAGGCTGACAAAATTTAAAGAAACCAGTCATTAGATACCAGATCCAGCCATTGACTCGAAGAAGAAGGTGAAAGGATAGTAAAAAATTTCTTCGTCTAAACATTTGCAAAAACAATAGCCGCACATACACGCTGGCGAGAATCGCCTCGCAATTGAATATTGCTAGTGTCCATCTAAACAGAATTTTCAAGCAATAATACTATTTTGGCATAGGCGATATGTCACCGAATCTCGTATGATATAATCGTGGGCGAGAATTTAGTGTTTGTCTTCACGACTGGCGCATAGATAGTTCACTAATACCACGGGATTACTATCTATACGCCAGCCATGTTGGTCCCGGTGCAGTAGAATAGGGTCACCCATCTCTTCCTGTGGGTGTCGTAGAAGGCGACTAAGAGATAGGGCTGTTCTCCATCCGACAGTACACATACAGCTCATGACTAAGTGCGTGATGGTAATAGGCATGCCCCCTATTACGTGTGAGCGAAAATCATATTTAGCGAAATGTGACTGTTAATACACCTCTTGTTCAGCTAATGTACTTTGTTTTTCTGTTGTACTTTTGAAAGTTTACGCAAAAGGGAACTAGATGGCGTTGATTAGAAAATCTGAATCGCGTTAGGGTTTCGTCGCATGGTCGCGTATATATAGAGGAACGAAATGTTAGTGAACTGTGAACTGTGAATTGTCTTGTCAAGTAAATAATATTATAGCAAATATAAGTGAAGTTTATTTCTTCGACCTCCTACGGACCTCGAATCTAATTCACCTCTGCTTACCCTTTCGGGGATCAAATCAACGCCGTGCTACATGTATGAATGTACGCCAATACAGTACATTAATTTATTTATTTGTATAGATGAGTAGTAGTGACATAGATGACTTGCATCATCTACCGTGCTCGAAGTCTGTGGCCAACCCCTCCAACACCACAGTTCATAACCCAAGTCTGAGTGAAACACACTTGACCTCAAACTGTTGCTTGCGTTAATCACAGGTAGCGGCTAGTGATGGACCACTGTGGTCGTAACGATATGGATAACGGTTGTTTTTAATGTTATAAAGGTGCGTACAGATCATGTAACATGTTGTATAACTTGTGTTATATAACACGTCCACATTATCTAACATTGTTTTATAACTTTGCAACATTGTACTAACTTCAGTGTCTACATTACTGAAACATGTTATATAACATTGTTATATAACATGTTATGCTATATAATTTGTACGCACCTTAACGCGTTAATTAAAGCGCGAATTAAATATGGAGGTGACCTACTGTTTAAAGGTAGCGAAATGAGAGTAAAATCGTGATGGACCCGGTCTTCCTCATCCTAGCGTAATCCGAGCAGCTGTGTTCATACCGATATCAACAAGGGTAGTTTTGATGTTATTGCACGAATTAAATATGGAAATAGTTTTACTATTCTAACGTAGCACAATTTAAGTAAAATCGTGATGGGCTGGGTCTTCTTCATTCTAGCGTAATCCCAGTCGCAACCGAAGCTCTCATTCACATCGGGGTCTGGGGTCCACTTTTTCCAGTTTAACTGCTGGTTTGGTTTGCCATCTGACCCCACAACCCAATGGTGATGTCGCAGAATTGCAATTAGACGACTTGTTGGGCTTTTTAGACCGTAACGACTGCCATAGATGTTTGTATGGCAGCCGGGACCGTCGGTTTTACGTGCTCTCCAAGGCACAAAAACAGAATAGGCCTAATATTTTCGGAGAAAAGTGACTGTGACACGGACGGGCAGACATGACGAATCTATAAGGGTTCCATTTTTTGCCATTTGGCTACGGAACCCGAAAAAGGCAATAGTATCATGGATACTATTGCCTTTTTTTGCCTCTGATGTGAAAGTCGAATGCTCTACCATATTCTCTCGTAATAGGTAAGAGCTTCTCATAAATTACAACGTTCTATTTAAAGCACATCCCTATTTAATCAAAACATATTAACCATTTCTCAGCCAAAGCAACTTTTTCCACTCTAACTAAAGATAGCATGAAAATAACGAGCTATAACGCTACTAATAACGTTATTGCCGCACTGCTTCGCTGCACAAACACAGTTTAAAAGCAGTTGCTCTAATGAAACTCGTTGAATGGTGGGTTGTGTAACTCGCCGGGTATTAATGGGTAACGTTGCTGAAAGAAACGTGTTTATGCAACGAAGGTATTTGAGAAATGAATTGGGAAATAAATATAGGCAGTAATGAGGCAGGGGGCGGGGGTTCAATGCCCACTCTGCGCAAATATTTGTATGCATGAATATGTTTATTTGCATTTGATTGCTCTGGGTATTTTTGTGCCTCTGTATGTCACAGCCACTTTTCTCCGAAACTATAAGGCCTATGCTGTTGAAAATTGGTAAGTAGATGTATTCTGTGAACCGCATTAAGAATTTCATACAAAAATAGAAAAAAAGCATTAAATTTTGGGGGTCCCCATACTTAGAACTGAAACTCAAAAAATTTTTTTTCATCAAACCCATACGTGTGGGATATCTATAGATAGGTCTTTAAAAATGCTATTGAGGTTTCTAACATAATTTTTTTCTAAACTGAATAGTTTGCACGAGAGACACTTCCAAAGTGGAAAAATGTGTGTCCCCCCCCCCCTCTAACTTCTAAAATAAGAAAATGATAAATCTAAAAAAAATATATGATGTAAATTGCCATGCAAACTACCACTAAAAATTGGTTCGAACGAGATCCAGTCAGTAGTTTTTTTTTAATACGTTATAAACCGTAATTTTCGCTTTTGCTACTACGGAACCCTTCATGGGCGAGTCCGACTCGCACTTGGCCGATTTTATTTAAGAATATTAGCAACCAAAATTACTAATGTTCCCGTTAACCCCTCCAGCTAAGCTAAATTGCTTGTGCTAGGAGTGGGTTCACATCGGTAGTGTAATGGCCAGGATTGGAACCTAGGACCTCTCGATCGTAAGGCCGACTCCTTAACTATGCGACTGTATGTATGTATATGAATTCGCGCGTAACAGCTTGTTTCAAAATGAAAGCCGAATAAGTTAGTTGTAAACATTCCGTCCTCAGTGGCGCCATATTGCGCGACGATTTAATTAAAAGTAATTAATTTTAATTAAAAAACGATCTCGGCGACGCGTTTCTGAACGTTATATAGTTTGGAATATATATCTTGGACTCTATACGCGTAGTACACCTTTCTTGGGTGTCTTTTGAGGATAGCACGGGGTGCTACTGCGGTGGATGAGCTCACACACACACACAAAACAATTTAGGTCAATTTAGGTCCAAGATATACAATACGTCCATAGGCCACAGAAACCACTTTCCATCCAGTGGGCTGTGCGCTTGTCTACCACCACTGGGACTGGGGCTCGGATTATGAAAACTTTACCCGAGAATCGAACTCTGACAAGCCGGGACCGAAGGACAAATCAAGAAACAAATTAGCTATTATATTACTAAGTACCAGAGCGCAAGAAATATCAAAGACGTGTTTCTTTACGAAAGTACTTCGTTAATATTTGAGCGAATCATTCAAGTACAGCTGCTACAATGTTACTGATTTTAATTAAGTGCGCTTGTACGGAGGGAATACAATTATTTGCTGTTATTTTATGCGAGCCTGGTACTTGAAGGAACTTTTGAAGGACATAAATGTACCTCTACTTACCTTCTTTACTTTACTATAAGTACTCCATGGTGGGGAGAGTAATTGTGTTGTTAATGTGTCTGTCTGTCTATTACGCTTTCACGCAATGCTTTCACGTCTAAATTACTGAACCTTTGTATATAGATGGACTATAACTTGGGAAAATACAGACGCTACCTTTTGTTAAGAAAAAAAGGTTTGAAAGGGTTCAAATCAGTGGCAGGGTGGTCCCTATAATACGATTCCTGTCAGCTTGCTTCATACAGAGAAGCTGTGACGTCGTTTATACTCTAAAAATGATAATACAACTGGATGTATCTGAAATTCAGTATCTAAAAACGAGAGATTTCCAGCCGTGGTTGTTTTTTTACGAGACACGATTTTTTTCCACCGGCTTACCTTTTGAACATTTTCACCATTCGCCACTGTTTCATATAAAGTAAGAAAGTTTGTATGAAAGTTTGTCACTTTGAAGATCGACTTGTGTAGGGATGAAGTTTGGTCGTAATAAGCGACATCCACGTGGGCGGGGCCGCGACCAGCAACTAGTATTAATACTACTAGTATAACTCAGGACACATATCTTGGACTTAATCGCGAGGATTGTTTCGTAATAATCTACGCTTGGTGAATTTGAGCTCGTCCACCACAGTAGCACCCCATTCTCAAAAGACACCCCAGAAACGTGTGCTGCGCGTAATAGAGCACATTTTGAGCAATAAATAAATCTCGAGCAATATCCATGTATTGTATGGTAACCAATGTCACGAAGTATCGGTCCGTATCTTCGGATGTACATTTCTACAGAACTACAGATGATAAATAAATATGTTGGGAGCCACAGGTTAGACGACTTACTCGTTTGTGTACAAGTTTGGCTTCGGATTTAAATGTGGGGCCACGAGGCCAGCGAGCATTGTGTAGTTAATGATGAGCGTGTTGAAAAGGCACTATCATTTCACACGCTAACGTGTGAAATGATAGTGCCTTTTGAATATCTATATATTTCTACTTATAATAAAGCTGAAGATTTTGTTATTGAATTTGAGCGCGCTAATCATTTTTCATATCACTTAGGTAGCAGACAAGCACACGGCTCACCTAATGGGAAGTTATCCATAGGCCATATGGACGTATGCACCATCAGGGGAGTCATAGACGTGCTGCTGACCCAGAAGAAACCTAATGCCCTTCTTGAAGAACGCTATATTGTAGTCGCTTGGGAAAACCACCGCAGGGAGTTCATTCCACAGCTTGAGAACATGTCCCCACGTGGGTCATCAAAAGCCTGGCACTATTTTCCTGTAGCTAAGAGTCTAGCAGACGGATAGCTAACCTTGTGGCCCCATGCTGCCACAAAGCCCTCAGTTCGATCAGCTAATCTGTAAAGTTCACTTCACCGCGGCGCAGATTACACCCGACTGTCGACTTTACGAACATACTTACGACTTTGGGCGCGCACTTGCGACTTTACGCGTACACAGTACGGGTTTACGGGGAATGGAGTAGTAATCAATATTGTAATGGTAATTCTAACCCCTCTACGTAAAATTCTATTAGTGTAATAAGCGACAGAACATTCGTTCGTTATCCTACTAATATTATAAATGTGAAAGTTTGTGAGAATGGATGTGTGGATGTGTGGATGTTTGTTACTCTTTCACGCATAAACGGCTGGACCGATTTGGTTGAAATTTGGTATGTATATAGGTTATACCCTGGATTAACATATAGGCTATATATCAGCGATGAACGGGATCAGAATTCCACGCGGACGGAGCCGCGGGCTAGTTCTTTCATAAGTAAACACTGAAAATAAGATTTCGTTTACACTAAGAAAGAATGGTGCTTTGGTTCTATGTTCAAAATGACCGGATGGATGTAGGATCATACATACATACATACATACAATCACGCCTTTATCCCCAGAGGGTTAGGCAGAGGTGAATTAACACCCACATTTCACCAATCATTGTATTAGGTCCCACGTAACAGGGGGTGAGCCTATTGCCGTTTTCCGGGCACTATTGTTGACTCGAGCCATGTATAGGCTGAGTCTGTGCTGTATATATCTGTCTGATGTTAAACAGCCCTATCCCTTAGTCGCCTTGTACGACACCGCATGGGAGGAGATGGGGTGGCACAAATTCTACTCTGCCGGGAACCGCGCGGATGATGATTGTAAATTATGCTATATAGCGCTATCTAGACTCATGTAAGCTTAACTAGTTCGATGTCGAGAGTTCTACAATATGGATAAACTTACTTAATCCTAGACTGGAGACCGTGAGAAGGTAAACCACGGAGGACAGAATGATCTAATGATCTAACCAAATCCTAACTTTTCTGCGCTGGCATCCATGTATGTACCAGGAGTCAATAAATCTAAAAGAGCTTAAACGTAAGGTGAGACACCCCCTAGCCAGAAGATAGACTGATGACCTGCGAAGCCGGGATGGACTATGGATGCGGAAGGCGGAGGGTCCGCAAACATGGCGCATATTGGGAGAGGCCTATGTCCAGCAGTGGACTGCAATAGGTTAATTGATTGATTGATTGATCAATTTGACTTCACCTCAACTGATGGTAATCTAAAGGCATATTTGTTACAGTGACTAGACTAATTGAAACATTATTACATTAGCTCAGAAACCCGACATTGTGACGTGTCGACGGTTCTCGGCAGATAATACACACCGTTCACCCGGCTCCGCCCGCGCTAAGCGGCCGTGATTAGTGTAATTATATCCGGACACGCGCCACAGAGCAGACAGGCAGTGGGACCATTGAGGCACTATGAGGATCCGAGCATTTGTTCTAGAAATAAAGCAATTGTTATACTCGTAATAACTTCTGTAGGTACTCTTGCAGGATTCTGTCCTCCGTGTACTCTTGGGTTATGTTATATTATCGTTTGAAAAAAAAAATTAAATTTTAAGATATTTTTGGTATGCTAACTTTTCAAATCTATTAAGATACAAATAAGCAATAACCCCAGTCGCATCCGAAGCTTTCACCTCGGAGTCTGGGGTCCGCTTTACTAGTCTAACTACGGATTTGGCTAGACCTCGATATTTTCTGTGAAGCGACTGCCATCTGAACTCCACAACCCAATAGCGATATTGGAAGATACCGAAGCATTGCAGCTAGACCGTTGTTGTTTGACTTTTTAGGGCTCCAACTACCCGTAACGACTGCCATAGATGTTTGTATGGCAACCGGGACCGACAGCTTAACGTGCTCTCCGAGGCACGACCAGACCAATGCAAATACCCATATTTATACATAAAATATTTGCACTGAGCGGGGATCGAACCCGCGCCTCCTGTGTAGCGGCCGCGTTCACTACCGCTACGCCTCAAAAGCCGTCAGTAGGAGCCGCGTGTATTGGCCAATGATAATAACTTGTTTTTTTTGTTAATGACCGCTTGTAATTAAAACCATAGTCTCACTGTTAGTGTGTGCTCTGTGGCAACACAATAACCGCGGCGAGTGGGGATTTACCGCATAATTAAACGGTTAGAGAGGAAATTGAACGCGCCGGTACTGGGCGACGCGACGGGTGGCGCCGCGGGGCGGAGGCTGCGAGGATCTGCTCTCGTTGTAGTAAGAATGCAGCTGGCTGGCAACGACATGAGATGTTGAGAAGCGACCGGTGTTAGTACTATCTAAATCTCATATATAAAACTCTTAGTCCTGACTGACTGACTGACTGACTGACTGACTCACTTAGAGACAACGCACAGCCTAAACCGCTGGTGCTAGAGACTTGAAATTTATAGAGAGTGTATGTTTTGATGCGTGGAGGTGTACTAAGAAACGATTTTTCGAAATTCAGACCCTAAGTGCCTAAAAAGTGCCAAAAACGTACTTTCTTATAACTCAAGAACGGCTGAAAAGATTTTTATGATGTTTGGTTTATTGAATTTGGCTTTGTCGCCGAATAGCAATTATCACAATTAAAATGTGGCAAATTCACGAAATAATGTAATATTAACGAAAATACGAAATATTATGGCGCTAATATCGCTAGCAAAATTGTTACCATGACAACGGAACTAAAGTGATGGTGTCAACGTTAAGTCACATTTTGATCTGTCAAATGATAATATTATAAAAATGTCACTCTGTCACGTATAATATGCAAGAATGTGAATAATATTATTTAAGAGCTTTGTTTAAGAGTTATGTACTGCAGTTTCTGTATTTAATTGATTGGAAATAGAAAAAAATACATATGATAGCAGCGATGATAGCTATCTAGAGCTATATAAAAGAAAAGTAATACAGCACATTATCATCCAGATTAATCCTCATTTACAAGCCCCCAAACAGTAAGGTATGTGAATTTAAATCTATTGACGCCGCCGATATAACACAAGGGGCGGCTTCATAGCTAGAAACAAAATAACAATTTATATCAATGGCTAGAAACGTTTCACCAAATAGACGAACGCCTGGCTTCTAGAAAACTTCACTTTCTTTCTTGACGAGAAGTATACTAAGGCATCAATGATTAGAGATGGCAGAACACAATTCAATAACTTCCACTTATCAGCTGTGGGCTCAATTACTCAAGCACAGAGCACTTCTGATTAAGATGACAAAATGTTTATTTTCTTAATATTATTTTTAGATAATTATAAAACATTAAACCTGCACTTTTAAGTATGTTGTTTTATTTGTATTCATTTTTGACGTATCACATAGTAATTTATGTATCCTCAGCATTTACCAACGCATTGGAGGACGTCTTCAAGACGCTGGAGTAGGTACATCTCGCACCTTCGGTTCACCGACGACATCATCATAGTTGCGGAGTCACTAGAACAACTGGGCGAAATGCTGCACAGCCTGAATGGAGCTTCTCGACAAGTCAGCCTCGGTGTAAACTTGGATAAAACCAAGATTATGTTCAACGAACATGTTGTACAAAGACCGATTGCCATCGAAGGAGCGACACTCGAAGTTCAAAAATATTATCTACCTGGGGCAGAGGTTATCCAGCTTGGTAAAACCAATTTCGAGAAAGAAATAGCCAGAAGAATTCAACTGGGGTGGGCAGCATTCGGCAAACTACGTCGGGTCTTCTCCTCCCCCCTGCCGCAATGCCTCAAAACAAAGGTTTTCGAACAGTGCGTCCTGTCTGTTATGTTTACCTATGACCTACGGTGACGAAACGTGGCCATTGAAGGTAGGGTAGTCCGTGACCTAAAAGTCGCGCAGCGGGCTATGTAGCGAGCTATGCTTGGAGTTTCGTTGAAGGATAGAATTCGAAACGAGGTCATCCGACATAGGACCAAAGTTCCGACTTTCTGTTTTTCAAATCAGTTTCGAAAACAGAATTATTATTCTTTCTTGGAAACCAGGTTCGCTTAAAGAAAAATAATTCTGCTATGGAAACCGGTTTCCAAACCTTGGTTTCCAATCTGGCCGTAGGGTCGCAGAATAAGCAAGCTAATGTGGCAGTGGGCTGGCCACATATGCCGAAGGACTGATGGCCGTTGGAGCAGACGAGTCCTAGAGTGGATACCGCGATAAGGAATACGGAAGGTGGGACATCTCCTAGCCAGCTGGACCGACGATCTGCGTTAGGTAGCTGGTACGTACTGGATGCGGAAGGCGGTGGATCGGCAAACATGGCGCATAATAGGAGAGGCCTATGTCCAGCAGTAGACTGCAATAGGCCAATTGATGATTTATTGTATCCTTAGCATACAACAGCAACCTTCATAGTTATGGTATACTGATGATATCGCACTGGTAGACAGGTCTCTTAAAAGCAGGTGGAATCCCAGTCTAACAGAGCTTGCGAACCTCTTTGATTCCGTCATCCAGCAGAACTTAACATTTAGGATATGGAACTTTAGTGCGGTGGTACTGTTCTCCAAAAAAGGCTAAAAGGTCTTGCTGAAGAATTATAAGACTCCTGAGTCATATCTCGATAGAAGTTGTTCTTGAGAATCGTCTTGAATAGCTGTGAGTTCCAGCCACTGGAGCAAGCCGAGTTTTAAAAGGGTTATAGTATTGCAGCCAATACCGTTCAGCACATTATACAAAAGACCTGAGAGTATATCAGCCGCTATGTATGGCATTTGTATATTACGAGAAGCCTTCTGACATCATCTAGACCTGGGCATTTTTGGATTGTCTACGACGGTGTCGTGCTGATACGATATTTTCATTGCTGAGATGCTAAATTTAGATTAGAAAACAAAACCTAGAAGGAGATATACGTCGAAGGGTCGACAAGGGTTGGGCAACATTGGGAAAATTCGTCGAGGTTTCTACTCCCCTGTTATGAATCATGGGGCCGAAATGTGCAAACTGACTGTGGAGACATACGGTGGAGGATCGAGTGCTACGGCATACATTGGGTGAGGCCTAAGTCCAACGGTGGACTGAAATAGGCTAATTGATTGATTGATAAGAATGAAATGTTAGGTAATAGTATTTTTTTCTTACCATTCTTTTTCTAGCCATTTACTAGCTATTGATATAAAGATATTAATATTATTTTTGTTTTGATGTAGGTAATATTCTAAAAATCTACCACTTTTTTGTAAGACAAGGCCGATGTTTCTTACAGTTTTCATTTAATATTTTGAAAAACACACTACTGAGGTTTATACAACAATTACTATTAGAACTATCGGGATACCTATATTTGTACAACAAGTCCGTCAGTTTAGAAAAAATACTATTGGTGGTGGTAGTCGACATCCACGCAGGCGGAGCTGCGGGCGAAAAGCTAGTATATTATATAACTCAAAAGTGACTGACTGATTGACTGACTGACATAGTGATCTATCAACGCACAGCCCAAACCACGGGACGGATCGGGTTGAAATTTGGCATGCAGGCAGATGTTATGACGTAGGCATCCGCTAAGAAAGGATTTTGATTAATTCTACCCCCAAGGGGATAAAATAGGGGATGAAAGTTTGTATGAAACTTTGCCAATTTTAAACCGATCGGGCTGAGACTTTGCATGCATAAAGCTACTATGACGTAGGCATCCCCTAAGAAAGGATTTTGAGGTGCAGGCTTTTTAAACACTAAGCGATAACCGACATCCGCGCGGGCGAAGCCGCGGGCAACAGCTAGTTCTTCTTTATTTTAGATCTGTTGACATACCTGTTTTTATCTTGATTAAAATCCCCACGGATCCCCTCCGCCGCAGCCGGTGAAGGAGGTTATGTCGGACTTGA
Organism: Eilema depressum; assembly: GCA_914767945.1. Taxonomy (NCBI): domain Eukaryota; kingdom Metazoa; phylum Arthropoda; class Insecta; order Lepidoptera; family Erebidae; genus Eilema; species Eilema depressum. The sequence continues at coordinate 13,228,254 of OU612039.1, forward strand.
ACCGAATAAAACGCACGCCAACTGTGGGCCGTCGGTTGCCGGAGGTGAGGTTGTCGTAGCCATATCCCTCGCACCCCGGCCGACCCAGGGCCGTATCTTTCATCCGGTGTGGGGACCACAGAGTCCCCAACGCCACCGGGTATGGGGAGGCACGCAATGCGATCTGTAGGCATACCACGACGCTATGCATAGTGTAGTTATATGTATGTATAAAAGTAAACAGTGCGGTAGGAAAGGAACTTCATCCCACGCATGCTCAAGCTGTTTTTTTTATATATAGGACACGTTAATTTGACTTCGCCTCGCCTGATGGTAAGCTGAAGGCAAAGTCTCTGACAGGGGTACCGTGGGTCTGAAGCGGAAAAGAGGGCCACCATTACAGACACGTACCATGTTACAATGGTGGCACTCAGCTTGACGGCCTCATCAGATGCTTTTTCACGCCCCGCTTAAAGGACTCGGAACTGTAGGAGGAGGGAATAGGGAAACACGTGAACTGGTAAGGAATTCCAAGACTTAATGGTGCGGCAGAAGGAGTCGCCGAACCGCTTGGTTCTTGACGGAATATTCTGCACCGTATGCGGATGGCATCTAAGCCACCTACCTCAGATATCTACGAATAAATACCTGCGGATATACAGCAACAGGGAAGGGTGGCTGGGACAGATTGGATGCGGAAGGCGGAGGATCGGCAAACGTGGCGCATATTGGGAGAGGCCTATGTCCAGCAGTGGACTGCAGTAGGCTAATTGATTGATTGATACAGCACATTACTAGTTCTCATTTATCGTGGTCATGGGAACTGTATTCGCAGGCGAAACCGCGGGCATAAATTAGTCATACAACAACTACAATATAACCACAATATTGCAACGAAATCCAATTACTTATTGATGCGAGTCACAACTCACAGTGTTGCCATTGTAATCATCACAATTTACATGTAAATACATTGTTAACCGTTACTGGAATTACCAATAATTCTGTTACTGATTGGGTTTAAATGTATAATTTACACAATGTACAGAATATTGTGTACAATACGTCGCTTTTAATGTACATTGGCACGACTTACATTGTATCTATATTTATAATTTCTAATCCATACTAAGTAATATTTTAAACTAGCCTTCCGCCCGCGTGCATCTCGGTTAACGCGACCTTTGCTCATATCTTCGGTTCTACTCAACCGATTGCGATCAAACAAACGTGAGATTTTAAGTCTGAGCAAGCCCTTTCTAACAAAAAAATCGCATCAAAATCCGTTCAGTAGTTTTTGCTACCATCGCGATCAAACAGACAAAGACAGGAAATTAAAAAAAATATTTTCGTGTTCAGTATCGTTAACATAACATAACCCAAGATTTTTTTTAAATATCTCCAATGTACAGACACGACCACTTTACAATTATATAATAAGTATGGATGTTCCGTGTGAAGCCGGCCTGATAGCGGTATGACAGCATAGATGTTATGAAAGTAAAGCTCACACAATGAACTAACATTAACACGCGTCGTTCCTCATGTAAAGTAGGTGTATTCACGTACAACCTTTAGGGCCTTTGGTAGCGTTGAATAGGTGCCTTTACCCGGGTGGGGGCGCCACGGAGCTGCGAAAGGTGTGGATAGAGTGATAGACAAATACAAGTGATAGTAAGTACAAAATCGAGAATGGTTTCATAATTATCATCATCAAATGTTTTATATTAAACTAACTGACTGTTTTATAAAAACTCGCTGACCCGGCGAAATTCGTACCGCCATATTTTCCGCCCGCGTGGTATTCTGATCCCGATTTATCAGTGTTTCTCTACAATATTATGCATGTATCATACATATAAACCTTCCTCTTGAATCACTCTCCTATTAAAAAAAACCGCTTCAAAATCCGTTTCGTAGTTTTGAAGATTTAAGCATACATAGGGCGGACAGACAGCGACAGCGACTTTGTTTTATAATATGTAGTGATAATGATTAAATTATTATTTTTTATTATTAACTAGCTGACCTTGCGAACTTCGTACCACCTAACAGTCGATTTATTGATTATTTTAGGATTTTTAGACTTTTTCAGGCATTTTTTAATTTTTTCTCTAAAATATTTGGTAGAGGTGTAAAAATACAGCCAGAGAGGCATTCGTCTTTCGAAGATGATGATGATTAGGCACAGTTCGAACTTGGAACCTCTCGGCCGCAAGTTTAACGCCTCAAAACTTATAGTACCTTAAAAATGGGGTGAATAGGGATCAAAGGGTGAATAGGGATAAAATGGTTGTTAGATTTTTTTAATAATTTTCTCTTTTCTCCCGAATTCCAAGTATCTAACCAGATATTATTGATAACTCTGCTCATTGTTACATTGAACTAATCTATAATTTCACTAAAATAACTACAGAATTCAGCTGACCATTTAATACCTATTCACCCCATAGTACCGGTACTGTTGTTTTTCTTATATTCGTACCTCCTAGTGCACAGAGAGAGTGAAGCTCCTAATGTGCCCACAATAATAACGTTTTATATATGTATACAGTACTATAGAGTATAGACTGTTGAATTGTTATTGTTTGGTCTGAATATTTTGAACCGAGGGAAATTACCATGAAAATATGGTGTATCCTAAAATACATACATACGCGTATGATCGCGCCTGTATCTCAGAAAGGTATGATGAATTAACACCCACATTTCACCAATCATTCGGTCTTACGTAATAGGGGGGTGAGCCTATTGCCGTATTCCGGGCACTATTGTTGACTTGAGCCATACATCTGAGGCTGAGTGTTGGCTGTATATATCTATCTGATGTTAAACAGCCCTATCCCTTAGTCGCCTTGTACGACACCGCATGGGAGGAGATGGGGTGGCCCAAATTCTACTCTGCCGGGGACCACGCGGCTAAAATAAAATAAAACTTTCATTATGGTGTATTTAATACCCACACCAATTTTCAGCTGCATGTGAATTTATGAAAGCTAGCCATTTTACCATTTTCTTTCATCTATTTTGACTGGATTAATAATAGGGGCCACCATTTTAAGAACAGCGTATAGAATAGTGGCCACTAACTCTTTGAATTACACCAGCATACCATCAAGCGAGGTGCAGTCAAACGTAAAATAAACTGTTTATTACTATAGTTCCAGTCGCCGTGTTGACACGTTGGTCCCGGTGGAGTAAAATAGGCCCCATCTCTTGACTAAGCATACAGCCCATGACTAAATGTCCGCTTGTCGGCAATAGGCTCGCCCCCTTACGTGGGACCGAAAATCATAGTTGACGAAATGTAGGTGTTAATACACCTCTGCTTACCCCTTTGGGGACTGACAGGCGTGACTATATGTATGTAGAACTGTCAGAGTCAGTTGTAGACGTGTGTCATCCTCATCAAGATCTATGCTTGATCTACATTTACTTTATCGTGACTTTTACGGTAGTGACTGCCATATGACCCCCTAACTCTAAAGATAACATTGCATAAGAATCTCATCCGCTAATAAGCTAGTGTACTGGCCAGCCAGTGACGACATAGGGCGCAAGGACTCTATACACGCTTGACCAAATATACCAGGCTCACAGCAACTGTAAGGAACTATATCAAAAATCTTTAATTTCTTTAGCCAATCAACAATTTATATGAATTCAGCTAAAACTTTACTTCAATAAAATGTACCTTACGGATTCGAACCCAAAGCCCTCGCTTGAGTACGAGCTATGAATTATAACGAAATAATGATAAAAGCTACGTGCGTAGATGTGCTACGGCATATTCGTAGCACGTACGTAGCAAGCGCTACGTGGTACATTTCTTTGATTGTGTATCGTATTGTGGGTCGACATTGTACCCGACTGTAAAACGAAGGGTAATGTGTTTAGCAGCCTATGTTTGTATGTTAATACGAATATGGAAAAAATCTTGTTTCGTAGCTGGTTCATATCTAAATTGAACCTAAATTGAAAATCTCAATTCCAAAGTCTCAAATCTCAATTTCAAAGTCTCAAATCTCAATTCCGAAGTCTCAAAACTCAATTCCGAAAGCCCGAACTATTTACTTGTCATTTCATTTACTTTTATATTATTTTAATGACATAATTATATTATCCATGAACGTTAATTTTATTTTCTCCTCAAACTAATTTTCTGCTTTTCTTAGTTTTTTTTTTATATAGGACACGTCAATTTGACTTCACCTCGCCTGATGGTAAGCTGAAGGCAAAGTCTCTAAAAAGAGGGTCACCATTACAGACACGTATCATGTTACAATGGTGGCACTCAGCTTGACGGCCTCATCAGATGCTTTTTCACGCCCCACTTAAAGGACCCGGGACTGTAAGAGGAGGGAAACACGTGAACTGGTAAGGAATTCCAAGACCTATAGGAGACTCTAGAATGCCATTCTTCCCTATCATCCTACAAAACTTCTTTCAATTCTGACAGAGCCATGACTGAGTGTGCCCGGCTCGCGCTTGGCAGGTTCACAATTAATTCATCTTACTCAACGAATGTCACTCAGCTGCGGACGCCGCTCAATGATCTTAATTAGTTTTCTTTTTACAAAGAATCTCTGTTAATGACGTCATAATGCCACCATACATACATTTATTCACGCCTGTATATCGCCGAAGGGGTCAGCAGTGATTATATTATACACTAGCTGATCCGGCGAACTTCGTACCGCCATATTTTCCGCCCGAGTGGTATTATCTTTAAATTTATCAGTGTTTCTCTTCAATATTATGCATGTATTATACATACAAACCTTCCTCTTGAATCACTCTATCTATTAAAAAAACCGCTTCAAAATCCGTTGCGTAGTTTTGAAGATTTAAGCATACATAGGGACGGACAGACAGCGACAGCGACTTTGTTTCATAATATGTAGTGATGATATACATGAGGTAGGACACGACGGTATATCCGTCACAATCGAGCAGTCTGACTAGGAAAGTAAAGCCCTACAGAATACCGCGGCTAAATAACCTCGTGTTGTGTTCCCGGCGGTAAGTAGGGTAGCCAGAGCTCACTGGAGAGGTTTTGTGCTGTCAGTGGGAAGACCAAAGGCTTGTCCTGCTTATCTTCAGCGCTGACGGCACAGAATCTCTCTGTTCTTACAGGGTCGGCAGCACGAGTGTGACTCCCCTGGTGTTGCAATCACCCACGGTTACTAGTTTTCATCAGGTGTGCCGTGTACTTGTCTGCGACGTAAAGAAAATCTGTAAGGCAATAAAATGTTTGTCGTTTTGATACCTCCAATCTCTGCAACCTACAATGAAATTCGTGCCAATATTCACAGAATACCTATTTAAAATAGGATAATCTGGCGATATGAAGATTTACTGTTTGAACCATAAACAGTAGGTTATTGTCATAGATAAGTGTGATTTATGGCCCCAGCTGGCGGTAGGTGGCGCTGCGGTAGATGCGGGAATGAGGTTAGCATATTACAAAGTTAAGCAATTTCAGTTAGGTTGGTTTTAGGATGGGTGACCATTTTTAACGCAATGCGTTTTCCCAACTCTCTAGGGGTCGGTTTTTCTGTCTACCTACCAAATAGCCACGATATTTCCGTGTAGAGACTGCCATCTGACCTCCACAATTCAATGACGATATCGAAGTATTGCAGTCAGACCAGTTGTTGAACTTTTTAGGGCTCCAACTACCCGTAACGACTGCCATAGATGTTTCTACGTAATATACTTTTTGAGGTACGGAGGTATGGAGAGGTAGGTATCTGTTAGGAACGTATTATCAAGGCACGAAAGTACGGAAAAGCTAGATATCAGGTAAGGCTGTATTGTCTTAGGTACGGAGGTACGGAAAAGCTAGGTATTAATTAAGACCGTACTTTCTAAGGTACGGAAGGGTAAGTACGGAGGTACGGAGAGATAAATATCACTTAAGAATGGTCGCCCATCTTATGATTGACTTAGCTAAAGCGTCAAGCAAAGAGCTATTAGCCTGTACCGACTCACAAAGGGTACATTTAGTTAATAATATTACAACAATAATATATTCCACGGCTAATGGACGTACTTAGTCGTATTCAATTTAAATCTGTTAGAGCAAGGGAAATTGAACTTTAGTCGCAGAGAATAAGGTAGAGAATTGAACGTACTGATAGCAGCGGGAAAACGCACGCGCGGGTATCAGTTTGTGTTGCCAGGTTTAGTTTTGAAATTTGCTTTTATAGGAATAACGATATTGTTGGTATAGTTTTTTGGGAATGTTTTTGTGAGATTTCAAAGTACTTACTTATATATATTTTTTTTATTAGAAAGTTGTGGAGCTTCTATATTATAATATGTTAGACATTTTAAAGAATCTCCCAATCGTGTGATCAAAAAATTTGAAAGAAAAAACAAAGATCTTGGTGCAATATATCTATTTAATACCGCTTCACTTTATTCTAACTAGTATCTATTTCCCCAGACTATTTTTTTCTCTGTGCTCAGGGGCATGCAGCAATAATGCATAATGCATAAATGCATGGTTGGGACAGCGATCATTGAAATTTCTCTTCAGTCTAGTTCTAGGTGTTCTTTATACGATCTGTCTACATCAATTTGATTTACCTCAAAATCCATTTATCCCCTTTTTAAAATCACTAGCCCGTATCTTCTAGAATTCACCCCAGCTTCTTACCATGACGAACTGAATCAAAATAATGCCATACCTACGAAATACATCAAAACTGCCTGACATACAATCGAATCAAAACGAAAATTCTCCCTCAAAAATTCTCCCCAAAATCAGTCCTACACAAAAACCTCGCCACCCCATTCCACCAGGGGTATCACCCAGTCCCACCGCGCGCGCCGTCCCACACAGACGTACCTCCCGCCATCCCGAACGATCGCGTTCGTTCAGAAACCACCTGTTCATTCACTTTTCACACAAATATTACTTTTAAAACAACACATTTTCTAATGAAAGGTAAGTTTTATTTCTCTATTTCTTTATTTAAAAACAAGATGGATGCCATATAACACGATAGCTTGTAATAATTTAGTATTCTGTAATTGTTTCATTGATTGGTGGTTAATTATAGTTTGTAGGTCGATATGGGTTACCATGAGTGACCATGAGGTTGTATGGCTAGTAATGAGGGTTATTATTGTGTTTTATACTAACTGATGCCTGCGGCTCCACCCGCGTGGAATTCTGATTCCGTTCATCGCTGATATTTACCCTTGTTATTCTGATGTATTCATACTTCCATTATTAATATTATAAATGCGAAAGTAACTCTGTTTGTCTGTCTGTTATGTTTTCACGCCCAAACCACTGAACCGATTTTGATGAAATTTGGTATAGGGGTAGATTAGACCTTGAGAAAGGACATAGGCTATGTTTGGTCGCGGTAACTGACATCCGGGCAGAGCCGCGGGCACAAGCTAGTAAGCTATATTATTTTTATGTGAAAGATTAGCAAACGTCCATACTTATCCATACTTACAAACTTTCGCGTTTATAATATTAGTAGCATTAGTTGTGCTTGCGATTTTGCTTAGGATGTCGGTTAATTTTGTATATAATTACCTCGTGAACCCTAAAAATGAATCCCTAAATATGTTGCTAAGCGCAAATCTCGAGAACGGCTGAACCGATTTCGCTAATTGTTTTTTTATAATATTCCCTGAAGAGAAAAAATTAAAAAAAAGGCGGTACGAAGTTCGCGGGGTCAGCTAGTATAGATATAGATAGATATCGAAGCATTGCAGCTAGACCAGTTGTTAAACTTTTTAGGGCTCCAACTACCCGTAACGACTGCCATAGATGTTCGTATGGCAACCGGGACCGACGGCTTAACGTGCTCTCTGAGGCACAACAAAAAAAAAATATATTCGCTTCAATTTAGAAAGAGAAAAAAGAATCGACCTCGGGCGGGACTCGAACCCGCGATCTTTCCCTTACAGGGGGAATGCTCTGACCGCTAAGCCACCGAAGCCCGTACGAAACCGATCCAAATTCCTCTATACTCCTATCTTTGGGGCGACGGTGGAGCCATCTACGATACTCATACAAGCTATCGGAACCAATGAATGATGTTACAATCATTTTAGAACATTGATTTTTGATGACTCCTCCCAAACCTTTTGAAATTCTTTTGATTGCCTCCGTGGCGTAGCGGTAGTGAACGCGGCTGCTACGCAGGAGGCGCGGGTTCGATCCCCGTTCAGTGCAAATATTTGTATGCATGAATATGAATATTTGCATTGGTCTGGGTGTTTTCTATGTATAATATGTATGTATTTACAAAAAAAAAACGTATCTATGTATGTTTATCCGCATTCTAGAACCCATAACACAAGCTAGTTAAGCTATGCTTACTTTGGGTCTAGATAGCGTTGTGTAGATTGTCGTACAATAAACAATTGAATGATTTTTTTGAAGCATTTGCTAACTATTCATATCGATTTAGAAAGAGAAAAGTCCCGCCCGAGGTCGATTCTCTTTCCTCTTTCTAAATCGATATGAATAATTAGCATAATAAATGCTTTCATTCAATTATATTCGCTGTCAAATGGAGAACAGCCCTATCCCTCTATCGCCTACGACACCCACAGGAAGAATTTCACGTTCGTAACTGTAGGCACATGCTGTAACAAACATCTCGAATGATCGAAGTGAGCTCGATAGCTGAATCCGCGGTGATTGGTCAATTTCGCGAAATTGACAAATCACCGCGGATTAAGCTATCGAGCTCACTTCGATCATTCGAGATGCAAGTTACAGCATGTGCCTGCTGGTTATGAAAATGACGGTTACGAAAATAGACGAAGCCGAATAGTTAGCATAACAAGTGCTTTAAAATTTCATTCAAATAAAAAGTTTATTGAAGAACTGACTAGAGTTGCCGATCGATAGTCGACAATCGTTTATTAATCGATAGTCTATCGATAGTCAGGCTATCGTGGAACAATCGATAGACCTATTGATAGTATCGATACTATCGATAGGTCTATCGATATGATGCCGTTATTCTAATGAAAACAATCGATAGTAATACAAGCGATTTTTCGGCAACACTAGAACTGACCCAGTGCGTATTGGGGTTGCCTACAAAGGGTTCGGTACAGTCAGCATCATATCAATCTTGACGAAAAAGTATTAAACAAGGAATATTTTGAGCGTATTTTTTCAGTAATCGGGTTTTAGTTTTTAAACTTATTCTACAAGCAATAGCTAATAATTTATACATATTTGAAAAGCCCTTTCATTTGATATCAAACACGACATATTTATCTCAAATTTATTTTTTAACGCAGTACTTTATGACCGCTAGAGGGCGCCACATTAGATTTAATGACACGTGATATAGCCTATAACCAGCGGACGATCAAGACGCTTCTAACGATACCTCATGCCCAGTTCTAATAAGCAGTTGATGAGCTATGAGGGAACAAATGAACATACATACATAAATATCGGTCAAAATCATAACCCTCTTTTTTGCCCAGCCATAGTCGGGTGTCTAATATCATAATCACTAATACAATAATCAGAGACTTTGCCTTCAGCTTACCATCAGGCGAGGTGAAGTCAAATTGACGTGTCCTATATAAAAAAATAAAATTAAAAAAATAGTACCTTTCTTGCGCGAATCCGACTCACTCTTGGCACAGATTAATAAATAGTTACTACGCTCTTGGCTAGTTTCATTCCACAATTAATGGCATAATATTCTGTTCAATATAAGACCCTCCTTATAGCGCAGTCGGCTAAACCCCATTCATTTTGTTTCCGTAAAACCTTTAAACTTTTGTAATCATACGGGATAAGCCTTTAGCAACAAAAGCTCTCTAGGGCTCCCATCGCCGGCCCATGGGCCTGTCCAATAAAAATAGCATGTTATGGGCCTACCCTTAGGGAAACGACCCTTATTTACAGGGTGAGGACTGAGAAGGTATGGCATATAATGTGTGCCAATGTATTTATTTTTTAAAGAACCAACACAGTTATGTTCTGGTGGTGAATAGGGTAGCCAGAGCTCACTGGAGAGGTTTTGTATTGTTAGTAGAAAAACCAAAGGCTTTGTCCTACTTATCTTTTGCGCTGACGGCACAGAATATCTCTGTTCTTACGGGGTCGACAGCACAAGTGTGACTCCCCTGGTGTTGCACTCGCCACGGTAACCTCTTACCATTAGGAGGGTCATGTGCTTGTCTGCGACCTAATTAGTATTTTAAAAAAAAACAGTTTTTAGCAGCGGAATTGGCAGTCGCTCTCATAAAAGTCATTACATATACTATAATTGTCGGTCTCACGCAATACTGGGCGGGCCTATTGCTGTATAGCGGGCACTTCGTCATGGGCTCTTATCAATGTGTGTGTTAATACACCTCTGCAGGTACCCTTTGGAGATTTACAGTCGTGACGTATAATATAAGTATGTATATATTCACGCCTGTAGACCCCCGAAGGAGTAAGCAGAGGTGTTTTAACACCCACATTTCGTCAACTATCATTTTCGGATCTGCGTAGGCGAGGCTATTGCCGTCATTCGGAAACCTTGTGATGCCACAAATATTTAATTTACATACAAGTCCACCTGATGGAAAGCGGTTACTGTGGCCTTTATGACTTATATTCTCATCTTACAAATATTTGCAGTAAACGGGAAAGGAACATGGACCCTCTGAATAGGCAGTTGAACATTTTATCACTGCGCCACATGTACTTGTAATCTATAAAGTCACAATAAAATAATAGTGCCAACTTAGTGCCATCTTAGTGCCATAATAGTGCCATATTTAAGGCCGTTATGCCTCCCATTGACCTACAAAATTTGGCAAGATACTAGGCTCCCAGCACAATTGAAGGGGAAAATTTTGAAAATCGGTAATTTGTTCCAAACTACTGCTGTTAGGCCGTGCTCACACATGCGGAATGGCTCTCTAATTTAGAACGCGTAGTCCAAACACATCCGGAATAAATCAGGTTCTGAATTTATCAGAATGACATTACGAGCGTTCTGAATTATGGACCAGATATATTTCAGATAACGACCGTATCTCCATACATTTGAATAGAGTGAAACACTTCCGGAATTCAGATACTGAATTTTTATTACTAGTGTTAATACTTCATAACAGCATAGGTGGACTACGGGAAAACATTAATTCCCATGGTACACCCAGTTAGACTGCGGTGAACCACGGGGGAAAAAAATTACCCGTGGTACAACCAGGTGAACTATGTAGGTGGACCACGGGCACGGACTGTTAATTCCTCATCTCGCCTCCTGAAAATGTATTTTTTTCATGAGCCGAGTAACACAAGAAAAACCGGAATCCTATTAATCTGTCTGTCTGTCATCTGGTTGTATCTCATAAACCATGATAGCTAGACAGTTGAAATTTCACAGATGATGTAATTTGATGTCGCTATAACAAAAAATACTGAAAATATTATAAAATAAATAATTATAACGTGTACCAATACAGCTATACAACGTGTTACAGAAAAAGCTATACAACGCATTAAGTGTCATATAAATATCATATTGGCGTGGGGAACAAATCCGATTTACTTGCTATGACGTAGAAAAATGCTTTTCTTTTTTATCGATCATTTGTAAACTGGTGGAAATTGCCGATAAACGTACAGCACTACAAAATAACCAGGGCTCCAGCACGCTGTTACCAGCTGTTTACGTAATGAGCTACGATTTGAACCCGAGTAGGTTTACCAAACGATCTAAATTGGTGAGACAGTCTCAATATCGTTTTTTAATAAGAAAACCTTTTTATGTTTCTGAAATCATTCATGCTGAATGTGACACTGTCTCAAACGCTTCCTTTACCTAAGGTTAATCTACATTCAATACCAGGAGCCGTGGACAACCGAATTTCCAGCCACGCCCATTAATATTATACTAATTAAAATTGGTTCCGAACCCAATTTAAATGTTTGCATCCATTATTTACGTTTTTTAACAAAATTTTATGCAAAAAATAGACAAAAAGCATATTCAAATACCAGGATAACATAACATGTAAGAGCGGTTTCGTCAAAGTTTTTGAAATAACAAATGCTACGGTACCCTAAAATAATTGATAATAAAAACTATTTTCTGCCTTCCTGGTAAGATGTACCTTTTTGGACGTGGTTACGAAAAAAGGGGTAAACATAGCTATTCTATCTGAATAAATAGCAAACATAGAATGTCATTTCGCATGCCGTGGAATTTTACGCATACTGTGGCGTCATGAAGTCCTCAGTACTTGTGTTTGTGACATACTTAGGTGATAGTTAAAACTCTTTGATTCGTGCTCGTGAAGTGATAAATTAGTGCATTCCTGTGGATGTACACTTACCTGCTTAGGTATATCACCGCTTCGCTAAAAGTAGACCCCGGTAAGTGATATCAAAATATCTCCGATGTATTCGTAAGCTCCATTGTAGATACCTACACCTCTACGCAGCTGTTCGCCTGATAGCTGAACTACTGCTCGGCTACCAGGCGAACAGCTGAGTGAACTTATCGCAAAAGGACAAAATACAATAGTGATGTCACCTACCCCGTTTAATAATGTATCGATTAATTTAAGGAATTTTAAAATTTTGTATGATGATTAACGATGCCATCACTTTATTACTATTTGTACTTTAGTCGGTGCACAGGAGTTCCTTATCAGACATGTGTAACGACCCTTAAATATGACCACACCTTTCTGTAACACGTTGTATAACCGCATAGTTTCTGACAGAGTAGAATTTGACCCCCATCTCTTCCCATGCGGTATCGTACAAGGTGATTAAGGGATAGGGCTGTTTAACATCAGACAGATATACTGTCCAGACTCAGCCTTATGCATAGCTCGAGTCAACAATAGTGTCCAGAATACGGCAATAGGCTCACCTATTACGTGGGACGGATGCAATTATTGGTGAAATGTGGGTATTAATTCACCTCTGCTTAACCTTGCCGGGATAAAAGCGTGAATATGTGTACGGCAAACGTGATTTACAGGCGGGCTAGATATTAATACGGAATCGTACTCGCACTTGGCCGGTTTTAAATTAAATTAAATTAAATTTATTCAATTTAAATTTTGGTTTGAAGGTTTTAAAGAATATATCAGGCACGGCGCGGCGCCAGAATTCAACAATTTGGAATTCAGATATTTATTTTAAAGAGCCATTCCGGACGTGTGAGTCCAGCCTAACCTAGTAGCATACAGTGAAATCTTCGAACACATTTTCTTTGGAATCTCGCTTATTGAAGTAACAATTTAGACCTTCAGTTAAAACTGCCGCCCTGGTATGTGACGCGCGATGCGACCCGGCATTTACCGACTTTGTTAATTGTAGTACACATTGTTTGTAGCTACAATGTACTGCGATCGCTCGTTATGTTAATTGTGTTATATGACTAGTGGGGAGACACATATCGATAAATTTTATCGATAAATTTATTTCCTTTTAAATGATCCCAAGCGACTTCAAGAAGGGCGAGTTTCTTCAGGGTCGACAGCGTGAGTGTAACGCCCCTAGTGTTGCACACGCCCATAGGCCACGGAAACGACTTTTCATCAGGTGGGCCGTGTGCTTGTCGTGGACCTAAGTGATATAAAAAAATACTTGGGTTAGGTATATTATATTAACGATACTCGTTCCCAGGGGAGTCACACTCGTGCTGCCGACCCTTTAAGAACAGAGAGATTCTGTGCCGTCAGCGAAGAAGATAAGCAGGACATGCCTTTGGTCTTCCCACTGACAGCACATAACTTCTCCAGTGAGCTCTGGCTACTCTACTAACCGGAAATACAACACGAGGTTATTATGCCCGCGGTTTTGTACAAGGTGGAGGTACTTCCCTAGTCGGACTGCTCGATTAGGACGAAAATACCACTTTACAATTATTTAATAGTACCTACATTCTACCAATATCATTCACTCACTCACTCAGATCAATACATTTAAGATAAATATGCTGCTAATCAATTATGAATGGTCAAGAAACTGCCAGGCCCCTTGAGACGATCGCCATTACAGGCCAAGCGAGCGCTCGCCTAGTGTTTGAGATGTCCCAGGGGGTGGGTAGGATAGCCCTAATAGTCGATTGATAAATAAATGATTAAACACAGCTCTAGCGTTTGGGAGATAGCTCTTTCATTTATTGATATCCTGGTACTTATCTCAATGTTTTCATAATGAATGTTATATTATTTATTTCTGATATTTAAGTGGATTGTATACTTTCTAAGAAATAAAACCAGTCAAGTGCGATTCGAGTTTATGTATGTACTAAAGATTCCGTAGAAAATCAAATTGAAAATTGGCCCCTACCGTTGGTCGTCCCAAGGTTTAAAAGGAGTTTAAAGGAGAATTCAAGACGTTACTCGATAGCGCAGTGGTCAGAGCATTCCCCCTGTAAGGAACTGGTCGCAAGTTCAAGTCCAGTCAGATTCGTGTCAATTTTTCCAATCTTAATAGATTTGAATAGTTAGCAAACTTTCAAATAATCATTACATTAACTGTATCCTATTTTAATTTAATTGATTTCCAAACCAAATCAAGTAACGAATTTCCCGTTTTACTCCTAGTGGGCACATTTTGTGGTGGGAGTTGGGACCCCCTCCCACTGCAATACAGTAGGGCTATGGGTAATGGTGAAATATTATTTTAGAGACGCGTATTTCTTACTAGCTTTTACCCGTGGCTCCGCCCACGTGGATGTCGATTATCGCGACTAAACATAGCCTATGTCCTTTCTCAAGGTCTAATTTACCCCTGTACAAAATTTCATCAAAATCGGTTCAGTGGTTTAGGCGTGAAAGCGTAATAGACAGGCAGATAGACAGTCAGACGGACAGACAGTCAGAGTTACTTTCGCATTTATAATATTACTAGCTGACCCGGCGAACTTCGTACCGGCATATTTTCTGATCCCGTTCCCGCTGCATATCTCTAAATTTATCAGTGTTTCTCTACAATATTATGCATGTAAAGTCCGACCAATAAAATAAAAAACCCGTACTGGGGGCGCCAAAAACATCTATGATTATGACAACACCAAGTATAGTGATACACATGTAAAATGCCAATATTTTTCAACACACTTGCTTATGAACAGGCTTTTATTTCCCCGCAATTAAGCACGGAATGACACCTAATATAAAACTGTGACTTTTTCATTGCTTCTTCTTCCTCCTAGCGTTATTCCCAGTCGCATCCGAAGCTTTCAGCTTGGAGTCTGGGGTCCGCTTTTACCAGTCATAGCTACAGATTTGGCTAGACCTCGATATTTTCCGTGAAGCGATTGCCACCTGACCTCCACGACCCAATGTTAACATTAGGCGATATCGAAGCTTTGCAGCTAGACCGTTGTTTTTGGACTTTTTAGGGCACCAACTACCCGTAACGACTGCCATAGATGTCCTTATGGCAACCGGGACCGACGGCTTAACGTGCTCTCCGAGGCACGACCAGACCAATGCAAATACCCATATTTAATGCACACAAATATTTGCACTGAGCGGGGATCGAACCCGCGCCTCCTGCGTAGCGGCCGCGTTCACTACCGCTACGCCACGGAGGCTGTCATGTTTTTCATTGCTATTATTCACAAAAGTGAGTTATAGACTTCTTTTTTTTAATTTCATTAAGTTGCTTTGTTCTTAAGTTTCGATACAAAAAAGATCGTGTCCAATATTACAAACGAATTAATATAGAAAGAAAAGAAAAAGAAAGAACTTGTAGTACGTGTTTAATATACAAAACTTTCACTAAAATGTATTTTTTTTTTCTCTGTTAAAAAGTTAAGTTTTTCTCTGTTAAGTTTTCTGGTTAAAATAGAAAAATAGACGCGGCGTGTTATACTGGTTACAAGGACTGGGCACAAATCACAACACAGTAGTATCCGTATAATAGTTTACTGCTTGGAATGGTAAATACAAGTTAGACATACAGTTACACCATGTATAGAACAGGGACCACGCGATATTGTTTTTCGGACTGCATAAAATTCTTGTATTTTATGCCTAACAGCACAGAGATCAAAATAATCGAGCATGATTTTCTTTTTTGCGTTAGGCTTATTTTTCTTAGGCGTAGAAAATACATTTGACGTTTGACCTTCTCTTCGTATTTTTATTACAGAAGATCGGGATATACCTAAAAATGTGAATAATAATTAGTCACAGTAAAATCAGTAGATTAGGCCAATTTCAGTTGCACGTACTCTATGATGTCCTACCCGTCATGTTGACAACAAGGTCCGTGATGTTATGTAGAGGAACAGAGTCCAATCCTTCCTACTTTTTATCCGACAAATACATTGTTATATTATAAATTACTTTTCTTAACTGGCTTTTAATAGTTTTCGGCATATTACTATAGTTTTGTAGTTTTGTAGCGCTCTCAAACTCAACAACACGCACAATTGACACCACACTGACAGATGACCATAATGACATTGTATAGATTGTTACCATATGAAGAAATTAGTTCCAATAGTTTACCGCAATATGGCGAGGTTTTTTATTTTACTGGTCGGGCTTTATTATACATATAAACCTTCCTCTTGAATCACTCTATCTATTAAAAAAACTGCTTCAAAATCCGTTGCGTAGTTTTGAAGATTTAAGCGTACATAGGGACGGACAGACAGCGACAGCGACTTTGTTTTTACCCGACTACGGCGAAGCCAAAGGAGGGTTATGATTTTGACAGGCTATGTATGTATGTATGTATGTATGTTCGTTTGTTCCCTCATAGCTGCTCAACTACTTATTAAAACTGGACATATAACATTTTCGTTAGAATCGTCTTGATCGTCCGATGGTTATAGGCTATATGACGTGTCACTAAATCTAATGTGGCGCCCTCTAGCGGCCATAAAGTACTGTGTTGAAAAAATAATTTGAGATAAATATGCCGTGTATGGTATCAAATTAAAGAGCTCAATTAGCACATTTCAAATATGCATAAATTATAGTTGTTGGGTGCCCCAAAATAAAAAAAAAATAAAAAAATAAGTTTAAAACTAAAACCCGACTACTTAAAAATCACGCTCTGAAAACTATTAAACAAGAAAATATCTAGGATAGCCGTGGTCGTATGCCACTTACTATAATAAAACGATACATACATGCTATTCTAAGGAAAAGTGGCATACGACCACGGCTATCCTAGATATTTTCTTGTTTAACACTTTTCAGAGCGTGATTTTTAAGTAGTCGGGTTTTAGTTTTAATATAATTGTAGTGATGATAGTGATGATGTAGTGATGATGATGAAGTAAGTATGGATATGGATTTTAGTGACTCGTTTTCTGCCTCCCTCATTTTCTGTTTAATTTAAATATCGATACATACAATAGCATCAAGCACATCACTACAAATTTTTATGATTCCAAATAGTTCTACGCTCGTAGTGGTATTCCACGAAATAAATCTAAAAATTAGCACCCAAGTATGTCGCCCTTATGTTCGGACGATAAGTATTGCCATGATATGGCAACACTGCCAGCTTTTTAGGAATGTTATCGTACGATGCGGAGGTATTTTATAACTGGCAATAAGTTTTTGGGTGTTATTTAGTCTACTTTAGTAGGTAGAAACTAGTTAGTGCACGCTGCTGTGTCCGTGTGGATGTCAAATATTGCGACCAAAATGACACCCACGAATATTTCAAGACCAAAATTAGCCAAATCGGTTCAGTTCTTGAGTTATAAAATAACAACGAAAAGTGGCATTGATTTTTATATACCTATTAGAAGATGTCGTGGCGTGAAGGGGCTAAGCACAGAAGTAAACCCAAAATTTTTATTAAAATTTTATTTATTTTGTACTTAGCGAAACTTTTAAATACAAAAAAAAATATGTCGTCGTATTTCTTTATCTCAAAATTGTTTTAATCAAAACCAAGAAAAAAGTTTAAAATTCATACACAAGTACCAGGCGACCATAACATCGAGGAGATGCACGAACTTCCTTCATTTAGTAACACGAAGAGACAGTTCCATTTTGTTGTTATCATAACACAAAAACTTTTCATGTTATATTTTGATCCGTTTTTTGTCCGACACAAGCCTGGTTTTTCTAATCTACATATTTCCTGCAACTTTTGTATGCTATGGACGTAAATATAAGTATTTACTTCTGGAGATAACAGATACGTCTAATATAAACAACTGGGACTCAAACTTGAGTTCTAGTTTATATTTATGATAACAAAGTTGATAGCAGGCAATACCCATTAATATTCGGTTTATGATTGGGTAAAATTAAATAAGTACGCTCAAACTTGTTTTTATATTTTCAGCATTTATTATGTTTTGAATAATTTATTTTATTTTATATTATTATGTTTTAAATACTAATGCCTTTGACATATAGGTACATTTATGTTTGTAATAATCTTCTCATTTCCTCCATTTTGTTACCCCAATCGATAAGATTGTTTTTTTGACAACATACTTTTTGACGCCAAAAGCTCACCTTATAGCTTTTTTAATGTAATTTATGTACTTACCCTAGAACTCTTGGGCGATGAAAACCTTTCATTTGAGATCAACACACGTAACTGAGACGATCCGAGGTCCCCCGACACGACAACGCTTTATTCAATGTATTATTATTAGCTAATTGTGATATTTCTCAGAAATTAAGATAAAACTACTTTTGATGGATTTCATAGCAATTCATTTGCTAGTATAGCTTTTAATCGCGGCTCTGCCCGCGTGGATGTCGGTTATCGCGACCAAACATACCCTATGTCCTTTCTCAAGGTCTAATCTACCCCTAGAACAAATTTCATCAAAATCGGTTCAGTGGCTTAGGAGTAAAAGCGTGACTGACAGAAAGAGTTACTTTCGTATTTATAATATTAGTATGGATTTATACTTGTGCCCCGATATTTCAGTAGCTTTTCAAGTCCGTTTAAAATAGTTTTCTTTTCAAAACTTCTGTCAGGATCACATCCAGCTAAGTTGATTTTTTTTAAGTGTTAGCAACCGCAATCACTAATATTCTCTCTAACCCCTCCAGCTAAGCTAAATGCTTGGGGTTAGGAGTGGGTTCACGTCGGTAGTGTAATGACTAGAATTCGAACCCGGGACCTTTCGATCGTACGGCCGACTCCTTAACAACTAAGCCACTATGTTAGGAGCGAGTTCATTGATCATCCCTCACAGCCGGCACTCACCCCTACTGCGACATCATGAGACACGCGGACTGATCTGCTAATGCGCGTTACATATTTGATGCGCGGGGACGTCCCCATCTACGCACGATGCTTATATTTTTTTCCTTTTTGTTACACCACTTATGTGGCAGATAAGCATACGGATAGAAACTGGTTACCGTCGCCTATGGACGTGAGCAACACTAGGTCATCTGTGTATGTGAAAAGATTGTAGTTATAGATAAATGAGCGGATTTTTTTTTATACCACTTAGTTGGCAGACAAGCACACGGCCCACGTGATGTGAAGCGGTCACCGTGGCCTATGGACGTATGCAACACCAGGGGCGTCACACTCGCGCTGCCGACCCTGAAGAAACCTTCTAATGCCCTTCTTGAAGAACCCCATATTGTAGTCGCTTGGGAAAACCACCGCAGGGAGTTCATTCCACAGCTTGAGTGTGCGTGGGATGAAGTGCCTTTCATACCGCACAGTGCGCACCATTTCTGGACGCAATGTGTGAGGATTAATTCCCTGCCTGTGGTGAGAAGTGCGATGATAGAATGTAGCTTTTTGGGACGTAGCGACGTTAGCGTAGGATTTTGGGACTTCTTTTTTATATCACTTAGTTGGTAGACAAGCATACCACCAGATGGAAAGTGTAAAGCCTATGGACGTGTGCTACACTAGAGGAGGCTCCCGACCCTGTAAGAATGGAGAGATTCTGTGCCATCAGCGCAGAAGATAAGCTCCCCAGTGAGCTCTGGCTACTCTACTCACCACCGGTATATCTCCAGTGGAACGGCAGCCTAAAGGTGCTGATAAACTTGAGCATTCAATTGTAGTGAGTATTCTTACGAATGTTACATTACAGAAAAATAAACGAGAGCTTTTTGGCGGGCATTCTGGCGAGCATGCTTGCAAAACGACTGTAAATTTGCTTCGACTAGATCGTTCGCTAGAAAGATCATGTAAATGTTCGTTGTATTATTTAGCTGTACGCTTGACTCGGTTCGTTGTTCGGTTCGACAAATTTAAAAACGGCGAATGCTCGATGTTCTGTTACAAGTGAATGCTCAAGTTTATCAGCACCTTAAAAAGTATGATTTCGTAGCCGACTGCATACGACAAATGCCGATGCACACAGCAGATGCTGGTAATTCAATGCGGTTTGTCAACGGTTCCTGTAGACGAGAGGTGCGGGGTTCTAATGAACTATGAAGTAAGCAGCAAAACAACAGACACACTTTTATCAATATATTTGAATTGCAAACAAACTAGAGCTATGAGATAATACAAACTAGGGACATGAGTACAATGGTTACACAATTACCACGTGCTGTTAAGACTGCCTATGCGTGGCAACTGCGTAACCTACTCGGTCAAGAGTTTGTGCAGGACTGCCGAGGAGCGGGTCACACGCCAACACCAGCACAACCCCCGCCGCACCGCGCGCGGGCCCTTCCTTAATTACGGTGCGCTGGCGTTGACCACATCTGTTAATACAATGGACCCATCCCTCGGCCACTAACAATAGGAACTTACCTAGGCCCGAGGAGCGGGTCTCCAGCCAACACTAAAACGACCCCGACGCACAGCGTTTACGACCTTTTCCTTAATTACGGTGCGTTTTCGTTGGCCACATCTGGTAGTACAATGGAGACCCATCCCTCGGTTACAACAATGGAATCTTACCTACTTAACTTACTATTACACAAAATATTCTTAAATACTACGTAGGTACATTTCTTAAAATATCACGGTTAGTCGTGCTCCTTAACACCACCCCCCAGTTGGAGGCTTCAACCGATAACTGAACCGGTAGTAGGTAGCACGGCTACTCGAGTTACGGGACGACGCAGCATCCCTTGTACTTGTTTTTATGTCAACTACACGCACATGTCCGCCACTTCCCGGATACACTTTGTCTATTACGCCACGGGGCCACACATTACGCGGTTGTTTACCGTCACATATAAACACTATATCACCCACTTTCACTGAGTTGCTTGCCGTAGTCCCCTGCTTGCGTCTGCATGCACTTATAAAGAGAAGGACGCGCGCAGTAACACGCAAAACTCGCGTCCACGTAGAATAGCGCGTCACGTTGATCAGGGGTTGGGTGTTGTCACTCATTGCCAGTACTCTCTCGATGCGCTCTGTATCATCAGCGGGTATCTCCTCACAGCTGTAGCTCGGCCACGGTACCTGGGGATCACAGAGAAACGGAGGACCCGAAAGCCACATGCCTTTATTATTAGGCCAGTCCATCCTGGTTGCTTCGTCAGCAGGGTTGGACTCGGAAGGCACCCAGTGCCAGTTGCTCCTCTTGCTTAAACTGTCGATTTCGGCTAACCTATGAGAGACGTATTTTTGATAGTCTCGCGCGTCAGAGTTAATCCACATAAGAACTGTTTTTGAATCAGTCCAGAGGTAGAGGTTCTCTATATTGAGATCAATTTCGCATTTTACTGTCACTGCCAGTCTGCATGCTAAAACTGCTGCCTGCAACTCGAGACGTGGGATGGATACTACTTTAACAGGTGCAACGCGCGCTTTTCCGGCTACCATCGAACATACTCTATTGCCCTCAATATCGGTACCCACTAGAAAGGCTACAGCGGCGTAAGCTTTCTCACTAGCGTCCCCAAAAACATGCAGATCCACCGCTGTCCATTCCAAACCGTGCCGGCGAGGTACAGCCACATTTGATAAGGCTTTTAATTTGGAAAGCCACTGGAACCAAATAGCGGCCTCGGAGTCCTTGATGCACTCATCCCACAATATGCCCGACTGCCAAATACGTTGCATAAGGACTCGAGATTGTATAATGCACGGGTACACGAACCCGAGCGGATCAAAAATGCTCATTATGAACCTGAGAAACTGACCTTCTACTAATTCCGTTGAAAGACGCTTAAATGAGAGATCGAATCTCATACAGTCACTTGACGGGCACCATTTCATTCCTAAAGTGCGTGTGCTGTCAGATTTATCTAGCTTGACTGGGCCTGGAACAACATCTGGTAACATTTCACGTAATTCGGGTGAATTCGTCACCCACCCCCTGATATCAAAACCACCGGCTCGGTGTATGTGGGTGACGTCCGCGATCAGCTGTTGTGCCGTGTCAATAGAGTCTACACTGTCTATATAATCGTCTACATAGTGCCTTTTCCGTATGGCTTCAACCGCGGCGGGATGTGAATCTTTGTATTGCTCTGCATTTTTATTCAACACGTAAATGGCTGAAGTGGGAGAGGAAGCCGCGCCGAAGATCATCGAGGTCATGACATAAATTGAAGGTTCTTCAATTCTGTCTTGACCGCGCCACAGAAACAATTGAGCCCCCTGATCTGCTTCGCGGATTTTCACTCGCAGAAACATATCCTCTATGTCGGCAGTGAAGGCTATACGGCCAGTCCGGAATCTAATAAGAATTCCTAACAAGGAATTCATCAAATCTGGCCCACTAAGTAAATTATAGTTCAGCGATGCGCCTTTATACGTAGCGGCTGCATCAAAGACTAGCCGCAGTTTACCTGGCTTGTTGGGGTTTGAGACTCCAAAGTGAGGTAAATACCATACCGGACTTGCCCTAATGCCTTCAACTTTGCGTGCGTACCCCGAAGTCAACAATCGGGCTACCTGTTTTGCATAAGCATCCCCAAATTCAGGATCACGATCCATCTTTCTCTCTATCCCAGCGAGGCGTTTGCGCGCATATTCGTAATTGTCGGGCATCTCGACGTTATTACGGGACCACAACAAGCCTACTTCCCACTGCTGGACGTTATCGGGGGAGCGGCGACACGTTGTATTTAGTGTTTCCAACGCACGTTCCGAATTACAATCTTTGCGAAGTACATGCGAAATGCCTATTGCCTCTAACTCAAACTGACTTTTCACTAACGCATGTAAATCGTCATGAGGTACGGACATGCAGTTGGCAGAATGGAACTCGCTGCTATTAACCCTTCCACCTAGCGGGCCATGGACGACCCAACCTAACCTGGTAAGTGAAGCAACTGGACGACCAGATTTACCTTGACGAATCTCCTCTCCAACGATGAGCTTCCAGTTGTCCTGTCCCAACAATAGCATAGGCTTCGCGTCCTTCATCTCGCTGCAATCCAGACCCCGTAGGTGAGCGTTGTCTCTGATCACTCGCGCTGGTAACGTCTGAGACGGCAAGTTCACGTTACGTAGAGTACGCACTACAATTTTATGGTTCGCTCCGTTCGGTCCGCGCACTATAACCTTAACACTACGTGAGTTGTTGTCGGTCACACAATGACCGCGGGCCGTCATCAACTTAAGAGGCACTATTGGTCCGTCTACATCACTTGTGAATTTGTCATCTAAAATGGATACGGATGCGCCGTCGTCCAATAATGCGTACGTTGAGTGTTCGACCCCATAATTAGTCACAATAGTTACCGGTAACACTTTTAACAAGGCCCGCGCACGACTCTCACCAACATTTGTCAGAGTTTCATATCTAACCTGCGGGGGTGAGGTCTCAAGCAGCGATGTTGCATCAGGCGGCGGCGGTACGTTAGACGGTGGCTCCACTTCAGACGGCGGTGCCACGTTGCGATCTTTATGCAGTAACTCATGGTGTGGCCCATTACACTTACTGCAACGTTGCGCGCGACAATATCTTCTTGCGTGACACTTAACAATACACTTACAGCATATTCTATTTTGTACGAGCAAGTCCCAACGTTCATTTACAGAAATATTCTTAAAGTCTCTACATTCACTTAAATTATGGTTCCCTTTACACTTAACACAAGTCACCTTATTTTTACTGGTCTCAGTCCTCGTAAATGCGGCGATTGACTCTACCTGCGTATGCACGTGATGATTTGCTCCACTTGTTCGCACTGGCGCTAAACCCTTATCTCTGTCGCGGCGGGCGGCCGCCAACGATCCGAATGCCGGGCCGCCGCGGGCGCCGAATTTTCTATTCGCGTCGGTGTAACTTGCGTCGTTTAAGCTCATCGGAACATGATATGAGGACGCACGAGTTAGTTCACTGAGGAAGTCCACTAAAATATTTAAGTTTGGAGACACTCTTAGATCAATGCCACTGTTATTATCCAAACGCATCGCAAATTGTCCGTACTGAGAGCGTTGGTATGGTGTTAACTTGTTTAATAGTTCAGTCACTAATTGTGGATTATTTATATATCCGTCCGCACGTATACTTCTTAGCACTGCTACACAATTTCGAACCGTACTCGTGAATTTACGAAGTTCATGTCCATTTTCGGATACTTTCGGTAAATCCCGCACTTTCTTTATGGCACACTCTAACAATCGAATAGGGTGTCCGAACTCGTCTTGAAGGGCCTCAAGCACTTCTTCAGGATCTGATGATGTTCTCAGTAGGTCCCGAACTGCAGCTTTCGCCTCACCGACGAGCGCCACCCTTAGGCGCGCCATATTCTCCAGCGGTCGAAAATCATGCATCATACTGGTGCTACGATATGCTTGCTGAAAACTCAGCCAATCTTCGGCATTACCATCGAATTGTGGTATCTCGTACACTTGTCGCGGTACATTTCGCCCCTGCCCTAGCTTGCTGATAGCCTCTGCTAGCCGATCAATATCTGTTAGAGCCTGGTTCTTCGGCGGCATAGGCGACGCTTCGGATGGCGGATGTAATGGAGAGGGCGCACGTGTCGTGGTTGGAGGCACCACGTGCATCGTAGAGACAGGCGCGTGGGTTGCAGCATATGCCACGTGTGTCGAAGCGTCGGGTGCGTGAGGGGCAAGTGGCGCCAAGTGTATCGAAGCGTCGTTCACGTGGGCGGCAGAAGACGCCACGCGCATTGAAGTGTTGGTCGCATGGGTGGCCGCGGATGCCACGTGCATCGTAGCGTCGGTTGCGTGAGGGGCAGCGGACACCACATGCATTGAAGCGTCGGTCACGTGGGGGGCAGCTGATGTCACATACCTTGAAGCATCGTTGCCAAGCGCGGAACGCTCGTTCAGGCGGGGGCCGGCGGATGCGTCGTCTAGCCAGCGCGTCACGTGTTCCGATATCTCATCGCTTGCCACGCTTCTCGGTGCTCCATTTCGCTCCATGAGGTCTTCTTGTGCTGCTATTTCCGCCATATCGAGTGCGAGTTTCTTTTTTGCCAGACCTTCTTGTATCCGCGCAAACTTCAGCTCCGCTTCATATTCAGCGCGCATTCGTAGCGCGTCGCGGCCTGCCTGGCTCATCCTTGTCGATGCGTGGCTGACGCTATACGGCGCACGAACTGTGCGTACTGAAGCCGGTGTTAGCTCCGATGGCGGTAATTCCCTATGGTCACTTAGACCACCTACCACGGAGCTCCTAGCGGACTGCTGCGGCGCTCTTACCTGAAGATCCGAGGGTGATGAAACTCGTAATCCCGATTCTGAGCCTGTTAAATTATTCATTGCTTTTGTTGCACTCCGTGTCTGTCGCTTTCCACTGTAACTCATGGTTACTTACTTCAATCCGGATCTCGAAGGACCAATTTTGTAGACGAGAGGTGCGGGGTTCTAATGAACTATGAAGTAAGCAGCAAAACAACAGACACACTTTTATCAATATATTTGAATTGCAAACAAACTAGAGCTATGAGATAATACAAACTAGGGACATGAGTACAATGGTTACACAATTACCACGTGCTGTTAAGACTGCCTATGCGTGGCAACTGCGTAACCTACTCGGTCAAGAGTTTGTGCAGGACTGCCGAGGAGCGGGTCACACGCCAACACCAGCACAACCCCCGCCGCACCGCGCGCGGGCCCTTCCTTAATTACGGTGCGCTGGCGTTGACCACATCTGTTAATACAATGGACCCATCCCTCGGCCACTAACAATAGGAACTTACCTAGGCCCGAGGAGCGGGTCTCCAGCCAACACTAAAACGACCCCGACGCACAGCGTTTACGACCTTTTCCTTAATTACGGTGCGTTTTCGTTGGCCACATCTGGTAGTACAATGGAGACCCATCCCTCGGTTACAACAATGGAATCTTACCTACTTAACTTACTATTACACAAAATATTCTTAAATACTACGTAGGTACATTTCTTAAAATATCACGGTTAGTCGTGCTCCTTAACAGTTCCCTTTATCCATATGCTGAGTACAACAAGTAATGGGTACGCTGTATTTGCTGCATGCGTTGACAGTTGTCATATGCGGTCTGCTTTGGAATCATATCTTAAGGCTTCAAGAAGTCTAAAATGTAGTTTATAGCTCAAATCCTTGGCAATACTTTTAGTGGCGCTCGTAAAATATCAAATATCTGTGAGTGCGTCTCAGAGGCGCTCCCGCAGAGGCACGGCCGGCGGGGGAGAGGTCCTCCTTGAAGATAATCAAATTATACGCCCAAAGCAACAACCCTATCTGACCTGAGAGACATTTTTCTTATTGGAATGAAAGCACTTTTTTACGGTTTCTATGGCGATTTATTTTGTATTATTTAGTACGACGTTTCGGTTAATTTTCAGTGGACATGGTCGCGGGGTGACTTAAGGCCAGGTTGCAGTAGTTTTTAACATTTTTAAACGTCTGCATATCAAGTAATATAGCAAATTGCGCCAAATGAAAAGCATATTTATAAGTAGACTAAACCCTCAAGGGACGTGTGAAAACAGAAACACGATTCATGATAATTGGCTCTATAAAAATTAGCATCAAACATAGGTCTAAAACGCTCCAAATCGCTATTTCAAACACGTTTATCACTAGGACGCCATTAGCAAATCATGCCAAAGTTTGTATTAAAAAATAGAGCATAAAAATATCTAGAGATTGGTGAAGTTATAATTTATCACGTAGATATTATTTTTTTCAAAAAACCGCAGAAATCCTCGAAATTGCTGTAGGTATTCGAGCTCTCGTGTCGTCAGTCAAAATCTTCGAGGTATGACGGCTCACTACAATACCTCCTTAAGGTAGGTGTCAAATAGTTTCGAAACGTCGCGTGTCGTCGGGCTAAATATAAATAATCCTACTAAGTAATATATAAACGCAAAAGTTTGTAAATATAGATAGATGTTTGTCACTCTTTCAAGTAAAAACTACTTAATGGATTTTAATGAAACTTTACAATAATATAGCTTATGCATCAGAACAACACATAGGCTATATATATCAGCGATGAGCGGGATCAGAATTCCACGCGGGCGGAACCGCGGGCTACAGCTACTACCAAATAAATCGCTATAGAATCCTTTAAAAACTAGTTTTATTTCAATGATTTAGGTATATTCGCGTGAACTTCAGACAGTATTATACCTTATTCTGGTTCTGGGGTAGGCAGTCCTTTCCCTCCTCCTACAGTCCCGGGTCCTTTAAGCGCGGCGTGAAAAATCATCTGATGAGGCTGTCAAGATGAGTGCCACCATTTGTAACATGGTACGTGTCTATAATGGTGACCCTCTTTTCTAAGACTTTGCTTTCAGCTCACCATTAGGCGAGGTGAAGTCAAATTGCCATGTCATTAAACCTTTCAAGCTAAAACACAATCATGATCATCATCTTAGCGAGGTGGGATATACGGGAGCGACTGCAATCTGACCTGTCATTTCCAAGAGAAAAAATTGTACCAGAGCCTCATATGTTTATCAGAGTCCTTGCAAGTGAGGTAGTCTTGGGTCCCGTAGAGGTTTCCCCATCCCAATTTCACTGCAGATCCCTAAAATAAGACTTTAATAAAATTCAGTAAGTTATGGAAAAAGCCTTTCGCATTATTATTTTTTAATATAAATAATATGTTTGGGGCGCGCCTGTCGTACTAGGCTCACATAAGATCAAAGAGATATGTCAGTACTTCTCATTACTAAAAGGTATTCGTGTGGGACGCGAGGGGTCGCATAGTACATTCTTATATAAGTTATTTATGAAGCTATCTTCAAATTATGATGTCCTAGTACTTGGTGTACGAATAGCACCTAACCTAGTCTTCGAAGGGCACCTATTATAATATGCTCACGCCTATTTGTCTGGGGTAGGTGCCATCTGCTTCTATCCTTAATACTTCACGAGGTTTCCTACTATCATTAAACTTTTCATGCAAGCCCTCTGGTGCAGACTGCTTCTGACCATACATCATTTTGCCTGTCTGCCTTTCTGTCCGTATGTTCTCGGTAATCTTTTTCTGACTATACATTTTATCTGTCTGCCTTTCTGTCGTATGTTCTCGGTAATTTCTCAAGTGGCTGGGTCGATTTTGACAAGGTTTTCACTGCAGATAGGCTAATATGATAATGCATAACTTAGGTGACTGTTAAAGATACAACCATTTTTTATGAAAGCTGCTGCATCAGGCGCATTGTGCATTTTTCGTAAAACATTTTTTGAGATGGGAACATTATGAACTCGTGACACCGTTACCGACACTTCCAGTGACTGATTCTGTTAATTCACATACCACAACTTTGTACCTATATTAGTATACGACACGTATCTTGAACCTAAATCGCGAAACAAACGAGGCTCTGGCTATCCTCAAAAGACACCCAAGAAACGTGTACTGCGTGTACAGGTCACATTTTGAGCACATTAGAATTTTAGGTCCTGTACAGGTCACATTTGAGCACATTTTAGGTCCAATAATGTCCCAAGCAATAAATGGAAATTGCTAGTAATTCCGCTAACTCCCTCCGGCTAAGCTAAATAATAAAGAGTGGGAGGAGGAACCAAATCCGTAGCTATACTGGTAAAACGAACCTCAGACTCCGAAGTGAAATCTTCGGATGCGACTGGGATTAACGCTAGGATGAAGAAGAAGTGGGTTCACGACGGTAATGTGGTGATCAGAATTCGAACCTAGGACCTCTCGATCGAAAGGCCGACTCAACCACAGAGCCACTGACGTATTATAAATACGAATAATATCAGTGACGTGTCGACCGCGAACCATTACCGATATTAATAGCTACCAGGAGCACATAAATATGTCAGATAATAATATCAGTCTGTTGACACGAGAGTCGATGACGTACGGCTTCACTGCCTATTACACAAGATTAAAAAAAAATTGTGGTTATTCAAAATGAAAAAGCGAAATGGAAAATGAATCATTAAAGTGTTATAAGTGGAAATCGTTAATGATTGAAAAGAAACTTGTTACAATATACTGAAGTTGTGTCCAATATCCGGATGCAGCCGGATGCCGGATGCCACAATGCTGCTCCGGCGTCCGGTACTAGGGGATTGGAACATCGCCTTTGTTGGCAACTTATTTCTTTATTTTTCTTTATTATATTTAAGTAAATCCTCCCTTTATGAGCATTATAAACATGGAGGTTATTGTAACTAAGTGATGTTTGAGTAGGTTAAAACATTGCAAGGTTAAGCTATACTAGTTAAGTCGATCTTAAGATGGGTGACCATTCTCAAGATATTGAGAACCCTACGTGCCTCGGAGAGCACGTTAGGCCGTCGCGTCGGTCCCAGTTGACATACGAATATCGATAGCAGTCTTTACGGGTAGTTGAAGCCCTGAAATACGACTAGTCTAAATACAGAACTTCGATATCGCCAATGGCTTGTGGAGGTCAGATAGCAGTCCCTTAACAAGTTGAAGTTAAGCCAAAGTCGTTAGTCTGGAAAAGACAACAAGATGAAAGCTTCGGATGCGCCCGGTATGGGATTCTAGGATGAAGAAACTATTTTTGTCATCTCAAAATACCAGGCTAACAGAATGCGATAGGAGCTAAGAGTATAGGTACATCAATCTATCATTGATATGAAATGCACTCGTCGTCTGTCCGTCCCCAAATATTTATTGAGGATTCTAGAGGAACATATATTTTTATAGCTCCGAAGATTCCTGTTGCTCGCGTCTTCGTAAATCGATAAAACATAATAAAAATTGTGACTCCGGGAATATCTACAGAAGTGAAAACAGTCTGTATAAAAAGTAAAAAGTTATTACTTCACAAAACACAGTGAACATGTGAAATTGTGACAATTTCTCAAATATGTACTACAGTCGTATAGAATTTTAATATGTGAATATACCTCGGGCACATATCTTGGACCTAAGTCGCGAGATCAACGAGGGTATAAGTTGACATATAGGTACTCGTACATACATCCCATGACATGCACACGTTGAGTTAAAAAAAACCGATCTGACGCATAATGACCAATACGCATAATGACTACTAGTAAATTCTTGTATTGACTTACACTTAGGTATATGTGGAAGTGGAACGCATAATACGCTTAACGACGCATACGCAAAACGTCCAATATTCATAACGACGCATAAAAAAAACGATACTGACATTACCTCACCCCCTATTACGTGGAACCTAATACAATGATTGGTGAAATGTGGGTGTTAATTCACCTCTGCCTTACCCTCCGGGGATAAAGGCGTGATTGTATGTATGTACTAGCCTTCCGCCCGCGGCTCCGCCCGCGTGCATCTCGGTACGCGTCCTTTGCTCGTATCTTCGGTTCTACTCAACCGATTGCGATCAAACAAACGTAAGATTTTAAGTCTGAGTAAGCCCTTTCTAACAAAACAAACCGCATCAAAATCCGTCCAGTAGTTTTTGCGTCCATCGCGGACAAACAGACAAACAGACAAACAGACAAACGGACAAACGGACAAACGGACAAACGGACAAACGGACAAACGGACAAACGGACAAACAGACAAACAGATAGGAAATTCAAAAAAAATATTTTCGTGTTCAGTATCGTTAACATAATTTTTTTTTAAATATCTCCAATGTACAGACACGACCACTTTACAATAATTATATAATAGTATAGATATAGATAGATAGATGTATGAAAATGATGACACAAAAATAATTCATCAAAATAATTCACAATAATTCACATAATGACACAAAAATAATTCAAAATCGAAAATTGCCAACTCGTGCGCGCTCGCGAATTTGACGATCGCGAGATGGTGAATGACTCAATGCGTTTGTCAAGCTGCCTGATGTGATGCATTTTGTTAGAAAGCTGTGTTTATATAGTAGGTACTTATGTAGTGTAGGCGTATAAAAATTCATGTCACGAGTGATTTCCAACTCGCGTCACTAATATCGCTAATGGCTCGCGACGTCGCGTGTGTGATAATGTCACCGTCTGATAACAATATAGGTATTATTGTGGTTCAATGGACGGTGGACATTCGATTGTATACCTCGGGACTCGTATCTTGGACCTAATTCGTGAGACAAACGAGGTCCTGGCGTCCGCGGATTGTTTTGTGACTATACTTGGTGAAACTGAGAACGTCCACCGCAGTAGCACCCCGTGCTATCCTCAAAAGACACACAAGAAACGTGTACTGCGCTTAAAAAGCACATTTTAGGTTTTTTTTTATAACTTAGGTGGCAGACAAGCACACGGCCTACCTGATGGAAAGTGGTTACCGTGGCCTATGGGCGCGTGCATCATCAGGGGCGTCACACTCGTGCTGCTGACCCTGAAGAAACCTTCTAATGCCCCATATTCTAGTTGAGCAATGTAAGTGAAGACGCAGGCTGTTATTAATGCTCTCAGTACAAGCAAAAGGTCGGACTAATTGCCATCGAGTACGTATTACAAGTAAGTACTCATTACACCAGTCCCACAAGTCAAGCGAGCTTGGGCGAGTACACTTGAACATCAAATACAACCTCTGTACTAGAGGGGCACTCGCCGAGTGGTTCGATAGAGGGGGGGTATTGGGGAAATAATAACGTACTTGGTTGGGAAGTGGTACTTGTGTTTAAAAAGAAAATTAATTAGCGGTCATGTTTCTGAAGCCATTGTGATGTTTGGAGACTTTGAGGCGCATAATTTTAAAGGGCGTTGTGAAGTTTGCATAGATTTACTTATGAACTATAATCATGGAATCTTCCATGGAATCTTGAATCTTGCATCATCGTCACGTCCCACACGTCACGTCCGATAGTTTTTAAATTCTATGTGACCAAGGACCTATTTGACAAATACACATTTTGTGTAATTTTACCCGACTGTGAAAGGGTTATTATTGTATTTGATCAACATGTGTCAACTCTTTTAACGCGTGTTCAGCACTTTTTGTGAAGTAAATAATTTACTCTATGCAGAATGCTTTCACTCCGGCCGGGGTGCGAGGGATATGGCTACGACAATCTCACCTCCGGCACCGACGGCCCCCAGACGGCGTGCGTTTTAGTCGGTCCGTGTCCGACATAACCTCCTCCTTCGGCGACGACGTTAGGAATGAATTCACTTCGATAGTGTAACAGCCAGGAATCGAATCCGAGATCGTCTGGCCGGCTTAACCACTGGGCTACTGACGTATACCTGACCTTGTACCACGTATTCAAACCTTCAACTCTTCTCTTCCAGGTAACTGCTCCGTGTAGACCAGTGTTCGGTGCTCGTGTCGAGCTACTTGCGAAGCTCTTCCGCGGTCCCGTCGGCTTCCACCCTGGACGCTATGGGTGAGTATTTAGAAGTTAGTCAAAAGTAAAAAAAAACGGCACTCACAAAACGTCAAAATTAACAAAAAAAAATATTTATACTAAAGGCTAGCTTAGCAAATGGAAACTAGGGCAGGAATAAAGTTATTCCCCGTGTAGTATGGCACTACCGGTAAAAAAATTGACACTACCGGTAGTGCCATGGTGCAAGAATTTTATCCTTGACACTACCAGTAGTGCCATTGGGTAGTGCCACGGGGCAGTCACCTTCGAAACGTGGCTCCGGCCTGAAAAGACACCGGCAAGAAACTCAGCTGGCATTTTTTTTCTGGTCTTTTTTTTTCTATTTTTGGTTACTATTTCTGGAACTGATGTAGGTATAACAAATCCAGGTCTAAGTCCTACAGGAGGAACTCATGAGTGTCTCCGAGAACGCCATCCAGGTAATAACACACTGGTAGAATTATTCATCAACTCGTTAAGACTCAGCCTCAGATACATGGCTCGAGTCAACAATAGTGGCCGGAATACGACAATAGGCACACCCCCTATTACGTGGGACCGAATACAATGATTTATGAAATGTGGGTGTTCATTCACCTCTGCCTAACCCTCCGGGGATAAAGGCGTGATTATCCATATCCATACTAATATTATAAATGCGAAAGTAACTCTGTCTGTCTGTCTGTCTGTCTCACTTTTACGACTAAACCGCTGAACCGATTTTGATGAAATTTGGTATAGAGGTAGATTAGACCTTGGGAAAGGACATAGGCTATGTTTGGTCGCGATAACCGACATCCACGCGGGCGGAGCCGCGGGCAAAAGCTAGTATTTATATAACTCTATCGAGAATGAATTGAAAAATTCAAGCTGAGCCAATTGAAACGTTTCATTTCATTGAAACAATTCAAGAACCGCTGTGTGTTTAGGTACTGTGTACAAACAAACACAAGAGCTGTGTACTCTGAGTTTTATGACTGTTTTGTTCAGTATCATCGAAAGATAATGATGTCAAATTTTTAAAAGCGACGTACCTAACTAAGTTTGAATGGATTCAGTTGAAAAGAGAAACGACGATTCGGGCCTGACGAATCTCATAACCCATTTTCATTATTGTACCCAAAGGACAAAGAACGAAATTCTGTACCCAAAGGACAATAAAAATCAATTATTAAAAAATTAAAAACCCGACTGCTGTATAAAAGATCAAACAAGTTTGATAGCAGACGGTACCCATTTGCCAATCATAAACCGAAAGAAAATGGATAACGCCTGCTATCAAAATTGTTTCGATCTTTTAAACAGCAGTCGGGTTTTTTTATTTTTTATTAATTTTTATTTCTATAAATCCGGTCTAGTCGACACATAACTCTGGCTTCAAATAACATAATTATAATAATTATTTAATGGCGCTCTCACCGCGGAGTGACTCGCTGAACAATTTTAGTTAAATCAATATGGAGTAGAGCTCGCCGCGCTGCCTCACACGGTTCATTCATTGCGTATGTCCAGGGCCGTATTTACCCTAGGGCCAAGGGGGCCATGGCCCGGGGCGGCAGGATGCGAGGGGCGGCGGAGCCGCCCCGAGCGTCTATTTCTGGGCGCCTTTTAAAGTCAAGATCAAGTCGCCCCGACAAAGACATTCAGGGCGGTCCCGTCGACCCGAGCAACCTGCCGCCCCGAGCGTCTATTTCTGGGCGTCTTTTAGAGTCAAGATTAAGGCGCCCTGAAACAGACGCTCGGGCGGCTCTGCCGCTCCTCGCTATCTGCCGCCCCGAACGTCTATCTCTGGGCGCCTTTTAGAGCCAAAACTAAGGCGCCCAGAGACAGACGCTTGGGGCGGCTCCGCCGCCCTTCGCAATCTGCCGCCCCAAGCGTCTATCTCTGGGCACCTTTTAGAGTCGAGATTAAGGCGCCCAGAGATAGACGCTCGGGGCGGCTCTAGCCGCCCCTCGCGTCTATCCCTGTGCACCTTTTAGAGTCAAGATTAAGGCGCCCAGACAAAGACGCTCAGGGCGGCTCCGCTGCCCCGAGCAACCTGCCGCCCCGAGCGTCTATCTCTGGGCACCTTTTAGAGTCAAGATTAAGGCGCCCAGAGATAAGAGGCGGCTGGTTCTCCGAGACCTGGGGGTGACAGGTTCAATACAATCAGACCGGTGAGGTGGCCGTGCAACCCGTACTTTCCCTTGCCGGGGTTCATTGGGGACACCGACTACCCACACCCCAAGGAGCTATCTTAAAAGGTCAGCCGGGTTGCGAGGGAAATATCTTATTGGGTAACTTTACACCCGGTAATTGAGACTCGACGGAGGCGGTGTGCGGTTTTAAACCGAGACCGCATGTGGCACTTCACGAGGAATAATAGACACCCCTCACAGACGGCCATAACTAGCACCAGGACCTGCGGCGAGAGGTTTCCTGCTCTGACGGTTACTTAAAGGATACAACGTGTGAAGTGGCAGAGGTGGCATGCAGGCGTCGGCTCCTGATCTGTATGTCTCAGGAACTCACCGAAGCAGCCATAACTGGGCGCATTGTGTCAACTGGTAGGAGAGGCTACCATGATACCTCTATCGCGTTATCGGCAGCGAAGACGTGTGGAATACCCCATTCGAGCACCACCTTATCCGATCTTCTCATTTAATCGAGTCGACGAGTACCGTGGCGCGTGGGTCCACCTCTTCTGAGAAACTCCATCTAATTCGGCTTTCGTGACTTCGGCTGACCTGCATCCGAAGTCTATTTAAGGCCTGCCAGGTGTTGTATGAGCAGCCTCTGTGCTACACACACGTCAACTGGCCAGAAAGGGTTCGTAAGTAAGAGAACCAGGTATGCCCACTTCGGATCCAGTCACCAAATACGTCCAAACACTTGGGTAACTCCGGCTGTGGCTTAGGTACCTACTTGGTTGCTTCTGATTTCTTGCCATCACCATCCAGTCCTAGCCGATGTTCCACAGAAGCGGCCCCAGATCCGCGCAAGCCGGAACACCGCGCCACATATCTCACTTACCAAACCATGTCCTATTTGGGTAGATACTGGCTTTCACCGATAAGTAAGCCCCGACAGTGACGCGAGGATAGAGAGGCAGCCCGTGCTGAAAGAGTGCAGCTCTGATGCAGCTCCATGGCAAGGCGTTAACGACGTAGGCAACAATAGACACTGCCAGCATCAACTCGCCGTGCCACTGCTTCTTTCACCAGGGCCCTCAAGCGCGTGTTGGCATCCACGTTGCTCCCGACTATAACCAAATTGATTGTCTACCAAATTCGGCCTCACTCCTGTAAGGCGCTCGATGTGGCACTTCACGAGGAATAATTCGTTTAAACACCTGCATGACTGCACACCTTGTCGATCAATACAATGAGCCGGTAGGCGGACGGTAACTTTGCAGAAGAGGACTAGTTTTCCTGTCTTTAAAATTTTTGGAAACCGTCTCTACTTAAGGCATACGCTAAAGAGCCCTTCAAAACGGGATCCGAGTGCCTTTAGAGCCTAGAGTGCTGTCAGGTCCCAAAGCGGTGCTCTTGCTGTTGCCTTTGAGCCATAAAACATCTCCTTAATCAAGTGATTTCTGGTTGCCATATCATCTTCTACGTCTAAGTAGGGCGTAGTCTAATGAAATGGAATGCAAATATGCCCCCTTGAAGGGATTCTGGTTGGGAGCTTGGGTTAGTGGGGAGATCGATGGGAGTCACTTATCTCGCACCATAAGATAGAGATCTCACGAATCAGGTTTGAAAGTCTCTAGCAACGTCTGACGGGCCCCTATTTTGGGTCAGCTCCTTGGGCGCAGGCTAACGGTGAACGCGAACGTCACTTATGGCTTATGGGGCGGCAAACCTAAGTGGCCCGGGGCGCCAAATCTTTAAATACGCCCCTGCGTATGTCGTTTGAGAATAAATACATAATAACTCACGCTTGTTTCTAGCTATAGTAGGCAGACATAACAGTCCACTATTTGCTTCTGTCCTTTCATACAAGCTTTCGAGTTCTTTTAGCCTCCTTTTTTACCCGACTGCGCCAGCATCGAGCCCAGATCATGTCCGGGTGGCCCGAACCGGGAACATCATGTAGGTACACGACGAAAGAGCAAGTTTTTAAAGTTAATAGTTCAAGTTTATTCTGCATTCGTCATATTATGTCATATCCGGGCATGGTGCAGGTGATGTCAGGAGCTTATCACTACTTCCTATATTGAACAGGATTACAAATGGAGCGAGCCGGAGGACAGAACTACATGGAGTTTTGTTTTGTATCACGCTATTATTAGCTTCGTAATGTACGTTTGGCTTTGGTCCTCACATTTTGCATACCCAACCATGTAGCGCCCGGTCTATGTCAAACATGAATTTCTATCTCCTGCATCTAATAACCTCCTGGTACTCTCAATATGTAATATCTGTGGGCGTCCCAGCGGAATAGAGGGGGGGAGGGGGGGGGGGGGAATGTCCGGCCATGGTGCAGGCGGTGTCGGAAGCTATCGTCTGATTACTTCCTGTCCTGGGGGCGGGGCTACAGAAACAGCGAGTTGGATGAAATACATGGAGTTTTGTTTTGGCTTTGGTCCTCATATTTTGTGTACCCAACCACTCGCCCGGTCTATATTAAGAAAATTAAACTATAAATGAATTTCTATCTCCTCTA
Organism: Eilema depressum; assembly: GCA_914767945.1. Classification (NCBI taxonomy): domain Eukaryota; kingdom Metazoa; phylum Arthropoda; class Insecta; order Lepidoptera; family Erebidae; genus Eilema; species Eilema depressum. Next base: position 13,265,468 of record OU612039.1, read on the forward strand.
TCTAATGAGCTCCTAGTACTCGCCAGAGGGGGCGAGTCAGTGATTGAAGCCTCAATTTATATGCGCCCGGTCTAATCTTCTTCTCTAATATATAAAAATCAATGCCACTTTTCGTTGTTAGTTTATAACTCAAGAACGGCTGAACCAATTTGGCTAATTTTAGTCTTGAAATGTTCGTGGATGTCCAGGAAGGTTTAAACGGTGAGAAAATAGGTGCAGCGGGAACGGGAAAAATATGGCGGTACGAAGTTCGCCGGGACAGCTAGTTAATTTTAAATTAAAATTCAAATGAATTTCTATCTCCTGCATCTAATAAACTCCTAGTACTCTCCACCGAGCTAGTGATTGAAGCCTCAGTATGTAATATCTGGGGAATCCCAGTGGAATGGCGGGCGGGGGAGGAGTGTCCGGGCATGGTGCAGTCGGTGTCGGAAGCTATCGTCTGATTACTTCCTATACCGGCCGGGGCTAGGGAAACCGCGAGTTGGGAGAAATACTTGCAGTAAGCCTTATTTTGTAACACGCCTTTATAAAATCTCGTAAATATGTTGTCGGTTCTAATGAGCTCTACCAAATTAGTCTCACCTTCTCCTTTCCTATATAGGACAACACGTGCAGGACTTAGATGTCACCCGCATACGGTGCAGAATATTCCATCAAGAACCAAGCGGTTCGGCGACTCCTTTTACCGCACCATAAAGACCTAAAATTCCTTACCAGTTCACGTATTTCCCTCTTCCTACAGTCCCGGGTCCTTTAAGCGCGGCATGATAAAGCATCTGATGAGGCCGTCAAGCTGAGTGCCACCATTGTAACATGGTACGTGTCCGTAATGGTCACCCTCTTTCCTGAAAATTCCCCTTCATATTACCGTTACTGTTTCACAGCTTGAGTGTGCGTGGGATATATCCACCCACGGTGGCTGCTAGGGGTGATATCAATGGTTAATTTCGTGGCCACACTACATATCGATAGCATTAAAAATAACATTCTATAATATATTTAGTGACGCGTCTATCACTGTCTGTCCACACGGGAGCCTCGCCCACGAGGTAATTATGGCAGGACTATTATCTATTGTGTGTCATCATCATCACTATTATAAAACAAAGTCGCTGTCGCTGTCTGTCCGTCCCTATGTTTGCTTAAATCTTCAAAACTACGCAACGGATTTTGAAGCTTTTTAATAGATAGAGTGATTTCAGAGGAAGGTTTATAATGTATAATACATGCATAATATTATAGAGAAACACTAATTTTAGAGATAATACCACGCGGGCGGAAAATATGGCGGTACGAAGTTCGCCGGGTCAGCTAGTTATGATATATTTTTGGTCTAGCTGCCTAATATCTATGGGTTGTGTAAGTCAGATGGCAGTCGCTTCACTGAAAATATCGTAGTCCAGCCAAATCTGCAGTAGGACTGGTAAAGCGGACCCCAGACTCCGAGGTGAAAGCTTCGGATGCGACCGGGAAGAATGTTATAATTTTGATATCAAATCGTTTGTTGTTCAGTAAACTATGACAGAGTTAAGCTACCTGGGCACGGTTGCAATTTCGATGGGTGACCACATAGTGGTATTTCATCTGAGAACTTCCTCAGTATCTTAGAATTTGGTCCCAGCTATCAATACTTGTTAGATCAAGACGGACGCACGGAGGCCTATATCACACCTATATGGTTGACCTGAAGAACTCTGTCAGTGGAAGCTACATAGTACACACTTAGGCTGGGACTGGGAGGTCAGGTGAAAGTCGCTTTCAGTAAAGCCGAAAAATCTAGCGTGAACAAGCTTAGTCTGTAATGGTGACCTTCTTACATTCTGTCTTCAGCTTACCATCACACGAGGTGAAGTCATCAAATCTTCGATCTCTAAATGATAAAGCCGACCCCTAAACCATTAAGCCGCCTGTCTAATGTATTCCCCTTTGACTTTGCCGGGATCCAGACTAAGTTAATCTAACTTTTTCTGCGCTGGCATCCACGTACCAGGAGTCCATAAATCTAAAAGAGCTCTTTCTAACAAAATATATTGTAAAGTATATTCTCAACACGGAGCCTCAGGGAAAACATTCTTTGAGAGTGAAATATTGTTTGGAGCAGGATATAATAAATTGGTCCATTTATGCAGCAGCTGCACATGATCTCTGCTCTCCTGGTATGTTGAAGAGCAATTATTACTATACTTGTTGAAGCCCGTGGCTCCGCGCGTGTGGAAGCGGGTTATACTAATATTCTTCAGTTGAAAAGTGTTTGTTTTTTTGGTTGTACTCGCTAATCTCAGAAACTACTGGTTTGAATTGTATTGAATAGTCGGTTTATAGAGAGAGGCTATATACGTCATATAAAATTATATCATCACGTACTACTCTACACACGTTTAGACTTGACTTTGCCTTCATCTAACCATCAGGCGAAGTGAAGTCATACTGACATGTTCTACGAAGAAGTATATTTTACAGGCTCTAGAATTATTTAGGCAGGTCGTATGATAAAACATGGTTGACTCAATTTCCACAGGGGAATCGTGCGAAAGCTATAATGCTACATATGTAAATATGTGGTCAACTCAAGTGCCGAAGTTATTTACCCCTGGCCCCGGAGTGTCTGTCTGTCCATCACAGCTTCATTCAACTTTTGTCGTTAACTGCGCAAGCGTTTATAGCATTCGGTCACTGTGGGCCCTCTGGGGGACACACACAGTCATAATATAAATGACAAAGTTAATCTGTTTGTGTTTCACGCAAATACATCTTTAAATTCGTCGGACAGCTACGCAGGAGGCGCGGGATATAATGGCTACTTGCATTGGACTGTTCTTGCCTCTTAAGGCTGCCACCCACTAACAGTTTATCGAACGACAACCGGATGATAGCGGTCTGTCAGTTCATCGCAATAGCTCACACACTTACAGTTTTGTATACGATTTTGGACTGACGGCTAATATGTGTGGCCGCTTGACGATTTCGGTCAGCAATAGTAGATTACCCAACAAGTGAAAAAAAGGTGAATTCTTTTCGAGGCACCAAGTTGTATCCCGAGAGGAGTGAAGGTTTCTCCGGTAGAATCCCGAGCGTAGCGAGGGGTTCTAGAGAGAAACCTGAGTGGATCGAGGGATACAAGAGCCGAGATGAATTCTTTTTTCACGTGTTAGGTACTCAACTTTTCACCATTGACTACGAGAAAACGATTACTCTGTGATTATGAATTACATTTTGTTATGGATAGTACACAAAAGAAGCAGCAAATTATCAGTAATAGCTACCGCTTTAGCGCGAAAAGACTCAGGAGTCTTTTCGCGTTCGAGAATATGAGTTTCATTTTCATCACTAGATGAAGTCATTTTATGATTATGAGACAAACATAAACTTTTACAAGGAAAATTACACAGAAAATGGTGGCATTTTTTTTTCTTAATTTAAACTGAGCCACATTCCATCCAGCCAGTGATTACATTTAGGTGGCTTTTAGTACGTTTTTATAGTGAGAGTGTGCAACCTCTTTGTATGTTTCACTAGAATCCGTACATTCGCGCATGTTCCAAATTCAAAATTTTTTATTCACTCGGTGAAACAAAGAGCGTTTTATTCACTGTTTTTGATGAATCACGGGCCCTTTTTCGAGTGTCAATGGTGAAAAGACAGTTAAAGGCCGGACAGTCTATGGCCGTCGGTATTTTATACGTAATAACATCAGACTAAAAGAATAAAATAATGTTATTATTTTAGTCTGAGGTAATAAAATTATGATGACATTTATGTCAATAAGGACTGCAGGCCGCACGAACAGAGGACAAACTGCAGGCGGACTGTAAGTGGGTGGCCGCCTTTAGATATCGTTAAGTGCCATACGAAAATCTGTGGTTGTTACGTGTAGTTGAAGCCCTCAAAAGTCTAACTGCAATTCTTAGATATCGCAATGAATTATGAAGGTCAGATGACAGTCGCTTCACGGAAGAGCAGTCCGACTGGGGAAGTACCTCCGCGCTACAGAATACCGCGGCTAAATAACCTCGTGTTGTGTTCCCGGCGGTGAGTAGGGTAGCCAGAGCTCACTGGAGAGGTTTTGTGCTGTCAGTGGGAAGACCAAAGGCTTGTCCTGCTTATCTTCTGCGCTGACGGCACAGAATCTCTCTGTTCTTACAGGGTCGGCAGTACGAGTGTGACTCCCCTGGTGTTGCACTCGTCCACGTTAACCACTTTCCAGCAGGTGGGCCGTGTGCTTGTCTGCGACATAAGTGATATTAAATAAAATGATGGGAAGCCAGGGTGGGTCATCTCTAATATATAAAAATCAATGCCACTTTACGTTGTTAGTTTATAACTCAAGAACGGCTGAACCGATTTGGCTAATTTTAGTCTTGAAATGTTCGTGGGTGTCCAGGGAAGTTTCAAACGGTGAGAAAATAGGTGCAGCGGGAACGGGAAAAATATGGCAGTACGAAGTTCGCCGGGATAGCTAGTCTCTCAATTGTAATTAAGCCAGATATAAAGTTGTTTGCTCTCTATATGCGTCGCGCGCGGCGGCGGGGACCCTAAACTAACATAGTGTGTTGTCACTATAAACTAAGTTTGGGAATGGCCTGCGGCGACGCTGCACACACTCTGATGGTATAATATTAGTTTTAATCAACATTGCGAATGAAATTATGTGTACATTAGTTGATTCCCGCGATATAAAGTAGCGTATGTGTTATGTATTTAGACTATTATTATAATAGATTTAGAAAGGGAAAAGAGAATCGACCTCGGGCGGGACTCGAACCCGCGATCTTTCCCTTACAGGGGGAATGCTCTGACCGCTAAGCCACCGAGACCGCACGAAGACGATCCAAATTCCTCTATACTACCGTCTTTGGAGCATAATAAATTCTTCAAAAATTTCATTAAAATATTGCAAATATTATTATAATTGTAAAGTGGTCGTGTCTGTACATTAAATACCACCATTCTCTGAGTCTCTTCCCGTGAAGCGACTGCCATCTGACCTCCACAGCCAATTGGCGATATCGAAGTTATGTAGTTAGACTGCTCGGACTTTTATGGGCTCCAACTACCCGTAACGACTGCCATAGATGTTCGTATGGCAACCGGGACCGACGGCTTAACGTGCTCTCCGAGGCACGACCAGACCAATGCAAATACCCATATTACATACATATAATCACACTTTTATCCCTGGAGGTTTGGCAGAGGTGAATTAACACCCACATTTCACCAATCATTGTATTAGGTCCCACGTAATAGGGGGTGAGACTTTTGCCGTATTCGGGGCACTATTGTTGACTCGAGCCATGTATCTGAGGCTGAGTCTGTGCTGTATATATCTGTGTGATGTTAAACAGCCCTATCCCTTAGTCACCTTGTATAACACCGCATGGAAAGAGATGGGGTGGACCAAATTGTACTTTATTCATGCATACAAATATTTGCACTGAGTGAGAATCGAACCCGTGCCACCTGCGTAGCGGCTTCGTTCACTACCACCACGTCACAGAGACTGTATTTATTCATCTTCCTCGTGTGAAACAATACCCAGCTCTTTAAGTAGCCCTACCCTTCTGACAATATAACTAAACGTTTCATCGTGAGCCACAACTATATTGAGACGTTTCAGTACGTTTTATTTCTCCTCCACACGCGACCCTTACACGGTATACCTCGGTACACGTATCTTGGACCTCATTCGAAAGACTAACGATGTCCTGACACGCGTAGGGAGATCCGATTCTCAGCACTCCATGGATGGTGCGTGCGGTCGCCGGGTCCATAGCGTGATACAGAGAGGAACACCGTGACGGCGACTGGGACTTGCGACCCAGATGTAGGTTTAGGGTGGCCACCTTGTGATGCATCAGCGCTCACCTCCACCGTCAGTAGTGTTCCCCCCCTACCTATCCAAAGGTAAGATCCTATCAATGCCGCTTTTGATATTCGATTTAGTAAAGAGCTTACTGAAGCTCTTGGCAATCGACGAGGTTTTTAAGTAAGTTGTACAGGGATTTAGCTGGAATTTATATCTTGGTGAATTTATGCTCGTCAACTGCAGTAGCGCCCCGTGCTATCCTCAAGAAACTTGCGTATAGAGCACATTTTAGGTCTAAAATATATTTCCCGAGCAGTACCCAGTACACAGTTACTCACGATTCAAGTTTATCTTGATAGCGTTTCGATGGAAGCCTACGTTTACTGCGAAGGTCAGTCTGGCTAGAATTTGGTAATTGCTATAGTTTACGAGCTAAAAATATGTTTGTTACAAGTAATGTATATTTTGATGTGTTCGTTCCCGGTGCAGTAGGCCCCCCCATCTCTTCCTGTGGGTGTCGTAGAAGACGACTAAGGGATAGGGCTGTTCTATATCCGTTTCTCCATCCTAGCGTTAATCCCAGTAGTATCCGAAGCTTTCACTTCGGAGTCTGGGGTCCGCTTTACCAGTCTAACTGCGGATTTGGCTGTAACTTTGATATTTGCCCTGAAGCGACTGCCATCTGACTTCCACACCATAATGGCGACATCAAAGCATTGAAGCTGCACCAGTTGTTGGACTTTTTTCGGTTTCGTAACGACTGCCATAGATGTTCGTATGGCAACCAGGACCGTCGGCTTAACGTGCTCTCCGAGGCACGACCTATACAAATGCAAATACCCATATTCATGCATACAAATATTTGTACTGAGCGCGGATCGAACCTGTGCTTCCTGCGTAGCGGGCGCATTCACTACCGCTACGCCATAGAGGCTGTCTAGGGATGTTCTCCATCCGACAGTAAAAATACAGCCCATGACAAAATACCCGCTTGATGGCAATAGGCTCGCCCCCTATAACAATAAACACTACAAACAGAATGGTACGGAACCCTTCATGAACGAGCCCGACTCACACTTGACCGGTTTTTAAACAATAATAATATCCTCAATAGATTGAGTACCAGGCTCCCATAGCCGTGAGGACACATTCCTATAGAGTAATAACACATTCCGGTGTCACTTCGACGCTCGTATCGGTGGACAATTCCGCGTTGACTAGCGAGCGGGACGTGCCGATGTGTCGGGCCCAAGTGCGAGCGAGAGGCGACAATGAAATTGTTGTTAAATTCTGAGCTCCTAGTAAGTTGATATGTTAATTAATCAATCAATTAGCCTATTGCAGTCCACTGCTGGACATAGGCCTCTCCCAATGTGCGCCAAGTCTGCCGATCCTTCGCCTTCCGCATCCAGTCTGTCCCAGCCACCTTTTTCATGTCGTTAATATGTGCCAATCCCGATTACATTCAAATCTTGCACTTTGGAGCCTGTGATCCTCTCTTACTACTCCTTGGCTTCATTTTAGTTTGGTTTTTATGGGACCGGCTACCAACTGACCTCCCAAACCTTGACATTAAAACCTACGCCAGACCATCGACCATCAATCAGTAGGGTTAAATCTATATTGAGTAAAAAGCAAATATTCCCAGAATTACTATAGATAGGTAGTTTTAATTATTACCCGGGGGCAAGTTGGTACCCGAGGGCGAGTTTTAACCCGGGGACTAGCTGGGGACTCTGTGTTCCCCATACCGGATGAAGGCCCGATCTAGAGATATGGCCTTGGGTCGGCCGTGGTGCGAGGGATATGTCTACGATAATCTCACCTCCGGCAACCGACGGCCCACAGACGACGTGCGTTTTAGTCGGTTCGAGTCCGACAAACCCTCCCTTCCCTCCTCCCCCACCGGCTCTAGCGGGGGAGGTATCCGTATGGATTTTTCGCACGATAAAAAAGGTAGTTACATTTATTTTTATTCCGAGCTGCTGATGTGAAATAAACAGTAATGTTAGTACTTAAGTCAGTGCGAGTGCCTACTTAGTAAGGTCCGCACTTACATTAATTGAAACCTAAACTTATAAGCCCCTCGTTTACACCAAGAAACATGTTGTAGATTTGTTTGAAATACAAGTCGTCTAAACACATTTTTTCGTATTCAACATGTATTGAGACTTGTCTCAAACACTCTTCCGTTCACAGTGTGCCGCCAACTTGTATACATACAAGTTTACAACACATTTGCGTTCACACTGAAGTCTGCGACATGTTGTACTTTGTCTTTGTCATTGATCGCATTCACACCTACACAACACTGTCCTGTTTTAGACTAATAGTCTTGTTTATTTTACTGCAATTTCTGTCTTGAGATTTGTCAAACACAAGTTGTAAACTGTATCCATGATTGATGGATAACATGTAAACAGACATGTTAACAACTTGTCGTACAAGATTGACCTCTTAAACGCAGTATCTCTTACCGTAGATATCACACAAGGACACAGACCTCTCCCAATGTCCGTCACGTCTGCTAATCCTCCGCCTTCCGCACCCAGTCTGTCCAAACCACCTTTTTCAGGTCATCAGTCCATCTGGCTAGGGGGTGTCCCACCTTCTGTTTTCCTTCTCGCGGTCTTCACTTTAGGACTCGTCTGCCCCAACGGCCATCAGTCCTTTGACAGATGTGGCCAGCCCACTGCCACTTCAGCTTGCTTGTTCTGTGAGCTATGTCGGTAAATTTGGTTCTATGATAATCGTCAACTTACGTCATATACGTCAAATCTCATACAAATTGCCACCTGACTAGAGGGGCTGGTAAGGATCGCTGGCTCCTGTGGCGTGTCCCATACCGCGCCGCTCCATAATTCAGTAGTAACTATTGCACACGATTCGTCGCCATCTCCTGAAGCGATAGGTGACAGCGGGTACATTACTTGCTTCATGTGCTTTTTAACCCCCACAAAAAGAGGGGCGTTATAAGTTTGTGTGTGTGTGTGTGTGTGTGTGTGTCAGTCTGTCTGTGGCATCGTAGCTCCCAAACGGCTGAACCGATTTCAATTCTGTTTCTTAGCTATGTTTCATAAAAATCGGTTCAGCCATTTGAAAGATATGAGGAGTGAAAGTGGCAATGAAAAATCTAATATTTTCAAATATACCCGTGTTGGGTATCAAATGAAAGGTCATAACTTATACATACAGCAGGTTTTATGGAAATCGGTTAAACAGTTCAGTTACCTTTATAAAAATCACGAAATATAAAAATAAATTAAAAATTTAAAAAACCCCCGACCCTTAATAATACCCGATAATTTTTAAATAAATAGGTACGCCGATGTTTCAGCACAAGTTGGGGTCTAAATATGATGCGACACTATGAACTGAACTTCGATATAAAACAAACCCATGTTTGGTGTATATATATTGCTGTACTTCACCAAAGAAGGGCATTAGAAGGTTTCTTCAGTGTCAGTAACACGAGTGTGACTCCTTTGGTGTTGCACACGTCCAAAGACCACGGTAACCACTTCCCATCAAGTGAGCCGTGTGCTTATCTGCATTAGATGTATTATAGTATTCCCACACTCATAAATAAGATCTCCATAAACGAGCGCGTTGTATTTTAAACACACAATAAAACAAGATGGTGGGCCCATCACGAGCGTGTGCCCCGCTCTGTGAGACAGTGTCGCCAATAAAACTGCTGTAAACTTGTACGACACGTAAAATATATTGCGATAGACTAAACGTTCGCGCCCGGCGTCGCCCGGTTTTCAACTGTCGTGGATTTGCATAATATATATTTTGCTATTTCATTTCCGTGTCTTCATCTTCTCCATCCTAGCGTTAATTCCCAGTCGCATCCGAAGCTTTCACCTCGGAGTCTGGGGTCCGTTTTACCAGTCTAACTGTGGATTTGGCTGGACCTCGATATTTTCCGTGAAGCGACTGGCATCTGACCTCCACAACCCATTGCCGATATCAAAGTGTTGCAGTACTTTCAGTTAGACCTAACAGCGTAAAGTATATATTTTCTAATGTTGCACTAAGCGTGAATCGAACCCACTACTTAACTATCTAAATTAGAAGACCGCCCCCAAATCCGTTTTCAAATCTAAACTACCCTGTTCCTACCCCCTCCCCTCTAAGCAGTTCCCAACTCAAACACGCTCCACCCAGATGACGAATAAACAAATTCACAAGAATGAGTTGTATTGACTCGACCGCGTAGTAAATATGCCTACGGCCGACATGTATAATAAAATAATAGGTATAATTAAATCTTCCCGACTCGGCCGCGCAGCCAAGATTTTCACGGCCGAGTTGGCTAATAAGCCCAGTTGTTTGGTCTGCGCAAACAGTCGGTGGTGAGTGAGCCACTTGTGTTGTTGTTAGACCCAAGTTCGACCGCCGGGTCAACACCGCAGGGATTAGAGGATTAGGATTAGATATCTGATAGGGCTGACGTCGATGTCAGGATAAATTGAAGCTGTCAGAGTGTCGATTAGAATAGGTACTCATCCTATTAAATCCTACTTCATCACTATCACTTTACTATCACTACATATTATAAAACAAAGTCGCTGTCGCTGTCTGTCCGTCCCTATGTATGCTTAAATCTTCAAAACTACGCAACGGATTTTGAAGCGGTTTTTAGGGTTCCGTAACCAAATGGCAAAAAACGGAACCCTTATAGATTCGTCATGTCTGTCCGTCCGTCCGTCTGTCTGTCCGTATGTCACAGCCACTTTTATCCGAAACTATAAGGCCTGTGCTGTTGAAACTTGGTAAGAAGATGTATTCTGTGAACCGCATTAAGAATTTTACACAAAAATAGAAAAAAAACCGTTAAATTTTGGGGGTCCCCATACTTAGAACTGAAACTGATTTTTTTTTTTTCATCAAATCCATACGTGTGGGGTATCTATAGATAGGTCTTTGAAAATGCTATTGAGGTTTCTAACATATTTTTTTCTAAACTGAATAGTTTGCGCGAGAGACACTTCCAAAATGGAAAAATGTGTGTGTGTGTCCCCCCTCTAATTAAATCTAATAAAATTAATTAATTAAATCTAATATATAAAATTCTCGTGTCACAAAATGTGCGTAATCGAACTCCTCCGAAACGGCTTGACTGATTTTGATGAAATTTTTTGTGCTTATCCGGTATCTATGAGAATCGGCCAACATCTATTTTTCATCCCCCTAAGTGATAAGGGTGCAGCGGGAACGGGATTTGAATACCACGCGGGCCGAAAATATGGCGGTACGAAGTTCGCCGGGGCAGCTAGTACTTAATAATAGTATGTAATCACCTTAAATACTAAAATAAAAGTAAGGACTACAAAGATATTATTTGAATGTACAAAACGCGCCGCACGTGAGAGCGACCGCCTCGTAGCAAGCTCGGCACGCGGCGTGCGCTACGGTCACGTAGCGGCTATCTACGCGCTACGAGCGCCTGTTATTGCTACGCGGTGCTACGGCGCATTTGTTCTGATGACGTCATTAGAACGTACTGTTGTGCACGAAAATGTTTTTATGTGTATTTGTACAACTTGTAAATGTTTTTATTTTATGTTTTACTAACAAATAACCGCGGCTCCGCCCATAATGTCGGTTAATACGATTTTTGCTCATATCTCTGGTTCTACTCAACCGATTGCGATCAAACAAACGTAAAATTTTAAATCTGATCAAGTCCTCTCAAATAAAACGTCCACATAAAAAACAGTTCAGTAGTTTTTACGTCCATCGCGAACAAACAGACAAGAATTCTCTATCTGTTTGTTACGCTTTCACACCGAAACAACTCAACCGATTACGATGACATTTGGTACAGACATAGATTAGAGCTTGGGAAAAGACATAGGCTATGTCTGGTTGCAATAACCGACATCCACGCGGGCGGAGCCGCGGGCAACAGCTAGTAGTTAATAAAGCATAACCCAATTATTTGTTTTTAAAATGTCTGCAATGTATAGACACAAATGATGCGGTTTTTTGTTCGAAAGGTCTTGCTTTTTATCTTGTTCTTTTTCTTTCCTTTTTTTTGCTTTTTCGAAAGGTTTTGATTTTTTTTCTTTTAAAATCTTATGTTTGTTTGATCGCAATCGGTTCAGTAGGGCTGAAGATATGAATAAATGTCACGTAAATCGATGTTCACGCAGGCGAGGCCGCGGGCGAAAGACTAGTATTACATACAAACATACATAACAGACCAATGAAAGGATACTCAATACGCACACTCATTTGTTAATCCGCCATTCAACCTTACTGTAGGCCTCCTACTTAGGATGAGCCCTCTGGGAGCCGTAACGATTAATGACCCCTGCAGAGCACTAGTGACTGGTAAGCTCCCTGTAGGAATGTGATAAGGGTCGCTGGTTCGATCCCCGGGGCATGCGGGTGGCGTCATAGCGAGTGGGACTAACTGACTATGATAGTTCTATAACAATATAGTTACCGTGACTTTGCTTGCTTGAACTGCTAATTCGAAAAAAAAATAAAGCAAAAAAAATCCCTCTTTCCCAACTGTACCATTGATTAGTACCATCAATGGTACTACTGGGAATCTTTGTCCCACTAGTACCATTGTACACGATACTAGTTTTGCAGCCGGGTTATGTTCCTTCTAACCCAATGATGTATTATATTTGTTCTAACCCCTTCAGCTAAGCTAAATTTCTTGTTTTAGGATTATTCTCTTTTCTCTTTCTAAGGCCCGTATTCTAGAATGCCACTCAGCTGAAACTCGATTTACCTGAGGCAAGATTGTATGCACAGATTTGACAGGCTGTCAGACAGTTTGTCTATAGTTCTATACAATCTGTCCTCAGGTAAATCGAGATTCAGCTGAGTGGCATTCTAGAATACGGGCCTTAATCGATTTGAATAATTAGCATAATAAATGCTTCAAAGTTTCATTTAACTACAGGAACCGGTTCCTGGGATAAAATGGGCTTGTGATAGTCCAGGTCATAATCTGCATCTGTGCCAAATTTTATTATAATTCGTTCAGCCGTTTAAGCGTATTATGTAACAAACGTACACACACACACACACACACACTCACGCACACACAAACTTCCTTCCTCCGAAACTGAGTTCCGACACAAAGTTTATGATAAGATCAGCATATTGTGAAATTGAGGATTTGAAATTGAGTCACATCAACTCCAATAGAACTCGAAGACTATTGTTATCCATACTAATATTATAAATGTGAAAGTAACTCTGTCTGTCTATCTGTTACGCTTTCACGCCTAAACCACTGAATCGATTTTGATGAAATTTGGTATAAGGGTAGATTAGATCGTGAGAAAGGACATAGGCTATGTTTGGTCGCGATAACCGACATCCACGCGCGCGGATCCGCGGCTAAAAGCTAGTTTTATTAAAATTCGTTCAGCCGTTTAAGCGTGTATGTAACACACACACACACACACACACACACACAAACTTTGATTTCCGACTAATGTTATAATGATAAGCTCAGCACATTTTTGACCTACATTTAATTGAGAATAATTTAAAGTTAAGTCACATTAACTGCAACAGTAGACCTCGAAGACACTTAACTACAATATCTCAATTCTTCTCAGTTGAATGTGTTGAATGTGAACAATAAAAACTTCTCACATTAAGCAGCACTCAAAAAACATCTTATTTTTAAACTTCCTTTGAGCTGTCCGTCAGAGGAGCTGTTACAAAGACGTCGCTGACGAGGGTCTGTGAGTGCCAACAATAAACCGCAAGCATTGGTCACTCACACCTCATTACACCGCACGACCGCTAAGGCTGCCTTCCCATCAGAGATGTGCTATGTGGCTATCAAAAAACCCGACTACAAAGTAAAAATGCAACTGAAAATCAAAAAACAGCATTTTTTGCGTCCATCGCTGTCAAATAATTTTGGCGCCAAAAATCTGCCATTTTGATTTTTTAGAAATTTTAATATGCCTGGTGTCACTTTTTTTTTTTTTTTTTTTTTTTTTTTATATAGGACACGTCAATTTGACTTTGCCTCGCCTGATGGTAAGCTAAAGGCAAAGTCTCTGAAAAGAGGGTCACCACTACAGACATGTACCATGTTACAATGGTGGCACTCAGCTTGACGGCCTCATCAGATGCTTTTTCACGCCCCGCTTAAAGGACCCGGGACTATAGGAGGAGGGAAACACGTGAGCTGGTAAGGAATTCCAAGTCTTAATAGTGCGGCAGAAGAAGGAGTCGCCGAATCGCTTGGTTCTTGATGGAATATTTTGCACCGTATGCGGGTGGCATCTGAGTCCTGCACGTGTTGTCCTATATAGGAAAGGAGAGGGTGGGATTACTTGGAAGAGCTCATCAGAACATTCACCATGGTAGAGACGGTAAAATACCGCCAAAGATGCCACATCTCTACGCAACTGCAAAGGCTCAAGGGTGTAAGTGATCTCAGGATTCCCAATAATGCGGACCGCACGTCGCTGCAACCTGTCGAGAGCATCTAGTAAGTACTTTGCGGAGCCATCCCAGAGATGCGAGCAGTATTCCACGCAAGAGCGAATTTGTGTCTTGTAGAGAAGACACCGCTGCTCCGGCGTGAAAAAACGTCTCACTTTGTTCAGGACTCCGAGTTTACGCGATGCTGTTTTGATGATACTCTCGATGTAGTTTTTGTTGTTCAGTTTGCAGCGAACATCCATACCTAGGATATTGAGATTGTCCTGTAGTGGCAGTGGCGTGCTCTGAAGAGTTGGAAGGGGAAGGAAAGAAGATACCTTTGCTGTAAACGCGCATGCCTGCGTCTTCTTGGCATTGAACTCAACCAGGTTTTCAGAGCCCCATTGAGAAACGAGGTTCAGGGTCTGGTCAAGTTCACTAACAAGAAGCTGCCTCCTTTCCGCGATATCAGACTGCTTGGCCGCAGGATGTCCGTGATAACTCCCGTGTAAGGTGCTATCGTCTGCATAGCAGTGAATGCTGCCAGTGGACAGCATGTCGTTGATATGCAGAAGAAAGAGAGTGGGTGATAAGACGGACCCCTGCGGCACGCCAGCATTTACCTGCAAGAACTCCGAAGTTCGACCATCACAGAGGACGCGAATACGGCGCCCCTGCAGGAAGCTAGCCACCCAGTCGCACAGTCTAGGAGGCAGACCAAAGGCTGGTAACTTGGAAAGAAGCGATTTGTGCCAGACCCTATCAAACGCTTTGGCGATGTCAAGACTTATAGCCAGCGACTCGCCATGCTTGTCCATAGCCTCACCCCAAAGATGGGTAACGTACGCTAGAAGATCACCCGTTGACCGCTTCGGTCTAAAACCATATTGCCGGTCGTTGATTAAGGAGTGATCCTCTAGGTAACGCATGAGCTGTTTGTTGATAATGTGCTCAAGTACTTTGCACAGTACTGAGGTGACGGCTATGGGCCTGTAGTTGGTAGGATCCGAGCGATCACCCTTCTTGGGGATCGGCTGTACATTCGCCTCCCTCCAAGCCGAAGGCACTGTACCCGAGATGTACGACATCCGGTACAACCGCGCCAGCATTGGAGACAACTCCGCTGCACATTTTTGAAGAACCACCGCTGGAATACCATCCGGTCCGCTGGCTTTCCGGACATCGAGTGACCGCAATACAGCACGGACATCGCGTTGCCTGATACGGATATCAGGCATCGCATGGCCACAAAAGGGCAGTGTCGGTGGCTGCATACCGCAATCATCGATCCGGGAGTTGGCCGCAAAGAGATTAACCAACAAATTAGCTTTCTCCTGCGGCTCATGGGCCAGGGATCCATCAAGTTTGCGCAACGGGGGCAGCGAAGGCTGGCAAAAGTTGGCTTGCACGGCTTTGGCCAATCGCCAGTAGCCACGGCTACCCGTGGGATGCGCCGCAAGCTCTTGGCCAAGCCGCGCTATGCGCTGGGCATCCGCTCTAACGCAAGCCCTCTTGCAGACCTTTGTGGCTTTGTTGTACGCTGCCTTGAAGTGACCCACGTTAGGATCGCGCGTGGCGCGCGCCCTTACCCAGGCGCGGTACGCAGACTGCTTTTGATTAACAGCCTCCGCGCACTCGCGGCCGAACCAAGGGCGCGCTCTGCGGGCACCGGTGACATCAGTGTAGGGGATATAGTATTCCATACCCAAGCTGATCTCACCGGCGACAGCAGTAGCACTATCCGAGGGGTTCTTACCTTCAAAGCAACGTGCAACCCACGGGATGGATGCAAAATACTCACGCATCCCATCCCAGTCCGCTGACGAGTAGTGCCAGAGACGCCGCTTTCCCTGTTCGGGTCGTGGGGGCGCTATAGTTGGCACCTTGGAACAAACCAGACAATGGTCGGAGTTGCCTAAGGCGGCTCGCACCGAAACACTGTACTGGTCTGGTTGACTCGTCAGCAGAAGGTCCAGCAGAGAGGGTGCTAGGCCCGACCTTCTTGGTATCCTGGTGACCTCGTGTACCAGTTGGGTCAGGCCGTGCGCCAGAGCAAATGCATGGGCGGCTCTTCCCGCATGGTCTGTTTTGGCGGAGCCCAACCAGATCTCGTGGTGGGCGTTAAAATCCCCCAAAAAAACCAATTCAGCGTTCGGAAACCGCTCCTGCGCATCATCTGCTGCCTGACTCAGATAATCGAAGAGTCGAGTTGTCTCGGTATCTCCTGTATGGGAACGGTAGAGGCACACATAGATCTGACTCGTTGAGCCATGGTCTACGTGTACCCAAAGGGTTGAAAAGGATGGGTCCTCTAGGCAGCGCAGACGGCGACAACAAACATCCGCCCTAACAAACACACACACCCCGGCCTTTGCACGGAAATTTTCCTCCATAACGTAGCCGGGGTAGAGCAAGTAAGACGTGTCGTCAGGGCGGCGTATTTGCGTCTCCGTCAGAAAAAGCATAGCTGGATTCGCCGTCTCGAGGTGTTGGTGGACGGCGTTGAGGTTTGTATGGAGCCCACAGATGTTAGTGGACTCCACCTCAAAAAGCGAGCTTACGGGAAATTGAAGAGCCGCTGTGAGTCTATGCTCTTTGTTCTGCGCTGCCATAATGAGAACGGAAAGGAGAGGGCGTGAAGAAGAGGTGATTGTCGTCGCAGCACAGCGTGACGAAGCGCGGGATTTTGGTTTCGTCTATTAACGTGAGGCATGGCGAGAGCCGACACGCCGAACGGAAGGGCCCCCGTACCCCCCCGAATATGGTCGCCGGGTTCCCGTATCCGGTCACCAACCGGCACGACGAGCCATATCGGGATTATGCGCGGCCTGGTGAGGCAGCCTCCCGGGGTGGTTAGCCCCAGTTGGGCCCCTGTACTATGCCGCGGGCGGCCAGCGGCACCACCGTTTCTACGGGTCTCCCTGCCCGGCGTGTCGCCCCGTGCCATCCCCACTAGACTCCGCCAAGACCCACTGGTCACACTAATGCTGCGACCACGATCACCTCAGCCCGGCTATGCACCTGCTGAACCCTGAACGCAATCCAACCGAAATTGGGTTACTATTTAAGGGCTTTTCGCAAAGTGCACGGTGGTACCTACCCGGTCGGATTTAGTGACAATTTTGTGTCATCAAAGTCCTACCACCAGTTACTTACACAATCACAATGAATTAAATGACACCTCGCGGCTCGCATGCCAAAATCTGTCAAGCCGTTCAGGCAGTAGGGCGTGCCAAAGAAATGGACATATATATATGACATACATACATACATAGTCTCGAAAAACATTACTCTCCTTTCTTCGGCAGTCGGGTAAAAGCTAAGCTATGAAATGTAGCGTACCTACATGTGTACCTTGTGTACCTTTCTACGAATATTCAGAAATCAGATCTATTCTCCATAGCATGCGACTTCATCATCACTACTTATTATAAAACAAAGTCGCTGTCGCTGTCTGTCCGGCCCTATGTATGCTTAAATCTTCAAAACTACGCAACGTATTTTGAAGGGGTTTTTTTTAAATAGATAGAGTGATTCAAGAGGAAGGTTCATATATTATTCTTACCGCCATATTTGCCGCCCGCGTGGTATTCTGATCCCGATTTGTCAGTGTTTCTCTGCAATATTATGCATGTATTATTAAACCTTCCTCTTGAATCACACTATCTATTAAAACGCTTCAAAATCCGTTGCGTAGTTTTGAAGATTTAAGCATACATAGGGACGGACAGACAGCGACAGCGACTTTGTTTTATAATATGTAGTGATGTATAATACATGCATAATATTGTAGAGAAATAGCTGGTGGAAGCACCTGGAACGGGATCAGAAAATATGGCGGTACGAAGTTCGCCGGGTCAGCTAGTTCTGTATAAAACATAGCTAGCCTAGGAAGCCTAAAGGCAGGACTTACAGAAACGGGACTTAAACTCCACACGGGAGACGCCACAGACAATAGTTATATAACGAAGTGTGGTCCCGCCTTTAGCAATCCCGCGTCATTACAGCACAACGGGAGTAGTGAGTTATTGGGCATTCTGTCCCACCTCTGTTCCCTCGGGCTGTGCCCTCGGTCACTACGGTGAGACAAAATGTCCCAATAACTCAATCGTTCCCAATAATATACAGATGCACGAAATGATTGTCACTGCAGATGAACTCATACAATTCAACGTTTCATACCCATCGGTGATCTAGTTTAAATGATAATGTCGTGAACGCGCTCTCTCATTCAACGTTCAACTCTAAACACTTACTGATCATGAAATTTGTTAAACAGGCGCAATCCTTGCATCTAAACACAATCTGCGATGATTTGCCAAAGTTTCATGTTCGTCATAGCAAGTTATTACCCAACGTAATACGATGCATTATTTGCGGACCGTCAAATTGTGGTAAAACGAATTTACTTGTAGGTCTTCTAATACATGAAAATGGATTGAAGTTTCAAAACGTCTATGTTTATTCAAAAACTTTACATCAGCCTAAGTATATCTTTTTGGAAAAAGTTTTGCAACAGATTCCAAGTATTTCACTTCAGAAATATACGGGAAATGAGGATGTATTGAGTGTACAAGATGCAAAACCTAACTCTGTTATTATATTTGACGACGTTGCTTGTGAAAATCAAAACAACATGCGAGATTATTTTGCCATGGGTCGACATAAATATATTGACTGTTTTTATCTGAACCAAACATATAGTAAAATTCCTAAACAGTTGGTTAGAGATAATGCAAATTTAATAGTACTGTTTAAACAAGATGACATAAATTTAAAACATGTTTATGAAGAGCATGTAAATTCAGATATCACGTGGCTTGAGTTTCGTGAAATGTGTTCAAAGATATGGAGTGAGCCTTTTAATTACGTAGTAATTAATAAGGAATGCTCTAAAAACAATGGATGTTATAGAAAGAAATTTGATACTTTTGTTGAATTTGATTAAGAACATAAGACCGTATTTAAGACCGTACGTCGTTGCGATGTCATTATTCTTAAGCAACTCTTAACCGATAACAGACCCTTTTATCATTATGGATAAGTCATTAAAAAGACAAATTGTCATAGCTGCAGAAGCTGCAAAGAAAAAAGTTCGTAACTTGAGGAATATGGAGATTGACAATAAGCAAGCTCTGGAAACAGTTTTTAAGCCCGTGACGGAATCGTTTAACTTATTAACCAACACTAGCAAGCAATCACCTCTTTCTAGTAGTGCTGTAAATGATGAAACTGACGTACCGTTTTTGAATCAAACATTGCAGAAAGAAGGATCGCTGACAGTTGATGCTGTAGGCTATAGTGATGAATCTAATATTGATAGTGACACTTCATACCAATCATTGGTCGATAACAAACAAGACCATGATACGTCATCTTGGTCGCTATCTTCAGAGGTATTGACTGAGGTACCCTTTGGTGTTCGAAGAGATCGAGGGAAATTAATGCTTGGTTCTGCTACCATAGCCTTCGAGAATGAATACATAACTGTAGGCGAAAATAAATACGATAGTACGCCTGGTTTAAGGCAATTGTTACTAAACAAGGACATCAATTTAAGTTTGGTTACAGACAACGACATGCAGCAATACAAGTCGATGTTACTTATAACAAATGCACATCGTCGGGATTTTGACCCAAATAAACCAATTAAAAGTAATAAAGGACAAAAATATATGCAAGTTATTAAACCCCTTTTCACACGGAGTTCCAATCAGTCAACGGGAAAAGGTTTACCTGTGACAAAATTTTGCAAAAATGATATAGAGTTCATATATTGGAACGACGATCCAAACGAACTGATATTTTTTTAGAAAAAGTTTTGCAACGGGTTCCAATTTCATTTCAAAAATATACGGGAAATGAGAATGTTCTAGAAACAACGGGTATTATAGAAACTTATGTATTTAAGATCGTACGCCACAGTGATGTCATTATTCTTTACAGTCCTTAATAGATAACGGACCTTTTTATCATCAATATGGATAAGTCATTAAAAAGACAAATTGTCATAGCTGCAGAAGCTGTAAAGAAAAAAGTTCGTAACATGAAGAATATGGAGATTGACAATAAGCAAGCTCTGGAGACAGTTTTTAAGCCTGTTACTGAATCTCTTAATTTAATAGCCCACACCAATAACCAACTAGCTCTAACGAAAAAGGAAGAAGAAGGAGAATTTGATGATCAATTTTCCAACAACGACTCACAGAAAGATCAAGATATAAAAGAAACAAATGATACCAGTGACGAATCAGAAACCGATATTGACTCTTCGTTTCAGTCATTAGTCGATACTAATCCAGATCATGATGTATCATCTTGGTCATTATCTTCAGAAATATTAGCGGATGTGCCATTTGGTGTAAGAAATGAACGTGGAAAGTTAATGTTAGGTTCCTCTAGCATAACGATTGGTGATAACGTTATTACTGTAGCTGGACAAAAATACAAATGTACACCTGGCTTACGACAGTTGCTCTTAAAAAAAGACGTTGATCTGAGCTTTGTTACAGACCATGACATGCACAATTATAAGTCGATGTTACTTCTAACAAATGCACATCGTCGAGATTTTGATTCAGCAAAACCAATTAAAAGTAATAAAGGACCAAAATATATGCAAGTTATTAAACCTCTTTTCGATCAACAAAGTAAAAGTTCAAACTGCGAACCAAAAGTAGGAAAAGGATTACCTTTAACAAAAATGTGGAAAAAAAACACAGATTTTGTATATTGGGATGATCCAAATGAATTGGTTGATCGATTAAAGTTATTAATTGCTTCTCGAGATGCTGGCAACACAGGATTAGATAATGAAATAATATCTATCGTTGAAGAACTACGCGAAAGCAAAATCATTAAATAGATTTACTAATAAAATCTGTATCATTGTATTGTAAACCGTTCAACACAATACATCTTAAATATGAACGTAGACAAATTTGGTCATTACATTCATAAGCGATTACGTATATCAGAATTGCTTGGATTTTATGATAATGCATTGCTAAAATCTGAAAATGGTGATTACGATTTGAAGACATCGAAGCTAACGGGGGTCAAACCTCCTCAAGATGCAGATGATGCGGTAAACAAAGCATATGTAGATGAATTGAGAACTAACCTAATATCTGACTTACAAAAATTGCAAAACACTATTTTAAACGATGTTCAGAGCCATCTGGAGAAAGCTTTAAAATCAATAGTATCTGAAGCAGTGGTTCACTTGGAAAACAAATTTTATAGTCGAAAAGCAGTTGATGAGATAGTTGAAAACGCAGTCAAATTTGCATTGAATCAAAAGTATAAGCTTGAAAGTTCATCAAAATGACAAAACAACAAATTGTTAACGAAATACATAAAGCTGCACGAAAAAATTTTCCTCGTCGATCTGTAATTTTAAAAGGCATTGATGATTTGTGGCAAGCTGATTTAATCGATATGCAAAACTTGAAAAGATTTAATAAAGGTTATAACTATATTTTAATAGTTATTGATTGCTTCTCAAAGTATGTTTGGATAGAACCACTAAAAACTAAAAATAAGCATGATGTTTCTAACGCTTTCGAGAAATTGATATCAACTAACCATCGGATACCAGCTCATCTCCAAACTGATTTGGGTACCGAGTTCTATAATTCATCATTTCAAAAGCTTATAAAGAACTATAACATTAATCACTACTCAACGTTTTCAACGAAAAAGGCTTCAATCGTAGAACGTGTTATCAAAACTATTAAAAATAAATTGTACAAGTACTTTAGTCTCAGCGGACACTATAAATGGATAGATTTTGGTTTGGAGAGTGTTGTAAAGACATATAATAACACAAAACATAGCACTATTAAATTAGCACCCGTTGATGTTAATAAATTGTCTGAAGCAGATGTTAAAAATAATATTAAGAACTCTATGAAAACGGTATCCTATAGACATAAACCCAAGTTTATGATTGGTGATAGAGTTAGAATTAGTAAATATAAACAACTATTTGAGAAAGGTTATACACCTAATTGGTCAACGGAACTATTTACTATAAAAAATATTAATAACACAGTACCAGAAACATATCACATAGAAGATCAACACAAACAAGTTATATTGGGAACCTTTTACAAACACGAACTTCAAAAATCATCTTGTCCAGGTGTCTATTTGATAGAAAAAGTTTTACGAAAGAAAGGAAATAAACTGTTCGTAAAATGGTTAGGCTTAAGTAATAAAGAAAATAGTTGGATTGATAAGACTGCAATAGTGGAATAAATATATATAATAGTTTTTTATTATAATATTTTGTTCATTATACTTTGAGCTATGCAAGGTGGTGGACTACTCAATAGTATTATTAATCATTTGCCATTTGAACTGCACTTACCCGGCTATAATTATTGCGGACCTGGAACAAAACTTTCAAAACGTTTACTGCGTGGTGACAAAGGTGTAAATAAGCTAGACGAAGCTTGTATGTATCACGATATTGCATACGAAAACTATACGGATTTGTCTAATCGTCACAAAGCCGATTTACAACTTTTAAATATGACCAAACAAAGAATGAAAGCAAAAGATGCTAGTAAAGGGGAAAAGCTTAGTTCATGGCTAGTGAGAAAAGTTATGAAAGCTAAACTCAAATCTGGTGCTGGTGTTAAGACATTTCATAATTTTGTTACAAAAATTAAAAGAAAAATCAAGAAACGCTCACCCAAAGATAGTAAATCTTTAATACATGCAGCTTATATGGCTGCTAAAAAAATTGTTCCGTGCGTCCCAAAACTTCGAGTACCACGAGTCATACCTTTACCAAAAACCGGAGGCATTCTGCCTTTAATCCCGATTTTTGCTGGTTTATCAGCTTTAGGAGCTTTGGCTGGCGGTGCAGCGGGTATTGCAAAAACAGTGAATGATTATAAAGAAGGTCAAAAAAAATTACTAGAATCTGAACGTCATAATAAGACTATGGAAGCTATAGCATTAGGTAAGGGTCTATACATTAAATCACATAAAAAAGGCAAAGGATTGTTTATAAAATCGTCAAAAAACTAAATATTAAGCTACCTAATCGTGCCTTAACTAATATCGATATTCAAAATTATGCATATGATATTCCTTATTTTCGAGGAGTTTACATGAAGGATCAGTTACCAAAAATCCCTAAACGAATTGAATGTGGTATAGTTAACCTAGATAATTCAGAAAACGATGGAACGCATTGGGTAGCTTATGTTAAGGTAAATAATTATTGTGAATATTTTGATAGTTTTGGTGATTTAAGACCACCAATCGAATTGGTACGATATTTTAAGAACTGCAATATTAATTATAACTATACAAGATATCAAAAATTTGACACACTAATTTGTGGACATTTGTGTTTAGAATATTTACAATCTTTTTGGAATAAATACTATAAATTTTATACTGTTCTTTCATTTCAATCATTAGCAAGATGGCACTCACCTTGTCTATAACTGGAAACTCATCGGTATTCACTACCTTCTATCCAAATACGTTACAATTAATCGGGGAGTATGAATGTGCATTATTACATTTATCCACATATAATTCTATTCCAAATATTGATAAAACAAATAATAAGTTATACTATGGTTCAAAGAACGTTATTGAAATACCTGAAGGTACTTATGAGTTGCAAGATATCAGTGATTATTTAAAATCAGAAGTAAAGGATGCATCCATAAAACTCCATTGCAATAACAACACCTTAAAAACTATGTTATTTTGTACATCAACTATAGATTTTACTAAAGATTGTACGTTCGGAGGTTTGTTGGGGTTTAAACGACAAGTCTTGGAAGCCAATAAATATCATGTATCAGACTTTCCAGTCAACATTTTGCCTACAACCGTGATAAGAGTTGAATGTGATATAGTTAGCGGTTCCTATATAAACGGACAATCCAGTCACATTCTACATGAATTCGCACTGAATGTCCCACCCGGATACAGAATTATAGAAATACCAAAAAACGCAATTTACTTTCCAATCAACCAAACCAACATCAGCTGCATACAGATCAGACTTTTGGATATAAATAATAACTTAATAAATTTGCGAGGTGAAGAAGTACAGTTGTATCTACACCTCAAAAGAAAAAATGATTGACTATAATAAATATATTATGTTTCATCCAATTCAAAATAACAGTTCTACTCACTCCCTCAATCAAGTAAGAGCTCGACCTAAAAGGAGAATAAAGTTAAATAAAAACAATAAAGCATTTCTTAAGGCGATTGGCTTGTTAAAATGAATATCCTAGATGTTTTATCCGCTCCAGCCTACGACAACTCTGTAGAAGGAATTGAATTCCACTCTTACAAGCCTTACGTAACAAGTTTTAATAGAAGCGATGAAATCAGGATACCTATTAATCAGCAAGACTTGTATATATTACCATCAGAAAGCACTTTGTTTTTGGAAGGAACTGTTATTGTAAACAAGGCTGAAAATTCGAAAGAGAGAGTCAGTAGTGTTCATTTCACAAACAATAGTTTACTTTACTTGTTTCAAGATATAAGGTATGAGATAAATGGAGTGGAGATAGATAAAATAAAAAATGCTGGTATAACTAGCACGATGAAATCATTTATATCAATGAATGAGAGCGAAGCTAAAACATCTTATGCTTGGGGTTGGCATATCGACGGAATAAAAAGTACTAATGGAGGTAACTTTTCCGCTTCTATACCACTTTGCAACATTCTTGGTTTTGCAGAAGATTTTAAGAAAGTAGTAATAAATAGTAAACATGAATTAATCTTATTACGAAGTAATACCAATCTGAACGCACTAAAACTTAACCCTGGTGAAATTGTAGAAGATATTATTATAAACAAAATAATATGGCGTGTACCGCATGTTAAAGTATCTGATAGAGAAAAAATAAACATTCTAAAATTGTTAGAAAAAGATCGACCACTTCAGATGATATTCAGGAATTGGGATTTGTATGAATATCCAATGTTGCCTAAAACCACCAAACATACTTGGTCAATAAAAACATCTTCGCAAATAGAGAAACCAAGATTTGTCGTTATTGGTTTACAGACAAATAGAAAAAATAATGCTACATCTGATATGTCTCATTTTGATCATTGTGAGATTCGTGATGTTAAGGTATACCTTAATTCCACCTACTTCCCATATGAAAATATAAATACAAGTTTCTCAAATAATCGAATTGCTTTAATATATGAACAATATACTAGATTTCAACAGTCTTATTACGGGCGTCGCGCTGAGCCTTTATTAAGTGAGAAACAATTTAAAAACGTTGCTCCGTTATTTGTCGTAGACTGCTCTAGACAGCCCGATAATCTTAAGTCAGGTCCTGTTGTGGACGTAAGAGTGGAAATTGAAAGTGATGTTGATATACCAGATCAAACTTCGGCATATTGTCTTATATTGAACGACTGTATAATTGAGTATAAACCATTAAGCAACACTGTGAGAAAATTATCATGAACCCGAATACGATTATAGTGGATGTCCAGGGGTTTAAGGACACTTGTAATAACTTTATAGTCAAGGAATTAGCTCTGGCCACTCGTGTTTATACCCAAACGTTCTTAATAAAGCCTCCATACTTATTTAAATACTTAACTACGAATGAAAAAAAACAAGTTATGTGGTTGGAGAGAAACAGAGGGATTTACTGGAATGAAGGTTATATCGACTATAGATAATTTCGACGTATAATTGTTCCTTATCTAGAAAATAAAGAAATTATTGTGAAGGGCTTAGAAAAAGTCAAGTGGATTCAAGATCTTTGTATGAATTGTATTTGTATAGATCTTGGTGAAGACAAGTGTCCAAATTTATCACTGTTGCATAACAAATATTCAAATAATGAAACTAGTTTTAATTGTATTAATCATATTAAACAATGTGCACTTAAAAATGTTTTATGTATAAAGAACTATTTAATAGAACAAGAAAGTTGATATGTCTTCCCATACGCAGTTTTAATAAATAAAACAATTTTTAAAGTAAATGGTTTTTTTATTTTTTAACACACATTTTAATATTTACAATTTTTTTAACAAAATCTCTTTTCACAGTAAAGAAAATTTTAATAAAATCTAAACATGTTATCAGTTTAATGATTTTTGTCTACTAGTTACATTAATGAATTATTACCTAATTAAAAATATAACATGACTAACCACACAATTATTAAGTATGGTTTTTTTTATTTTTTAACACTCATTTTTAATACTTATAATTTTTAACACATTTTCACAGTAAATAAAATTTTAATAAAATCTAAATATGTGATCACTTTATCTACTAGTTACATTAATAAATTATTACCTAATTAAAAAATATGATATGAGTAGCCACACAATTTTTTAGAAATATTGTGTATTAATTTTTCTGCTTGATCCGATATATCATCTATCGTATCGTGTACAATATACTGTGCTGTGATAATCTCCCTAACTTCATTTTCGTCGTCTCTTGACTCACTGAGTTCCTTGATCTTAATTTTTATTAAACGTCGTCCTTTTCTTCTTTCACTGTTACTAATATAGGAATTCAATGCACTGCGTTTGCTTGTAGTTGATCTTTTTCGATTAGTTTTCTTTTTGTTTCTTGTTACTTCTTCGTTGGGTGTTATCCAAGGTCTATTCATTGCGTTGTCCAAGTCGAACTGATCTTGCAGGTCTGGAAGATATTCAGGAGAGCTCTCTTCTATTCCGTTTGAAAATTTGTTGTTGGTATTCTGAAAATTATTTAAAACATTAGTAATAAATCATAACTAATATTTTTAAAATAGATTGAAATTTTCGAAGTTATAAAACACCTACCATGTTCACAGTTCAATACAGAATGAATCAGGTAGTAATATTTTTGCTAACGCAGTTGGTATAACAAATTATGCTGACATAAAGTGTTTATTGGTATGATGAACAAGTTAGAACTTGAAATTCGACCATTCAATAATTTGCACGTGCATAATGTTATTGTTATGTACCTACTTAATAGTTGTGAAATTCTTATGAATTTCAAACATGTTGTAACGTGAATTATGAGGTATTGATATGATGATCAAGTTAGAACTTGAAATTCAACCATTCAATAATTTGCACGTGCATAATGTTATTGTTATGTACCTACTTAATAGTTGTGAAATTCTTATGAATTTCAAACATGTTGTAATGTGAATGATGAATTAGGTCTGCTTTAAAAATTGTCATTAGATACATTGTATGATAAAATTAAAACAAAACGAAATTATTCTTATTTAGTTTATTTCACATTTCTAACAAAGAAATTATTTAAATATACCTAATTAGCTTAAGTCTATTAACTATGTTAAAAATTAAAAATACTTTTGTGCCCCCACGCACGAGTGGCAATTTTATCTTTAGAAATTACTCTTTTGTCATCATTACCAGACAGTGCTATTTTTTTTACAGTACATGTAAACAACTCATGTTTTATTGATTTAAATAAGACATTCGTTTTATGAACAACATTACCTTCGTGAAGTGTGGTTTTGTAATCAACAACATTAAAGTCACGAACAATATTTTTTTTAATACCCTTTGCTTTTTTAATGGTGCTATCCTCCGTTTTAATACAATATAACTTTGAGCGAAGTCCCACAAATTCACTTATGATTTTACCCCCCATTTCGTCCTTGAATAACCCAGGAACTTTTTTATTCTGTATAGACAACTTGTATTGATTATTTGTACTAAAGTTACTGGTGTCAAAGTAAGACAAAAAATGATTTTTTATGTCGGCATAAAAATCATGTGTTCGTATATGATATACAAAGCTATCAGTGTCCGTGTAACACATCTGTACGTGATTTTTGTAGAAAGGTTGTATAACAGAGTAATGAAAGTCATACATGTGGCTTTTCGATAGTTCTAGTACTGTAAAACCAATATATATTGGTTTATCTAAAACTATTTCATCAGGATTTAATTGCACAGCAACCAAATTTTTTGTGAAAACCGTTGCACTATTGAAATTTGGACGAGCAATAAGGTTTTGTGCACATTTCCTCTTTTTAGTAACATTTTCACTGTCCTGCCACTGAGTAACTAAATGAACATTAACTCTCTTCTCATTATTTTCTAAGGTTTTACCAAAGACACTGTTGTTCAAAAGTTTAAAAAAATCCTGTTCAAATACAGATGAACTTTTTTGTCTTAGTGTAGTGTTTAAATCAATATATTGTTTTAAATATGGGCTTTGTCGAAAACTAATCACACGATGAATTTTCTTTAAAATTAATCCATGTTTTAAGCAAGTTTGTAAGTGAACGTAATGTATAACATACTTAAATTTATCATATAAATTAGGAACTAATTTGAAAGTTTTTCCACCTGGTGGAATACACTTCTCGGAACAAAATGGTAAATCATTGTGTAAGTTATGCAAATGCTTAGGATATTCTAAATCCACTTCTAGTATGTAGCCATATTCTGCATTAGTTGATATTGTAGTTATATCTAATTTATTAATATCTTGTTGATCAAGAAACTTGAAATTAGACAGTGGTAAATATTGACACATACTGTATCCATACAAGTTATTACAATCAATATAAGCTATGTAGGAATCAGGCTCAGAAGGTACATAATCAGGTAAGTATGCGTTATTTGCTTTAGCATATCTATGAGAGCAGAGGCATACTCCTCCCCTAATACCATTCTGTAACATGCGTACCATGGACAAGTCATCAATAAGTTCCAACTGAATGCCTGTTTTCAATAACATTGCATCAAAAGATAAGCCCGGTGCAGTTAAATAAAAAGCTGGGTCTAACTGATAGTGTAGCTTACAAGTTTGTCTAAAATTTTCAAATATATCTGCCAACAAAAGCACGTCAGTTTTTAAATATAAATCTGTATAACTTCCCAAATCTTTGATTTTAAATTTTGACCAAATTGCACATGCATGTTGATAATCATCTTGTGAAATATCTTGATCGTTTAAGAAACTATAGAAGCATTTCTTTGGAGGTAGTGATTTTTCACTGTACCGTTCCCATGAGTTCATATATTCATATGGATAAATACCTTTGCGAGTAAGTAACTGAAATTCATTCTGAGATGGGAAGTGATTTCGTAAATATTTAAACATTTCTGGTTTTAAGGTATCTGCTAATTTGTCTAAGCTTGTTCCCAAAAACTTAAAAGAGTCAACAAAGCGAAGTTGAAAAAACTGGTTATTTGCAACTGGTACAAACTTTGTAAATGAGATATAATTTTCTTTAGTTTTAGGTATTATCTTTATATCACCTGGAACCTCACCTAAAGCTTTTATAAATAAATGACAGTCATATCCAGCTAAGTTATGAAAGAATATGGGCACAAACGAAGGGCGCTTATACTGCAAATTACAAAATGGATGTGCAGCGCCGCGATAACGACCAGTTAGGTGACAATGGTCACGCACTTTGTCGGAAAAAACAAAATTTTGACAAATGTGACAATGAGTTGCATTGTCAAAATCAAATCTATCTTCGGTTGAAAATTTCATTGGGACTGTAGTACTCATGATTTCAAATATTTTTCGCACATCTTTAAATATTGAGTTGACAAACTGCTTATCACAATCAGGTCCCCGATATGATACGTATCGATTATAGTTAGGGCTATCGGAACAAACTACATAATAACCGAAAGCAACCGGTACATGACGGTGCAAAATATTTGTGTTCCCACTGGAACAGTTGGTCTCAGGATAAGTTTCTAACATTGACTCAAAATCTGCATAAATACAAAAAGGCACGTTTTGTTTACGATCATAATTCTTAAATTTAATTATCGAACCCTTATCAGGAAGAATAGTAACAACACCTCCACATGAATGGTTGTTAAGTTCTTCAGAAGTATTGAAAAATATCAAACATAACTCACACAAATACAGTCTGCTATGATGAGATGTGACTTGACTTCTGAAAAGCCTAGAAGGATCTTTAATCAAACAATAGTGAGAAGTGTAGTTATTTTCGAGAAATAGTAAGTGTATAGTTTTACCGCTATATTTTTCGTTAATGTCTGACTTATATAAAGGACCTACAAAAGTTTTACATTTTTTTAGACCATATATTATAAACTTTATATTCGGGTTATTGTTCTCGAAAATTTTAATATCGCGAAACGATACAGGAAAAGTCATTCCCCTTATATCAAATAATTCTCTAAAGTTAGGATAAGATGAAGTTCTTTCAGGGTGTTTCTTAGCTGGATATAATGCTGCAGTTACGCACCATAAAAAACAATACTCATCTTTGTTTAATATATTTATACACGCTTTCTTTGCCTGAATAGATTTGGGTAAAGGGATATAACAAGAACCTCTAAGTGGTTGGTATTTATTGAGGTTGACCTCAACGTACAAGTTGTTTAAAAAAGTCCATCCACTGTCGCGACCCTCAAATTCTTCAATACTTGCTTTTAAATAACTAACCGTTTCAGAATATAATTTTTCAAAATCAAAATTACTGTACAATATTTTATTTTTGGTTCCAAATGATTTTACTTCTTGAGAATTGTCTTTAAACTTTAGGAACATACCAAATAGCTCGAAATTAATTTTAAGACATGTATGTTTTTTAACATATTCATTTAAAAGGGATTTTAACTTATTACGAATATCATAAAAAAATGTATCCACTGATGCTAGCTGAAGGTCATAAATTGGTAATAATTTAAATGTTATTATGCGATTACGAAATGCAGAACTCACTATTTCTACACCTTCGCTATGTTTTGTTGTATGACTACTTTTTTTATGTGAATTACTTCGCATGTGACCTACCCATAATTTACTAGGTACAGATGTGTTACACGCTGTACAAAAAGGCATTATTACTTATTTATAATACCTACACCACTTAGGTAGTTACTAATGGAAAAATAAAATGAAAAAATCTGCACAACACACTGTCTTATATTTAGAGTTATAAAAATTATAATATCAAAACACACTACATATTATTACTAAACATATACTTCTAACACTAGAAAAAAATTAAAAGGAAATTATATTTACACTAGAAAACTATTTTATAAAAATGTTCTCACTATAATGAACAGGCTCCGACTCCTTAAAGTCAGAGAAAGCCTGTCCTAGGAAGTCCTGTAGAGCCTCCCAAGACGATGACGCCTCATCACACTGCAACTTCACCGTTACAAGCGCTGTCTTGTATCGAAGCTGGGGCTCATGAGCCGCGTAGTCGACTGTTTTGTAGAGTTTCAGATCCACAAAATACTCGCCGCTAGTTTTGACAGTGCGACGAGATGTTCCCGTGGAGACACGACTCGTGAAGCTCGACGTTACAGGGTTGTGTCGATTATCCATGCAGTTGGCTTCCTCAGACTTCAGTATGTTGAAGATATTTGAGCTCTTCTTCCTATAAAAAAGTAAAATAATCATGAATTTATAAACTTCAATATTGTATAACACTAAATAAAACCTGTTATTGTGACTAACATAAGTTCTTGATTGATTGATTGAATACAACATCTTAGGTAAACTAAATAATTAATTATACTTATTCTGAAAGTAGTTTGAAATTAATAAACAATTTAAAATTCTAAATAAGTACTCTTGATTTCAATAATCGTCACAATTGCTACGTATAAAAAATATTAGTGAAGTTATTTTAACAATTTTACATTATTGGTAATAAATATATTTAAATGGAATAAGGACTAATAAAAATGTTAAATATTATTAACTACGATTAATTACAAACACATACCTCTCAGATGAACTCCGTTTTTGACCGATGATGGTTGGTAATGAGTTTGGAGGCAATGAGTCCCGTAAGCTTTGGGTGAGCTTACGTTTACCACTTGTACTCGGATTCGACGACCCCTTCGACTTTCTTTTCGGTGCTGCTGCAGCTGCAGACACTATGGTTGCGTTCTCGTACTCTGAGTCAGACCTGTTAAAATACAATCAAATTATAAACAAATATATTCCCAAGGTTTTCTGAATAGGCGTTAATAATTATCAGCCGGCAGGAAAATTTCCAAGCAACTCAGCTGGATAATAATTAACTAAATAATAATTAATAATTATCAGCCGGCAGGAAAATTTCCAAGCAACTCAGCTGGATAATAATTAACTAAATAATAATTAATAATTATCAGCCGGCAGGATTTTAATCCAAGCATCTCAGCTGAACAATTATTAACTAAATAATAATTAATTTAATAGCACTTACTTACATTTTCTTGCTGGGGAAGATCACTGGAAGATACTGGAGCGAATGTAATTTGTTAAAAAAATGTATGGGTTTTATACATAAAAAGTATCAATTCAGCAATTACCGCCTCTCTACAAAATGAAAACTTAACTTCTTATTTATAGAGTTGTATAATTAATTTATGTTACTTATGACTATTTAAATCAAAGTGATTGAAAACTCATTTCGTTTAATTATACCTTTGTTATTACAATTGAAATACAAAACCATGTCTTTACCAACACCGTCAAAGCTAATTCCGATTAATTCCGACGAATGTTATAATTTATGTATGATACTTACCTATAAATCGTAATTATAATTTATGTATGTTCGTTGATCGTCGTCGATAAGTATATGATATGGTAACTATATAATTATGTATAGGTACATGAAAAGTGTTAATAAAATATACTCATACATTGTGCAGAAGTAAAATTTATGTGGGTAAAGACCGTCGGTCTATACCTAAATCACCAATATAAGCTTATTAGCATATTAACTGACCGTTAATACACGGTAGGTATTTAATTATTTTTAAAAGGCAGACAAACCCTAGAAGTTACCTAGTTTGCGTCACAATTATATAAGTTTCGAATTGCTATGCACGGTTTGCATGTGTGCGTGTGTTGGTGTCAGCGATACAATATTAAACGACATCATATTACCCGACTTCTAAAAAGGTGGTTACTTTATTTATCTGTAGGTATATTGGTTTATGTCTTTACCAACACCGTCAAAGCTAATTCCGATTAATTCCGACGAATGTTATAATTTATGTATGATACTTACCTATAAATCGTAATTATAATTTATGTATGTTCGTTGATCGTCGTCGATAAGTATATGATATGGTAACTATATAATTATGTATAGGTACATGAAAAGTGTTAATAAAATATACTCATACATTGTGCAGAAGTAAAATTTATGTGGGTAAAGACCGTCGGTCTATACCTAAATCACCAATATAAGCTTATTAGCCTATTAACTGACCGTTAATACACGGTAGGTATTTAATTATTTTTAAAAGGCAGACAAACCCTGGAAGTTACCTAGTTTGCGTCACAATTATGTAAGTTTCAAATTGCTATGCACGGTTTGCATGTGTGCGTGTGTTGGTGTCAGCGATACAATATTAAACAACATCATATTAACCGACTTCTAAAAAGGTGGTTACTTTATTTATCTGTAGGTATATTGGTTTATGGTTTTCAAATTTGATACAAGGTATGGTTAACGGTATTCTATTAAAAATCCTTTGGAATCGTTTAGATAAAAATATTTTTCACAAATATTACTACAAACTTATCCCACAAATATGTTAACAAACATTACAAAATAATCATTTATAACAACTTTTAAATATTAGCAAATAGTTTTGGTAGGTATGTGCTTAAACTATATGGTAATACACCTCTTTTTATCCAAGTCGGTTAACAACGTACCTTTATACAAAGCTACGAACAATGTTAAGTCAGCAGTTTATTCATGTATGCTTTACTTGTTTACCTATGTGTGTGTGTGTGTGTGTGTGTGTGTGTGTGTTACATCGTCACAGCGTTCCCATACGCGAGGAATGTCTCATATTCTGTTCCCACAACTATCTACCATTTTGTATCGAGCTACCAATTACGCAGTGCACTACGTCCTTCAGAGAATTAAATGGAACCTCAAAATAAAAGCAATGTAAGTAATTACTTATAATGTTAATTATGTGATATATTCTTTGTTAGTTTCTAATTTATTAGGCGACGTGGTTTTTATGGAAGTCCTTTAAATTTAAATTTATACGATTATCCTTAATTTAATCTCTTGCTAGCACTTAATTGTACATAAAGTAGAATATTTTATCAATTTTGAATAGGCTCTGATGACTCAATTAGAGTAGCTCCCAAACATTTGCCAATTTTCAATAATTAGACTTATATTTAATTTTATTTTCAGATATAGTATAATCACCATGGAAGAAATTGACGGGGAGCCCTCATGGGCTGAACGGTGAACCACGCAATCAATTTGTAAGTACATAGATGCCTATATATTATGGTCATTCCAAAAGTGTTAAATTAAAGTTGCACGTAGTTTTATATAAAGTAGAATATTTTATCAATTTTGAATAGGCTCTGATGACTCAATTAGAGTAGCTCCCAAACATTTGCCAATTTTCAATAATTAGACTTAAACCTATATTTAATTTTATTTTCAGATATAGTATAATCACCACTATATATTATGGTCATTCCAAAAAGTGTTAAATTAAAGTTGCACGTAGTTTTATATAAAGTAGAATATTTTATCAAATTTGAATAGGCTCTGGTGTTTCAATAAGAGTAGCTTCCGAAGAACTAGAAGACCACATTTGTCCATTTTCAATAATTAGATTTAAACCTATGTTTAATTTTATTTTCAGATATAGTATAATCACCATGGAAGAAATTGACGGGGAGCCCTCATGGGCTGAACGGTGAACCACGCAATCAATTTGTAAGTAGATACCTATAAATTTTAGTAATTCAAAAAGTGTAAAATATTACAATAAATTGTCTATTAAGTTTTTGGTTCTGAAAATTTTTCCTTTTTTTTTCACAGATCAGAACTGTTGTAGTTTCTCAAAACGAGGGAGCCACAAGCAGAAGCAAGCGAAGACAGAGTTTTGTTTATATAAATCTCTTGATCCTTAATGGATCTAGAAAACGTTGTGTAGAATATTTTTTATTTATTTAATTTTGAGCAAATAAAGTTGATTCCCTGATTCCATAAAATCCTATAAAATGTAGGCTGAAACATACTAATATTATAAATGTTAGTTTGTTTCATCTGAGGTAAACGGTAAAAATTCATGGTTGTGTAAAGGTAACTTTTTTTTCTGTACCCGATGTCTTCAATATCTTCATACTGCCTTAGAAGGTTTTAGTTTAGAAGAAAAAGTTTTAGGAGTATGGTTGGTGCGTGATCTTACCCGCAGGCCGTTACCAACCATCGGGTTAGGAGTATGATCGGTGCGTGATCTTACCCGCAGGCCGCAGGAAGTTACTTACCATGGGGCTTCCAGCCGATCAGTTAGAGTATGGTTGGTGCGTGATCTTACCCGCAGGCCGTTACCAACCATCGGGTTAGGAGTATGATCGGTGCGTGATCTTACCCGCAGGCCGCAGGAAGTTACTTACCATGGGGCTTCCAGCCGATCAGTTAGAGTATGGTTGGTGCGTGATCTTACCCGCAGGCCGTTACCAACCATCGGGTTAGGAGTATGATCGGTGCGTGATCTTACCCGCAGGCCGCAGGAAGTTACTTACCATGGGGCTTCCAGCCGATCAGTTAGAGTATGGTTGGTGCGTAACCATATAACAGACGCAAGTTATTAAACATTTAGTGAGTTATTGGGACATTCTGTCTCACCGTAGTGACCGAGGGCACAGCCCGAGGGAACAGAGGTGGGACAGAATGCCCAATAACTCACTACTAACGGGACTCGGCGTTTGTTTCCGAAGGCCGCCGATCCCGGGCCCGGGACCGGGACACAACACTAATGACGAGCAAGAAATGTGTTTAGACTAGTGTTGTTTATTGTGTAGGTACGACATTAATGTCGGTATGTTTGTATAAGTTATAATGTATTTGCTTGGGAAATGATAAATTGTTGAGTCATTTAGACAGCCGCTGTGGCGTGATGAACGCGATTATTTCGCAGGAGCGCAGGTTTGAGTCCCGCTCAGTGCAAATATTTTCATACATATATATTCACGCTTGTAAATCCTCAAAGGGGTAGGCAACGGTGTAATACCCACAATTCGCTACTGAAAATCTTAGCACATTGGACCGATCACGGCATAGATCATAGCCAAGGAAATAAGACATGTAAGGAGGTGTACAGAGGTATCTCATTATATCTTTTGCAGTATGTACATGCTCCCACCATATTGATTTCTGTTCCCCTGGTAGCTGTCGACGCAGCCATCATTAATTACGATATTAAGCCCTCAGGGCACAGACTTAATCCATTACTTTTTAATTTTCTCACGCCGTCATTCAAAACGAATGACTGATAATTCCTGGGTTGCCAGCGTACTGTGATACCAGCTCTTAATATTAATTAATATGCGGATACATTGGAGATATTTAACAAAAATATTTAGGTTATGTTATTTTAGTGATACTGAACACGAAAATAATATTTTTGAATTTCCTGTCTGTTGTCTGTTTGTTCGCGATGAACGTAAAACTACTGAACAGATTTTGATGCGGTTTTTTTGTTAGAAAGGGCTTGGTCAGACTTATAATCTAACGTTTGTTTGATCGCAATCGGTTGAGTAGAACCGGATATATGAGCAAAGGTCGCGTTTAACCGAGATGCGCGGAAGTCTAGTTTTTTACTCTATGCTCAGCTCCTATGGTTCATAGCAGATACTAAATAACCATTCTCATTCGTATTGAAAGCTTGGACCCTGGGACCCGCTCTCGTGTCGTTGCTTTTTCAGGAGCGACTACTGACTGACCTTTCTAATAACTTTAATACCTAAATTATGTTAAACTAGCGATTCAAACAAAAGAAATATTTTTTTTTCATTTAAAATCATCTCTCCCATTCAAAGTTACTAACATGTGGAGAAAAATGTACCAGGAATTTAAACGGGTATAATTTTCCCCAATATTCCCCACTAGAATGAATTTGTGGGGAAAATTGTATATGTATACATTTTTTTAACATTCCACTTTGACCCACCAGTGGGGACGCTTTGGGGGGCACACTGGGAGTACCCTCAAGGAAAGCTTGCTCCAGAGCCGAGATTTCAGCTTGCTCCAGAGAGATGAGATTTTCTTGAGCCCCGTAAGCCGCGGTTGACCGAGTAGCCTGCACACCTCATTATCTCGCACATTTATCACTGTTAATGTTCTATAATTCCCGAAAATTCGGGACTTTCTTATTCGTTGCCGGATACTGAATAGGAAATTACAACCCAGGGGAGCGATTTAGGGAAATTATGTTTTTAAATTGTATTATTTCAAGACTTACGAAAGTTTTTAAAATTAGCAGTCGGTTTGAGTGGTTAGACTCAAACCGACTGCTAATTTTAAAAACGCTGGCGCCAGCTATTTATTTATATAAGACACGTCAATTTAACTTCACCTCGCCTAATGATAAGCTAAAGGCAAAGTCTTGGAAAAGAGGGTCACCATTACAGACACGTACCATGTTACAATGGTGGCACTCAGCTTGGCGGCCTCATCAGATACTTTTTCACGCCCCGCTTAAAGGACCCGGGACTGTAGGAGGAGGGAAACACGTGAACTGGTAAGAAATTCCAGGTCGTAAGTAATAAATAATACATAGATGTAAAAGTTAATAAAGATATTTTTGGCTTCTTCCCGAATCTAATATTCCCAGAGTCCCGTCACCCCGTGGCTTCCCAACAGATGGCACAACTAGAGAACTTATTAGATTCCCGTCATGGACGAATCTCGGAAAAAATATGTCTAGATTCGGTCCCTGTTGTTATTTGCATGCGAAGGCAACGCGTGCATGCGTAATGAACGCATACGAACGCGTGCTCACACAAATACGTTTGTTTTGGAGACGGACAAGTTATTAATTGTAGAAAGATTTATGGAAGAAAATAGACAGCCATGTTTTCGTGCTGTAGTAATTTTAACCGACTTTTATATAAAGAGGTTATCAATTGTATGTTCAAATGAGTCTCCGTAACCAAAAAAAGGGGGATAAAATTACCTATGTGGACGTGTTTCCTTCTAGACTGCTCCTCAGCTTTTTACCATCTAGCGGGGTGTAGTCATTTGTTCGACTAAATATTTGAAAAATCTTTTTCATCCTAACGTTAATTCCCAGTCTCATCCGAAGCTTTCAGCTCGGAGTCTGGGGTCCGCTTTACCAGTCTGAACTGCGGATTTGGCTAGACCTCGATATTTTCCGTGAAGTGACTGCTATCTGACCTCCACAACCCAATGGTGACATTAGGCGATATCAAGGCATTGCAACTAGACCGTTGTTGTTGGACTTTTTAGGGCTCCAACTACCCGTAACGACTGCCATAGATGTTCGTATGGCAACCGGGACCGACAGCGACGGCTGGCGAGGCACGACCAGACCAATGCAAATACCCATATTCATGCATACAAATATTTGCACTGAGCGGGGATCGAACCCGCGTCGCCTGCGTAGCGGCCGCGTTCACTACCGCTACGCTACGGAGGCTGTTGAATATTTGAAAAATATAGACTTTAATCTATCCTTGTTCTAAATTTCATTCAGATCCGTTCAGCTTGAGTGTGACAAACATTGAAACATCTTCAAAATATTACGAGTACGTATATAACTTATTTAGTAAAGAATGATCGCCTATCAAAACTCCATAACTAATGATGATACACAATAATTATGATCACATGTCCCGTCAGCGAAAACTTCGCAACTAATAATATTTGTATGAAGGCGTCCCACTGAGTGATGTATGGCCCGGCGCGCCCACCCATCCGCCCGGCCATCCGTCTTGTGTCACTTACCGCGCCCGCGACCGGTGACGACGCGGGATGCACCCATCAATAACACGCGTGTCTAGGCTTGTCTTACCCGCTGGATAAAGTAATGTGTTCTTTATATAAAAGTTGTAAGACACATCAATATAATAGTATGAGAGCCGATGACGTTAAATCAAGTCTGATCAGATTTCTGGATGATATTTATGTCATTAGAAGCCCTGCACGTGTTATCATGTGTAGGAAATGAATGTTGATATCCACTTAGGTAACTTTTCATGAGAGATTGAGATACTCTTCCGTGGTTAGTAGCACGTTAAGCCGTCGTCGGTCCCGGTTGTGACACGAACATATTATAATACTAGCCTTCCGCCCGCGGCTCCGCCCGCGTGCATCTCGGTTAACGCGACCTTTGCTCATATCATCGGTTCTACTCAACCGATTGCGATCAAACAAACGTAAGATTTTAAGTCTGAGTAAGCTCTTTCTAACAAAAAAACCACATCAAAATCCGTCCAGTAGTTTTTCAAACAGACAAACAGACAAACAGACAAACAGACAAACAGACAAACAGACAAACAGACAAACAGACAAACAGACAAACAGACAAACAGACAAACAGACGAACAGACGAACAGACGAACAGACGAACAGACGAACAGACGAACAGACGAACAGACGAACAGACGAACAGACGAACAGACGAACAGACGAACAGACGAACAGACGAACAGACGAACAGACGAACAGACGAACAGACGAACAGACGAACAGACGAACAGACGAACAGACGAACAGACGAACAGACGAACAGACGAACAGACGAACAGACGAACAGACGAACAGACGAACAGACGAACAGACGAACAGACGAACAGACGAACAGACGAACAGACGAACAGACGAACAGACGAACAGACGAACAGACGAACAGACGAACAGACGAACAGACGAACAGACGAACAGACGAACAGACGAACAGACGAACAGACGAACAGACGAACAGACGAACAGACGAACAGACGAACAGACGAACAGACGAACAGACGAACAGACGAACAGACGAACAGACGAACAGACGAACAGACGAACAGACGAACAGACGAACAGACGAACAGACGAACAGACGAACAGACGAACAGACGAACAGACGAACAGACGAACAGACGAACAGACGAACAGACGAACAGACGAACAGACGAACAGACGAACAGACGAACAGACGAACAGACGAACAGACGAACAGACGAACAGACGAACAGACGAACAGACGAACAGACGAACAGACGAACAGACGAACAGACGAACAGACGAACAGACGAACAGACGAACAGACGAACAGACGAACAGACGAACAGACGAACAGACGAACAGACGAACAGACGAACAGACGAACAGACGAACAGACGAACAGACGAACAGACGAACAGACGAACAGACGAACAGACGAACAGACGAACAGACAAACAGACGAACAGACGAACAGACGAACAGACGAACAGACGAACAGACGAACAGACGAACAGACGAACAGACGAACAGACGAACAGACGAACAGACGAACAGACGAACAGACGAACAGACGAACAGACGAACAGACGAACAGACGAACAGACGAACAGACGAACAGACGAACAGACGAACAGACGAACAGACGAACAGACGAACAGACGAACAGACGAACAGACGAACAGACGAACAGACGAACAGACGAACAGACGAACAGACAAACAGACAAACAGACAAACAGACAAACAGACAAACAGACAAACAGACAAACAGACAAACAGACAAACAGACAAACAGACAAACAGACAAACAGACAAACAGACAAACAGACAAACAGACAAACAGACAAACAGACAAACAGACAAACAGACAAACAGACAAACAGACAAACAGACAAACAGACAAACAGACAAACAGACAAACAGACAAACAGACAAACAGACAAACAGACAAACAGACAAACAGACAAACAGACAAACAGACAAACAGACAAACAGACAAACAGACAAACAGACAGGAAATGAAAAATAGTACATTATGGTACAAGTGAGCAACATTGGTGATTACCGCCGAAGGTGCCATTGAGACCTGAGCCGCCAGGCGAGGGTCTTAAGACAGCCGAGGACGGTAATCATCATGCTCACACGTGCCATACGACGTTTTACAACACACTTGCGAATAAAATAATACTACAAATACTAAATAAACAATACTACAAATTAATTCGTTTTCCTATGCGCGCGCATTTAACAATGGCGGTCGACCATATTTAAAAAAAAAATGAGGTTTGAACTTAACTTTTTTTTACTCTGTTTTTTTTCTGTACTTAGAGAAAAAAAAAGTTAAATTTGAGCGAAAATTTTGTTTATTACACAAGTATTACAAGTTGAAATTATTTATTTAAATACGAAAATGCATCAAATGACCATACAATAGGCGTATTAATTTATTCGTACTATTAAACACGTTATTTTTTGTATCAAAACTTTTTTAAGAACATAGACAATTATAGACACTTCCTATAAAATTTAAAAAAGAATCTATAACTCACTTTTGTGAATAATAGTAATGAAAAAGTCACAGTTTTATAATAGGTGTCATTCCGTGCTTAATTGCGGTAAAATAATATCACTGTTATGAGCAGGTGTGTTGTAATAGTACATTATGGTACAAGTGAGCAACGTTGGTGATTACCGCCGAGGCGCCATTGAGACCCGAGCCGCCAGGCGAGGGTCTTAAGACAGCCGAGGACGGTAATCATCATGCTCACACGTGCCATACGACGTTTTACAACACACTTGCGAATAAAATAATACTACAAATACTAAATAAACAATACTACAAATTAATTCGTTTTCCTATGCGCGCGCATTTAACAATGGCGGTCGACCATATTTAAAAAAAAAAGAGGTTTGAACTTAACTTTTTTTTACTCTGTTTTTTTTTCTGCTTAGAGAAAAAAAAAGTTAAATTTGAGCGAAAATTTTTGTTTATTACACAAGTATTACAAGTTGAAATTATTTATTTAAATACGAAAATGCATCAAATGACCATACAATAGGCGTATTAATTTATTCGTACTATTAAACACGTTATTTTTTGTATCAAAACTTTTTTAAGAACATAGACAATTATAGACACTTCCTATAAAATTTAAAAAAGAATCTATAACTCACTTTTGTGAATAATAGTAATGAAAAAGTCACAGTTTTATAATAGGTGTCATTCCGTGCTTAATTGCGGTAAAATAATATCACTGTTATGAGCAGGTGTGTTGTAAAAAATATTTTCGTGTTCAGTATCGTTAATATAACATAACCCAAGTATTTTTTTTTAAATATCTCCAATGTACAGACACGACCACTTTACAATTATATAATAGTATAGATAGATGGCAGTCGTTACGGGTAGTTAGAGCTCTAAAAAGTCCATTATAGTACATTATGGTACAAGTGAGCAAGGCGAGGGCCTTAAGAAAGCTGAGGACGGTAATCATCATGCTCACGCGTGCCATACGACGTTTTACAACACACTTGCGAATAACATAACACTACAAATACTAAATAAACAATACTACAAATTAATTCGTTCTATGTGCGCGCATAGACTAACAAAGGCGGTCGGCCATATTTAAAAAAAAATGAGGTTTGAAATCAACTTTTTTTTACTGTTTTTTTTTCTGTACTTAAAGAAAAGAAAGTTAAATTTGAGTGAAAATTTTGTTTATTAAACAAATATTACAAGTTGAAATTATTTATTTAAATACGAAAACGCATCAAAAGAACATACAATAAGCATATAAAATTTATTAGTACTATTAAACACGTTCTTTTTTGTATCGAAAGTTCGAAACCTTTTCAAGAACATAGAAACTTAACCTATTAAATTAAAAAAAAAGAATCTATAACTCACTTGTGAATAATAGCAATGAAAAAGTCACAGTATGATAATAGGTGTCATTCTATGCCTATTTGTGGTGAAATAATAGCACTGTTATGAGCAGGTGTGTTGTAAACGATATTTCCAAAGGTTTGTGGAGGTCATAATATTATGTCAGTTGCTTCATGAAAAATATAAAAATTCGCCTCAATTCTTTGTCTTCAAGGCAATTGCGGTCTGCTTATTGGTTTTGTTTACTATATCGACTTG
The DNA here is from genome assembly GCA_914767945.1 of Eilema depressum. Taxonomy (NCBI): domain Eukaryota; kingdom Metazoa; phylum Arthropoda; class Insecta; order Lepidoptera; family Erebidae; genus Eilema; species Eilema depressum. The sequence goes on from OU612039.1 coordinate 13,308,587, forward strand.
AGAGCGACTGTCGATTGACCCTGAGAGGAAAGCCACATCTGTTGTTTAGCAGGTCCACCGACTAGCAGGGAAAGTTGGCTTGATAGGGTCTACTAGACAACATTGTTTCGCATCATGTCGCCCAACATTGTTGCACTTGCACCAGAACGACATCGAAACGGCTAAACAATTTTTTATGTCGACGCATGATAAATCGTCAAATAAACAACAAGTCGCACGTCATGTTGCGCGACACCTGGCAACTTCGCGCGTGTTGCGTGATGTTGTCGAACTTGTTGAGTGCCACGTGTTCCGCATCAAATGATGGGACTATTTCTTATTTAACTTTTTTTAATATAACCTACCTTATTTCACCTTTTCTACCACCAGGCTTACATAAAAAAGCGAATAATAAATATCTCTCGCAATAGAAACGTACGGCGCAACTAAATCTGAGACAGCACTAAAAGCAGTTTATCCTATAAGCTCATTAAAGTGACAGCGGCCGTCGCTCGCTACCCGCCGAGGACCGCGCCATCTCCTGCAGATCCATGTAAGCCTGGTACTCGCTCGCAAATAATCACCCTATTTATTTACTGTCCAGTTTTCTTGGATTCGGTAATTCTTTGAGACTTGGAAATCTTGCTTTAGCTACCATTTTAGTTACATTTATGTTTTGGGAGAAAAATATGTATGTAATAGAAGATATATCAAAGAGGCTACCATGACAGGTCTTCAGTGATTATGTTTTAAGACGCAATTCAGAGGAAGAGGGGGATAGAGCTAAATAGTAATCAGAAAACTCATAAAGATACAACAATACAGAACGGATATTGACTTGGCTTTTTTATTAAACAACTTTTGATAAGACTTACACCCGTATTCACAAACAACACTGTGAGGTCTCATAGTGTGCTCGAGCACATAGGGCTGGTAAAATTAATTCACAAACATCACGGAGCAGTATCTAACGCAGTGCGTTCCCTCAACGAAGTATTACTTAAGTGTTAAGTCGCATAATGCCCAATTCGCAAAATGCCTACCGTGTCTCAAAAGGACTAATTCGCGAAAGGACAAATTCTCAAAAGGACTAATTAGCAGAATGCCTAATTCTCAAAATCACCAATTCGCAAAAGGACTAACACTTGATTATCTTAGATCATAATGGTTTACTAATGTTTGCCATAATAGTACAAGCGCCTGCAATTTTTATGTTAACACCCACATTTCACCAATCATTGTATTCCCACGTAATAGCGTTTAGTCGCATAATGCCCAATTCGCAAAATGCCTACCGTGTCTCAAAAGGACTAATTCGCGAAAGGACAAATTCTCAAAAGGACTAATTATCAGAATGCCTAATTCTTTCTGAACTGTATAAATTCCAAAATACAAAAAAAAATGTGCCAATCGATCCTATTTTATGTTAGGATCGAAGTCACGATTAAGGTTACTATTCTTACCGCCCCACCTCAAAAATAAGTAGATAAACAGGATTCCTACAAGCCTGCATGCCTACATAGCAAGTAAAAAATAAAAAATTTGGTATTATTAGGGTAACAAATAAATCGCAATAAAATTCGTTAAAAATTGTTTAATTTTCATGTTATTTATTACTACTTATCTGAGTAAATAATACTCTCTCATCTCTCATCCTAGCGTTAATTTCCTGTCGCATCCGAAACTTTTCAGCTCGGAGTCTGGGGTCCGCTTTACCGTCTTAACTACAGATTTGGCTAGACCTCGATACTTTTTCGTGAAGCGATTGCCATCTGACCTCCACAGCCCAATGATAACATTAGGCGATATCGAAGCTTTGCAGCTAGACCGTTGTGTTTGGATTTTTTAGGGCTCCAACTACCCGTAACGACTGCCATAGATGTTCTTATGGCAACCGGGACCGACGGCTTAACGTGCTCTCCGAGGCACGACCAGACCAATGCTATTAACATATTCACTGTTAAAGTAATAGTATGAGGGTAAAATAAAATAAGTCTGACATAAATAGACAGTCCTTATTAACATTAGTCGTCAATTCACTATTAGTCGACTCCTACTTCTAGGTGGTTTAAAAAACCACGAAGACTAAGGCGGGAGCTCCGCTTCGCTCCCGCCTGTGTCTTACGTTCTAACCCGTTTAGTCGCATAATGCCTAATTCGCGAAATGGCACCCGAGTCTGAAAAGGACTAATTCGCGAATGGACTAATTCTTAAAAAGACTAATTCGCGAAATGGCTAATTCTGAAAAGGACTAATTCGTCGAACGGCTAATTCTTAAAAAGACTTAGTCGCCAAATGGCCAACTCTTAACGACATATGACAGCACAAGTCAGACATTTTTTAGACGTTAAACGAAGCTAGAGGACGATGAAATTGCAAACAATAAATGAGAAAATATTTTTATTAAAAATAAAAATCACAGATTATTATGAATATTTTTCAAATCAAATCTTTTCAAATTATGTCAGCCAGCAAAAGTAATTACAAAGAAAAAAGGGTTTAGTCTCAAAACGTTCAAGTTGCAAAATAACATATAATAATATGGTAGCAAAAAGTTCAAATCTCATAAGACACAAGTCTCTAAACCTCCAAGTTGCAAAATACCTACATCTCAAAACGTTCAAGTTGCAAAATAGTCTAGTCTCCAAACATCCATGTCTCATAATACCTATATATTTTTATCCACACGACACTGCCCACCCCGACTCGGATAGGTTAGTTTAGAAGGCTAAGGCGGGAGCGGAGCGGAGCGGAGCTCCCGCATTAGCCTTCGTGGTTATTATTTTTTTAACCACACATACAAGGATTTTGAACTTCAGGATTTTATTATAGTAAATAAAACACAAAAGGACGTGCGTTCACTTACAATTCCACTTCAATAAAAAAATGTATATTATTATGAGACATGGATGTTTGGAGACTTGACTATTTTGCAACTTGAACGTTTTGAGATGTAGGTATTTTGCAACTTGGAGGTTTCGAGATTTGGGTCTTATGAGATTTGAACTTTTTGCTACCATATGTTATTTTGCAACTTGAACGTTTTGAAACTAAACCATTTTTTTATTGAAGTGGAATTGTAAGTGAACGCACGTCCTTTTGTGTTTTATTTACTATAATAAAATCCTGAAGTTCAAAATCCTTGTATGTGTGGTTAAAAAAAAATAACCACGAAGGCTAATGCGGGAGCTCCGCTCCGCTCCGCTCCCGCCTTAGCCTTCTAACCTAACCTATCCGAGTCGGGGTGGGCAGTGTCGTGTGGATAAAAATGTATAGGTATTATGAGACATGGATGTTTGGAGACTAGACTATTTTGCAACTTGAACGTTTTGAGATGTAGGTATTTTGCAACTTGGAGGTTTAGAGACTTGTGTCTTATGAGATTTGAACTTTTTGCTACCATATTATTATATGTTATTTTGCAACTTGAACGTTTTGAGACTAAACCCTTTTTTCTTTGTAATTACTTTTGCTGGCTGACATAATTTGAAAAGATTTGATTTGAAAAATATTCATAATAATCTGTGATTTTTATTTTTAATAAAAATATTTTCTCATTTATTGTTTGCAATTTCATCGTCCTCTAGCTTCGTTTAACGTCTAAAAAATGTCTGACTTGTGCTGTCATATGTCGTTAAGAGTTGGCCATTTGGCGACTAAGTCTTTTTAAGAATTAGCCGTTCGACGAATTAGTCCTTTTCAGAATTAGCCATTTCGCGAATTAGTCTTTTTAAGAATTAGTCCATTCGCGAATTAGTCCTTTTCAGACTCGGGTGCCATTTCGCGAATTAGGCATAATGCGACTAAACGTTCTAACCTAACCTATCCGAGTCGGGGTGTTATCAAGTGTTAGTCCTTTTGCGAATTGGTCCTTTTGAGAATTAGGCATTCTGCTAATTAGTCCTTTTGAGAATTTGTCCTTTCGCGAATTAGTCCTTTTGAGACACGGTAGGCATTTTGCGAATTGGGCATTATGCGACTAAACCGTCAGAAAGGTAGTATATCTGTGTCTAAGTGCAATGATGTACATCTCATTCAGAAATCTGATCAGCCCAGAGGTAATGACGTCAGCTCTCATACTATATCCATGCAGGTGGAGTCTAGTGCTATGTAGTGACACAAAAGAATTAGAAATCTCCCACCAACAACTTTCATTACTTTTTAGGGTTCCGTATCCAAAGAATACAAACGGAACCCTATATCTAAATCTCTACCGTCCGTCTGTCTATCTCCCTGTCTATCACCAGATTGTAGCTCAGAAACCTTGATAGCTAGACTCTTGAAATTTTCACAGACAAAAATTTGAAAAACCTACGACCCGTGGATTTTTTTTGCTGCAGCGCTCCCGCCACTCACACCGATATACCTATCTAAAATATACACCAATCAAACCCGAACCCAGGAATGAAAACTGCACTAACATCTGACTAGTAGTTTTGGAGAAAAATGGCAAAATATATTTGCATAAACAAACATCCTCTCACCCCAAACGTATTTTATACCGTCTCCGTTCCATCGCGAGTAGAAACAATAAAATATTTTTTTAAGGAGGGCCCCCATACCACGAACATGAATTCAAGGGGGGTAGATATACGGAACCCTACGTGCGCGGGTTCGACTCGCACTTGGCAGATTTTTTTAAATTACAGAGTTTCTATTACGTAAAATATAAAATTCTTTTTAAAGGAAAAACGAAATAATATTGTTGACAAAGGGCTGGCTGTCAGCCGTGCTCCACAAAGAGATATTAACTACGAGAGGTGACTAGGGTCCGATGAAGCCGAGAGGGTATCCGAGAAATTGATAATGTTCTCCTGTAAGTACGTCAAAGGGAATATTAGACATTGTGCTGATTTTGATATGAATAAAACATTTTCTGTGCCGAAGATGTACTGCTAATAAATTAAAAGATTTCAATTTATACTTCGACTTTTAATTAGATGCAGTAAAATGACGTTTCAAAATGTCATTGCGTAAAATAATGTTTACAGCCTAATCTCAATAGGGATGTGATTCAGTTCACAGAAGATCATTCTAATCGTTCCTTATCTTACTCATAATGATCATACTTAATTCTATTTATTATTCATATAATAAAAGGCTGTATAAACGTTGATCCTTTTACACATTTCCATTTTGACACATTTCCATTTTGAGTGTTTCGAGGTGTGGTTCGCCGGCATTCTACCCAAACTCATGCCGAATGCAGTAGCAGTTTGTAGTCGTAATTGAGCGTTTTCCAAAAAAAAGTGTACCTACCCTCCACTTTTGAGCACATGTGTTTCAATTTCAATAAGAAAAAAGATATTCATATTATATATCTGGGCTGGGTAATGATTTTAATATTTTAAAAATATAAACATACTCTAAAGTAGTGGAATCCATTCATTATTTTACCTTATTTGCCGTAATATTTCAATTGTGATGATTTTTATACACCCAGACATCAGTTTTTGGCGTGGACTCAAGTTATTGAATATTATGTAGAAGCGATACTGATTTTTTTTGTACTAGGCTAGCATGAGTTGTAGGTCCCATTTGAAAGATATCTTAGACACCATAGCAGCGTCCTAAGTTTCTAATTCGAGTCTTATGCTGTTTAAGTATAGTTTAATCTCAAATAAAAACGTAATAAGTGGTATCTTCCGGACATGTCGGTTTTGACACGGCTAAAACGGTCTATTTCACGAGGATTTTTTTCACTTCTTGTAATGGAAAAATAACGTTTACATGACAGCTATTTCAAAAGTGTTGGTATCAAATAAGTTTCAAACTTAATAGTTGTGTTTTGTGTGGGTGCCACGGCGGTCAACATTTCTTCGGGTCAGTTTGAGACACTTCTATAAGTATTCAGCTTACTTAGTTTACATGATCTAATTATTCGCAACGCTCAATTATATTATCAACGCGCTCTATCACTCTCGATCGAAACAATCCCGAACTTGTCGTGGACGAAAGCACGAATTCAAGAGTGGCTGACCACTAAAAATATTGCATTTGAACCAAATATGGTGAAGGCCATTCGAGATGGCTGTAAAGGTATCAGACTTCTAAGACTGTCCCCTTATCAATGTGAATTAAACCGATGAGTTATTTTGGTCTCAGGCAAAGGGGCACGTCGCAGATAAATTAATAAGACGTATGAAATGCTAGAAGTGAAAACTTTTTTCCAAGAAGTAATCAACAATGTGACACCGGCTAAGTGGAGTGACTTTTGTGTCCCACACTATAAAAGAGGAACACAATATGTACCACCTCGATCATATTAGATGATGAATAGACAGACTGATTTGTCATTAGTGTGACCTGAAGCGACAGCGACAGTGATTCCAAAAAATATTGATTATATAACATTATTATGACATTTTTGATTCGTTTTCAATGAACATTCCTATACTATCACTGAAAAAGATCAATTCTTTATCATATGTAATAATAAAAAATACATTACAACTTAATATTGAATCTTTAAAACAAAATCAAAGATCATTCATTTATTGAATGATTCACTTACTCACTTAGCCACATCCCTATTTATTTTTCTTCAAAAAGTGGTATCCCACAAAACGTCATTTTACTGCAGCTGATTAAAAGTTCGACTATAGATCTAAAATGGCGTAAATATTGGAATTCCATCGGTATTATACGCCGTTTCGGTTCCCGGTGCAGTAAAATAGCACCACCCTATCTCTTCTCGTAGGTGTCGTAGAAGGCGACTAAGGGATATGGCTGTTCTCCAACATATTGCACGTGACAAACCCGCTAGTTGGCAACAGGCTTGCTCCCTATTACTTGGGAACGACAAAGTTGGCGAAATGAGGGTGTAAATACCCCTTTGCCTACCGTATGTATGATGTAGGTCTCCTTCCGGTAAAGGAATGAACTCCCTGTTGTGGTTTTCCCAAGCGACTACTATATGGGGTTTTCAAGAAGGTATTAGAAGGTTTCTTCAGGGTCTGCAGCACGAGTGTAACGCCACTGGTGTTGCATTCGTTCATACTCCATAGGCTCATTCAGCTGTGTACTCTTAATGCTCCTAAATATCATATTCTCCTGGTACTATCGACACTGTTCTCACTTATAAATAGCTCGCACAAAGCCCCACATGCAGTCTGAATACATTCATTCAGTAGCAAGCCATTCATTCAATGGCTGTTCATGAGTATACCTCGGGACACATATCTTTGACCTAACTTGCGAGATAAAGGTCCTGGCGCGCGCGACTTGCTTTGAATCTATGCTTGGTGAATTTGAGCTCGTTTACCGCAGTAGCACCGCGTGCTATCCTCAAAAGCACCTAAGAAATGAACATTTTAGGTCCAAGAGATATGTTCCAAGGTATAAATGCAGGCTACATTAAAACACGGTCCATTCATTCGGGAACTATGATGCCATAGATAGATTACACTTACACAAATGTAATACCTACACAAATACATAAAGAAACAGTCACACTAGTCACACTTATAACAACCGTCGTTTTTCGTTGGGGGAAATCAAGGGGAAATCAAATTATTTTCACTTATTAACAGTTGCAATATTCAACATGATGGACTCTAAGCACTCAATATTATTTTCGCCTGAAATATTAGGTAGGTACCTGAAAAATATCCGGAGCCCGCGAAAGCACGCAAGAAGCGATTCAGACGCCGGAGGTTACTTTACAACTTCCGTTCTCATATAAGCGTGGGCCTGGGAGATGACAAGTGAAGCCGCCTGTCACCCTAGCAGAAGCAGGCCGGGTTACAACATGATGCGCGCCCCCCTCACCGGGTGCCCTTGGGGGTCAGCCGGAGGCCCAGGGTCAGCCAGGGTGGGTAGGTTATATTTTGGGCAATCTTACTATCTATCTGAAGACCCAAGACGGCGTGCGGTTATAGTCGGTTCGAGATCGACATATCCCCTTGAACAACCCCTCGCCGCCGCACAGTGGTTCGAAATTTGAGCTCCATTGACATAGAAACTTAAAGTGAGGAAATAAAAAAAAAAAAATTGTAATGGCTCTGGCATACCTCGCTGTATGTCATATTAACGTATGAATGGTATAAGTAGCCCCACGCGTGAGAAAAAAAGTTTTGTGTTTTTTTTTGTATGGGAGAAAACACTTAAAGTGCTTTTTCTTTCAACTGAATGGAACTGAAAGGCTGGTGTTCACACCAGCTATTGTACCACACACGGCGATCAAGATGACATCAAATTCACGCACCTTTACGCGCCACTCCGCACGTAGTAAAATTTTGAAATGTTGAATTTCTGATATGTGATTTTTAAAATAAGAAAAGAGAAGGAGAGTGGACGAGCTCCTAACGCATAGCACTGAAAGCCTTGTTCATGCTACTGTTTTAAAATCACAAAACCAGAATATAGCAGATATAATTAAACTTGTCACGGAACATCCCGAAAAGGCTACAAAAATAAAAAAAAAATGTTAAAGGCTTTTAACAGCAAAAATAGACAATAGGCTTTCAGTGCTATGCGTTAGTAGCTCTTCCACTCTCCTTCTCTTTTGTCGCGCACTCCAGCAGCAGCAGCAGCAGCAGCTCCATGAAAGGTTTTCTTGGACTCACAACTAATGTTGACGTTCCAACATTGCATGTCTCCGGTCCAGAGGATGTGGATGCACCCTCATTTAAACTAGAGTCAAAACTGGTACATGGTTGCTCCTCTACTGACACTGAAGAGGAGTTCATTTTTTCCCCTCACGACCTCAGGTCATTTTATATCCTCTTGCAGCCATGTCTCATACTTTTTAATGAATGTACGTCTAATGCGTTTACACGAGACCCATTTATTCCTCAACGAGCACACAGGTCTGGATGAATTGTTTTAATTCCTTTTTTTCATTTTCTGACATTACAACAATATTTTTAAAAACTTCAAATAACACACTAGGTTGTGAAAAACAACTATTGTTTGCCACAAATATAAAAATGTCCAAATTGGTAGCAAAACCTTCCATCATAACACAGTAACAAAATATAATAATGTAGGTAATAAGTTAGCAGGCACAAGTGCCGAGAGCTACTGATAAAATTAGGCTCAACGTCCTATTTTTATACAACTACTCTTATTAACGTTCGCTATTGTTCAATTAAGTACCTATATTACAGATAATGGAGTTGCATTGTGAGTAGGTGAGTAGGACCTATTTGGCTCCGCTAGAGCCTAATTGGTTAATCTCATGTCAATAATATTTAATCATAAACAACCATAATCACGGTGATTAACAAGGGAGCTACTTAGCTCTCGGAATGCAATTTTGTAAAAAACTTATGCGTATAATCAATATTATTTTTAATTATTGACATCCTAAAAGTCACTAATAGGCTAAAAACTAATGACATTATAAGTAAATGGGCCGGCAACTACATTTAACTACGTCAAAGATTTGAAAAATCACATATCGAAAATTCAATATTTCAAAATTTTACTACGTGCGGAGTGGTGCGTAAAGGTGCGTGAATTTGATGTCATCTTGATCGCCGTGTGTGGTACAATAGCTGGTGTGAGCACCAGCCCTTCAGTTCCATTCAGTTGAAAGAAAAAGCACTTTAAGTGTTTTCTCCCATACAAAAAAAACTCAAAACTTTTTTTCTCACGCGTGGAGCTACCTATACCATTCATACGTTAATATGACATAAAGTCAGATATGCCAGAGCCTAATTGGTTAATCTCACGTCAATCATATTTAATCATAAACAACCATAATCACGGTGATTAACAAATGAGCTACTTAAGCTCTCGGAATGCAATTTTGTAAAAAACTTATGCGTATAATCAATATTATTTTTAATTATTGTCATCCTAAAAGTTACTAATAGGCTAAAAACTAATTACATTATAAGTAAATGGGCCGGCAACTACATTTAACTACGTCAAAGATTTGAAAAATCACATATCGAAAATTCAATATTTCAAAGTTTTACTATGTGCGGAGTGGTGCGTAAAGGTGCGCGAATTTGATGTCATCTTGATCGCCGTGTGTGGTACAATAGCTGGTGTGAGCACCAGCCCTTCAGTTCCATTCAGTTGAAAGAAAAAGCACTTTAAGTGTTTTCTCCCATACAAAAAAAACACAAAACTTTTTTTTGTCACGCGTGGAGCCACTTATACCATTTATACGTTAATATGACATAAAGCGAGATATGCCAGAGCCATTACAATTTTTTTTTTTTTAATTTCCTCACTTTAAGTTTCTATGTCAACGGAGCTCAAATTTCGAACCACTGTGCGCCGTCTCGGGGTCGGTCCGAGACGGCAACGGGTTATCCGAGGGGATATCCGCATGACAAAAAGTACCAGGAGAATATAACCCTGAAGAGTTATACCAAGCCACCGTTCTCGCACATAAAAGAGCCACATGCAGCCTCTCTGAATACGTTTGCACAGCGGCATTCATTCAAAGAGGTGCATTCATTCGACAGCGCTGCATGCAGTACCAACATCTTTGTTATTTATTACTATAACTTTCGTTGGAAACTTCCTGCAACTTGCTGTGTGCTCTATACATAATATAGTCACGCCTTTATCCCTAGAGGGTTAGGCAGAATTAACACCCACATTTCACCAATCATTGTGTTCGGGACCTACGTAATTGGAGGTGAGCTTATTGCCGTATGCCGGGACTATTGTTGATTCGAACCATGCATCTGAGGCTGAGTCTGTGCTGTATTAACATGCCCTATCCCTTAGTCGCCTTGTACGACACCGCATGGGAGGAGATGGGGTGGCCCAAATTCTACTCTGCCGAGAACCATGTGGCACTAAATAGAAAATCCATCAGAAAATAATGCTACACGAACCCAATTTTGAAACATTAATGTAAATAAACTCCGTAGAAAACAACGGCTACCCTTACCGAACGTCTGTACAAGTTACAAGTGTACGCGAGTTACGGACGACATTAAACTGTCCCAACTGAGACGTCCTCTCCGGTTCATACTTTAAGCTGGGTCCACATTTGTAGCACCTTGACGTATCACGATCAGTCGTATCGTATCGAGTATTCGTATCATAAATATGGACGCTCATTTTGTCCATATCGTATCATTAAGGCGTATTTCGTGAAAAAACGCGTCCAAAATTAGTAAATGCTGTAATGATGTATCAAGATACGCGTTTAGTGCGGATCGGGCTGTATCAGATACGGCGTGTATGGTTAACGACTATCATCCTGTGTCCATACTAGCGATCATGATACGCGTTGCGGCCACGCGAAGGAGATACGATACACAGAAATGCTACAAATGTGGACCCAGCTTTAGACGTTCTTTGTAAGAATGAGCGCTTGTTCTTAATGTTCCTACTTATACTTATATTTCTTTTAAATAAGTTTCGCGGTGGAAATTGTCAAGCGTCCTCTGTGAGCGCGGGAATGGGAGTGACAGCTCTCTTGTTTTATACCACTTAAGTGGCAGTGTAGCATAAGGCCCACCTGATGGAAAGAGGTGTGCAACACAATTAGTTGAATTAATTAATGAGTGAGTGAATGAATGAATGGTGAGTGAATGAATCAATGAATGAATGTTGGAATGATTGACTGCAGACTGACAGACTGAATAAGTGAACGATCAAATGAACGAATTAAGGAACTTACGAACGAATGATCCAATGCATGAATGAATGATCGCTTTTTGATATCGCAAATGCGTCTTAAAATTAAGTAAATATCTTAGTAAATTATTCTGTCTTCTCATGTTCAAATGAGTCTGTGAACTTGTTTATAATTGTACCTACTTGTGTAGCATAAAACGATGTTCTCGTATAAAGCGTTGTCTTTTTTTCAAGTCGGTAAATATCCCGAGGATTCCGGCGACTGGGATCGCAAGAAAATATCCCAGTGAGACAAACAAGAAAAAAATCCTGTACTGTAATCACACTATTCTGACACCCTGGTGTGACTACCTGTCTGCACTCAAGTGTCACCTGTGTATGTAGCTCTGTAGTCCAGTCTAGTTTCCTTTTCAAGCGTACTCTTTTGATCTCGGCGCGATGAGTGACACCACAGGGGGGCCCCGTTCAACATATAGAAATTCTAGTTATACAAATATGAGGCAAACATGAATTGAACCTTGATTATATCACTTTGTCTCTTTTTTTCCAATATACAGTTGTGTCTGCTAAAAAGAAACAAAAAATTTAAGTTATTGCTCACTTGGGAAAATGAGTATGAGAATTTGACAGCGTGCCGACGGTGCCAACATTTATGAATGATTTGCGCCAACATTATGAATGATTTGCGACAGCCATTGTTGAATTTTTCTAGAACATACTACTACAAGCATAATAGTGATGTACTCCAATAAAAGATTTGACGACGAAACTATTCTTCTTTACAAAAATGTACTCTTTTGAAGAAATACGAATTGACAAAATTGTAATGTCTTCTGTTTTTCCGTATTAGAACTGGGCAATTGTGGTATTGTTAGAAACGTCTTGATCATCCGCTGGTTATAGGCAATATGACGTGTTAATGACTCTCTGAAACTCAGACTATAATGAAAAAAACTTGAGATATATAGACCGTGTTTGGTATGAAATTAAAGGGCTCAATTAGCACATTAAAAACATGTTACATTATTAGGTGTTGCTTGCACCAAAATAATACAAATAAAAATCAAGTTTCAAACTAAAATCCGACTACTGCAAATCACGCTTTAAGAAGTATTAAGCAAGAAAATATCAAGAATAGCCGTGGTCGTATACCATTTACTCTACTAAAACAATACATTCTAGAGATTCGTGATTTTACAGTAGTCGGGTTTTAGTTTTAAAGTTATGGTTAGTACACTTTAACAGGTAGTATAGAAAGATATCGACAAATGTTACGATAATAGAAGGTAATCCCTAGCATAGTAACCGTCGGCAAACGTTCATTCATAAAAATGGAACGTAGGTAATACACGTTAATTCTGTAGGTATAACCCATCTGTTCTATTATAAATTTATGAGTGACACGGACACGTGCTGTGACATGACACCTTTTGTGTGTCCACAGTGATGTGACGCGCTGTGTAGCAGTTGGAAAACATACGGTCGAGTATGTGTTCGGGGTAAACTTCTTTTGATTGCTCTGAGCAATAAGACTATTGACGGAATGGGAATCCCCCCCCCCCCTTAAACCCTTGGAAGTAGGAGCCACGGTGTCCCCATCTTGCTAATATGACTAATATACCTGAGTACTAGTCTCTGTTCTCCCAGTTGGCGATACAACGGCGAGATAATGAATAGATCATTTTAAAACTTTGACCCAAAAATGCAGTAATTTATATAGTGCGATTGACGATTAGTCTCCATTTGCAGCACTAGATGTCACTAGGCTTTGCGGCGAAACACTGAACAGACAAACGTCACTCGCGTACACATCGACTCGACACACGAGTGTGCCATTTCCGTGTCTTTGATCACTATCATAGTCACTATGTAGCTAATAATGGAGTATGTTTGAAATTCCGTATGCATTAGTGTTTGAAGTAGGCGTGGATGGATGAGGAACGGGTTAAATACCTGGCTAGGGATATATAGGATTGGTTGTCCCAACTGACATCTGAAAGAGGCTGGTATATATTGAAGCGGCGGAGGATCGGGATTTGTAGACATTTATGATCACTGCTCCGCTCCCGTCCGTAATGATATTGATATAAAGCTTAACGTTCGCTGATAAACGGAATAATTTTTCAATTCGAACCAATATATTCTTTCTCTTCAAACTCTTCAGCTTTATAATATTAGAAGGTACCTAAAGATTTCTTCCACGAATTTATACTTGAACGAAGCCAGGTCCTTTCTCTCGTTGACTGATAAGCAGAATCCTTCCAATCGCAACGTGTGTCGCACGCGCGTCGGCGTGTTGACACTATCCAGCGGCAAGATCGAACGCCGCTAAAGTTAGGTACCAAATATGTACCTGTGAAGTGCGACTCGGAATCGCTTAGAATCGCTCCTCCATCCATCCTCCATCAATCTCAATTCTCTCTCTGGATCTCAATCATAGATGGATACTGTTAAAGAATCGTTTTTGGTGCCCATTTCTATTGAATTATGTAATTTTCAAGGATTTTTTCACAGTTCCAATAAAGATATGATTCCTATAGTGACCGAATATGATATAAACCCGCGCCACGTATCTGGGACCTAAAATGTGCTATAAATGTGCTCTATACGCGCAGTACACATTTCTTGGGTGTCTTTTGAGGATAGCATGGAGTGCTACTGCGGTAGACGAGCTCAAATTCACCAAGCGTAGACTATTACAAAGCAATCCGAGGGCGCCAGAGCCTCGTATGTCTTACGATTTAGGTCCAAGATACGTGGCGCGAGTGACGTAGCAGATGCACGTAATAAAGGGGACTCAATGGTCCCCTTTATCCGTGTTGGAGCTTAACAAGTAATGGGTACGCTGCATGTGTTGCATGCGTCTGCAGTTGTCGTATGTGGTCGACTTCGGAATCATACCTTAAGTTACAGACGGACCTGAGTATTTTATATTAATTTTAACTTGACAAAAAACACCTTGATAGACAGACAGACAAAGAAATGATCTTAAATCATACCTATTGAGGCCCTTAAAAAATGAAAGAATATCTTCAGTACCTCCGTAATGGACATTTTATTTGCGCTAATGCCTGCCAGTCCTGCCACCCTGGTCCCTAAGCCGAGCCGTTTGGAGCCATTTAGATGGGGACAGATTCTCGCCTGCGAGATACGATATCAAATGACAAAAAAAAGTTGCTTCGTAACATTCGCAGAAATTGCCGCTTGCTCGTCCACGACTGGCGAGAATTGCCTCACAATTGAGTATTGTCCGTCTAAACAGAATTTTCAAGCAATAATCGTATTTTGACATAGGTGATACGTCACTTGCGAATCTCGTATAAGGCGAGAAATTAAGGCTTGTTTAGACGAGGGGAGGTTCTCGCACGTTTCGGTCCGAAATATCGCCACGCGACTATCAATCACTATCAATCGCCATACCATCATCGTATCAGTTTTTACACACAGGCAAACACTACATTCTCGTCTACGATAATATCATACGAGACTCGCATGTGAAGTAATCGCCTATGTTTGACATACGATTATTACCTACTTGAAAATTCTGTTAAAGCGTCGTTTACACGAGGGGAGTTTCTCGCCCGCAAGTTTTTTCGACTGTATCCCATCTGTCCCGGTGACTAGGCCAGGTGACTAGAAACATGGGAAAAAAAAGTTGGCCCGTTTTTAACTGGCCCGTTGATATGTTTACCGGGCCAGATGACACAAATCAAGTACCATCGTCCACGGTATGGGGAAAATAGAGGGAGTGCATCCCATCTGCCCCGGTGACTCTCGGTCAGTACGCCGCCGTGAGGCAGGAATGACCGTGGGAGGATGGAGGGAATGCCGCGGTGACTTGGTGATTCCAAATGGTGCTGAGCAGCTATTTGTGACTTTCTGCCATTTCGATAATTATATCATGCGGGCGAGATAATCTTCTCGTTACAAAAGCTTAGTGTTTGCCTTGTGTGTAAACACTGATACGATGATGGTATGGCGATAATTGCTAGCGATAGTCGCGTCCGATTTTCTCGGACCGAAACGTGCGAGAACTCTCCCGGTCTAAATGTCGCCTCAGACATTTCTCATTTTCTTACGTAACTCTTATAATTTCCGTCTCGGGCCTGACTGATCGTGTTTGGGATAAGGGCTTTATGTGTCGTACGTACGCCTTTGTACGGATAAAAAGCTAAGGTTGTGTTCTTTGTGAGTGGCAAAACACTGTTACTTGTGAACGGTAATACGAATTGGAGGTTTAAAAAAAGACATTGTTTACGCAGATTGTCTTGTGAATCTGGCTATAAAGAATATTGTAGAAACATTAATTTTGACGTTCATTACTGTTACTTTGTGCGTTGATGCATAGCATAAGAATATTTGATTTTAAATATACATTTCAACTTCAAGTTGACTAGCCCATTTTGTGGGAAACCACACTTTTGCAAATTAATATTTTTAATAATTGTTGATTCTTACCTACATACTGAATTTATTCAGCAATACACAAGGGATCCAGTAGTAATAGTGGGCGAATCGATACATCTAATTTTGGTGACTAATAGAAAAGTATGATGGCGTTTGGCACATAGTATTTCAACGACAAAATACCTAACTCTTATTTGGATACTTCTACACTATTTCTAAACTCCTAGTATCATTTTTTTAAGTCCTCGGGCCCCAGCGGTTATATCGGACTCGAACCCACTAAAACCGCACGCTGTCTTGTGTCTTCAAATGTTGGGGAGGGTTGTGATCCCTCGTAACCTTGGTTGTCCCCGGACCGTCTCCGCTCCGGTACCCGACGACTCGTACGTCATCTAACACTCACGTTTTTCTCCTTGTCCTCAGAGGAAGAGTGCGAGGATGTGGTGGCGGGCGTGCCGGCGCGGCACCGGCCCGAGCCGCCGGACACGCTGGCGCAGACCACGCGCTTCACCGCGCCCGAGATCAAGCTCATGTACCGCGGGTTCAAGCAGGTACGTACTGGGACTGCGGCCTAGGAGAGCTCGGTGTGGAGGAGGAGGTAAAGATTGAGAAAGAAAGAGCATGAGTTGAAAGTGAGCGAGTTACCGCCGCCGTGAGCGTTGCAGCGGACTGACTAAATCTGCCGGTCTCGCCAGTTTCCTCCGGATGTATCTTGGACTTAAAATGTGCTCAAGATGTGCTCTATAGATACGCGCAGTACACGTTCCTTGGGTGTCTTTTGAGGATAGCACGAGGTGCTACTGCGGTGGACGAGCTCAAATTCACCAAGTACACAATCCGCGCGCGCCAAGATCAAAGGAGCTGTCCATTAATCTCGTGAGGCTCAACAGTGGGGGGGGAGGTGTCCCAAAAAATCTCCAGGGGGGAGGGAGGGGTATTTTGAGATATCACGGGTATTTATATTTTCTTTTAACGCGCGATTTTTGTCACGGTGCTTAATTTTCTAGCATGAAATCATAAATAAAAAATACACGACATTTTGGCTAGGGGGGGGGGGGGGGGGGAGGGTGTCTAAAACCTCACCACGTATCACCATGGGGGAGGTGAGGGTTAAAAAATTGCTAAAAAAACAATGGCCAGACCCTCGTGATCTATTACACGCAGTACGGTTCGTTTGTCTCGCGATTTAGGTCCAAGATACGTGTCCTGAAGTATATCTTAGGCGCGATATAGCGGTTACGGTTGCCCTATAACCACAGCTTCGAGTATAACAACCAAGGTAAAGTTATCGACAGTTACACTAACTGGTCAATCAAGAAACCACCAAAAACTCACACAAACGCACTTTGCCAGCCAGTTTTTCTTGAAGGTGGTAGGTGGTGTAATAAACGATTTAGAGAAGCTTCGAGCTCATGTTTGCTTCTGTTGCAGGAGTGTCCGTCGGGTGTAGTGGACGAAGAGGCATTCAAACACATCTTCTCACAGTTCTTCCCACTTGGCGGTAAGAGGACCATTCACTTTCTTATTTATACAGATGAGGATAGTTCTAGATCACGCCATTTTTTGCCCTAGATATGGATATTCTTCTGGATATTCCCCTTTTATGTTTACCAGGGTGATGGAACTAAACATACATTACAGTTGATGGAAGAGACTCGTGTTTAAGTGTTACCAGTCATGTCAGTCTTAGAATGGGTGATCACTGATCACCGGTGGGTTGTGGAGGTCAGAAGGCAGTTGCTTCATGGAAGATTTGTAGGGATAGGCTGACCTCAACTGAATTGAGAATAATTTCGGGGTGGCACAGTGCCCTTCTAAACATTTTGGTCTCTCGGCGAGATTTTCTGATAGTCAGGCGAGAATCGCTTGGATATTCTTATCTTTGTTGCTACAAAATTGGTAGGAAAGGAATCTCGCCGGCATCCGCAGTATGAACATAAAATAAGCAATTTATGGGACGGACTGGATGCGGAAGGCGGGGGATCGGCAAACGTGGCGCATATTGGGAGAGGCCTATGTCCAGCAGTGGACTGCAGTAGGCTAATTGATTGATTGATTGAATTATTTTATTCATAATGAGATCTACCCTGTACATGTCTTCTGCGAGAAAATAGTCAAAAGTTAGCCATATTCTCGCCGCTGGTGAGACAAGCGCCTATAGGTTCTTTGCCTACCCTCTCTAGGGTGTATAACCCTCACCACGTATCTTGGACCTAAAATGTGCTCAAAATGTGCCCTATACGCGCAGTACACATTTATTGAGTGTCTTTTGAGGATAGCACGGGGTGCTACTGCGGTAGGCGAACTCAAATTCACCAAGCATAGACTATTAAAAAGCAATCCGCGGGCGCCAGAGCCTCGTATGTCTTACGATTTAGGTTCAAGATACGTGGCGTGGGTTATAACTGTAGTGTTGTGGTGTTTCAGACGCGACGCAGTACGCGCACTACGTGTTCAAGACGATCAAGCACAAGCAGAGCGGGAAGGTCAACTTTGAGGTACGAACCATATTAGTTCTCTTACCCCGCGTTTACATACTGCCGCTCGCATTGCTCATCGTGTTGCCAGAAATATTCGCGCGATTAATGCCCTAGCATTCACACACTCCCATCATCGCGTTGGTCCGCATTACAGTATTCGCCCTGCAACGGAGACGGACGTAAACGTATGGAGGACAACGCTGTAGCAGTGTACGCAATAAGCTTTTATAGCATAGCGAATTAATTAAATAGATTATTAATAAAAACTATCACTTTCAACTACTATACACTTTCCGTAGATCGATATAAATATTTTTAAAAGTAAATATTCGAGGAGCAATAACGAAAGTCGTGTTTTATTTAGCTTAGCGCCATCTAGCGGTCTCGTATAGTTCATCGCGCTAGTATTTGCGCAACATACGCGGCAGTACTCGCGGCATGACGAATATACCATTCACACCACGTCTCTGCCCACTTCTCTCGCCACTTCCCTCGCTCTGCCGCGAGTATGTAAACGTAGCATAATAGTTTGAAACCTTTTAGAATGCATTTATTGTCTTCAAAACCGCGTGGTGGAATTTGGGCCACCCCATCTCCTTCCATGCGGTGTCGTACAAGGCGACTAAGGGATAGGGCTGTTTAACGGCATATATACAGCACAGACTCAGCCTCAGATGCATTAGTGCCCAAAATACGGCAATAGGCTCACCGCCTATTACGTGGGACCGAATACAGTGATTGGTAAAAAAGGCGTGATTGTACGTATGTAGAAAGCTTTTATTGGCTTTACATGTGACTTGTATGTACTCATAATTATTTACTCCTATTGTTGGAAGTCGATGAATGGACAGTGACTCCGTGGCGTAGCGGTAGTGAACGCGGCCGGTACCCAGGAGGCGCGGGTTCGATCCCGCTCAGTGCTAATATTTGTGTGCATGAAATATGAGTACTTGCATTGGTCTGGTCGTGCCTCGGAGAGCACGTTAAGCCGTCGGTCCCGGTTGCCAAAAGAACATCTATGGCAGTCGTTACGGGTAGTTGGAGCGCTAAAAAGTAAAAAAAAAACAACGGTCTAGCTGCAAAGTTTCATCGCCTAATGTTAACATTGGGTTGTGGAGGTCAGATGGCAATCGCTTCACGGATAATATCGAGGTCCAGCCAAATCTGCAGTTAAGACTGGCAAAGCGGACCCCAGACTCCGAGCTGAAAAAGCTTCGGATGCGACTGGGAATTAACGCTGGGATGAAGAAGAAGTTGGAAGTCGATGAATGTTTTTTCACCATTACCTGCGATACCTATTACACTGGACTGGAGCAGTTGTGTTGGTTCCCAGTGCAGTAGAATAGCGCCTCCCGTCTCTTCCTGTGGGTGTCGTAGAAGGCGACTAAGAGATAGGGCAGTTCTCCATTTGACAGTAAACATATGGCAATGATTGCCGATAGGCTGGACTGCCCTTACATCAGGCATTGCTGTCAAAGACACGTTCTGCATTGCCGGGTGGAAGGGCGACTATAAAGTTGACGAAAATTTTATTGACTGATACCTATTGTTTTATTGACTGACTGATTGTCCATATCCATCTTTTATGTCATTTGACCATTATCACTGGAATTATTTTATTTTGTATTTTATTTTATTTTATATTATTTTGTATTCCTATAATTAATCCCAATTTTCAATTAATTAATTAGTAATATTTTAAATTGTGAAAAGCTGAATAACATTAGGTATTTTTCTTCACCAAATGACTGGATATTTATATGGGTTTTGTGGCCTGAATTATATGAATTTTATTTTATTTATTTATTTTTTATACAGCCCATGACAGAGTGCCCGCTAGACGGAAATAGGCTCGCCCCCTATTACGTGGGACCGAAAATAGCATAGTTGGCGAATGTGGGTGTTAATACACCCCTGCCTACCTCTGCGGGGATTTATAGACGTGAGTATATGTATGTATTCATTGTAGGTAATATTAGACCAATTATAAGTTTTTCACTTGAGAACGAAAGTTATTTCGCATATATGAGGCAGCGGAGGAGTGCAGTCGGGAGCCGAAATGGGTCAAGTACCGCGCTCTACGCGTTTTGTGAACTGCGGGTAGGGGGACCACGTCTATGAAGAAATAAGCCTAAGCTACACTTTATTACATCAGCTATCTGTCAGGGAAAATGATATGAAAATCGGCTAAACCGTTTCTGTGATTAATTAAGTCAAAAAGACAGAAAGACAGACCGATAAATAAATGCGACTCCAAAATTGGGTACAAGCTATGGATGCAACTGATCATATATTATGGACTAGCTTTCACCTGCGGCTCCGCCCGCGTGGATGTCGGTTATCGCGCCCAAACATAGCCTATGTCCTTTCTCAAGATCTAATCTACCCCTATACCAAATTTCATAAAAATCGGTTCAGTGGTTAGACAGACAGACAGAGTTACTTTCGCATTTATAATATTAAGTATGTAGCGGATGATTGGCACCGGCCAACTATTTTTAGGCCACATAACTAAATGTTACCTCTCCAGTTAAGGTAAATTGCTCGTGTTAGGAGTGACTTCACGTCCTTCGAACCTGGGGCCTCTCGATTGTAAGGGCAAGTCCCCAACTACGTACTAAGCCACCTTCTGTCCTAACACACTCACGAGATTACTTTTACTTTTTCTACCAAATTGACGAGAAAAAATTGCCCGACGTTTGAATGAATTGCTGGCCACCCTAGCGGAGAACAGCTTCACTGAAGTCAATAATATGGACGTAGGATGAGTTTCAATAGTTGAAGCGAACAAATTACCAGTGGAACCATCTGAGTAATTATCCTCGGCGAGTTACCAGGGAGCTAGAACACTGGAACAGTGACTACCACTTTGTTAGGAGGTTGTACTTTTAATTAGACCTTGTTACGTGTTGTTACTGTACAGTTTAAGATTTAATTTTGTTCTATCATACTTATGATGCTCTAGTATTTATATAGGATCCGCCCGCGTGGATGTCGGTTATCGCGACCAAACATAGCCTATCTATGTCCTTTCCCATGGTCTAATCTATCTCTGTACTTATTTCCTCAAAATCGGTTTAGTGGTTTAGGCGCGAAAGCGTAACAGACAGAAAGATAGACAAACAGACAGACAGACAGAGTTACTTCCGCATTTAATATTAGTATGGATTAGCTGAGGACCGCGGATCTGCCTGCCTTTTGGCTGGCGGATGTCGGTTATCGAGCCTTTTGGCCTCATCTCCAGTTCTACTCAACTGTTTGCGATTAAACAGAATAAAATTTTATGTCTGACTAAGATAATTATGTCTAAAATATGTCTTAGTAGGATTATAAACCCACTTATCTCCTCAAATCCCCTGGAGTAAAAGTTGTAGATCTTAAAAGGGCTCTCTTCAAGGTATGAAACTGTAAGTTCTATGATGCTTACATTGCAATGCCTGTTGTCCCTACAAAACCCTTGTAACGATGTTAAATATTATCTCGTAAGTACGCCGAGCGTCCCTATACCTTCCCGACACGTGAGCCTGGCGTCGCGCGTCGTCCGCAAACAACCACTTGTAAGATACCTCTACCTGTTGCGCGGTGCTGCGTGCCTGGTGTCATACTATCTACTTAGTAAGACTATATTCAAGTACCTACCTCCATGTATTTAAGCGCCAAATACCCAGGGGCCTCAAGTTAATTATGTAATTAGTGTTCATAGACCCCAGGGGGTCAGGGCAACGTCTGAAGATGGTACGGCCGGGAAGGGAGTGCATATTGAGATACGCTACTTTATTTCCAAGATAGGTAAATAAAGCCATCAAAAGGAATCTGTCAAACAATACCTGTGATGTGTCCTCTACACGTCAGCAGACGCGTCCGCCGATGACATCTGCAGATGCATTTCTGTCTAGGTGTATAGGGGCTATGAGACGCTCTCGGCAGATTGCAGTACGGCGAGTGCCGTTAGTATCATTGGTGATCCTGAGGTTACTTACACCCTGGTACCTCTGCAGCTATGCAGAGACGCTCTGGTCGTAATCCACCGTTTTTAACACGATAAGTATTCTGAAGATCCTTTTTAACTGATCCCACCTTCTCCTTTTCCTGGACAACACTTGTGCTGGCCTAGGGTGCCACATAGGTACCTACAGTAAAATCCACCTCAAAGCAAGCAACTTGAGGCCTCCTTCCTCTGCCGCACGATGAAGAACTGGAATGCTCTGCCCAATCCAAGATACATGTCCCGGGTATACCTTCTGAACTGTACCTCAATTTTTTACCATCTAGTAGGGTGCAGTCACTGATCTCTATTAAGTCAATGATCTCTAAATAGAGATCAGTGGGTGCAGTTAATTGACGGATAAAAAACTCTTTGCAAATTGTATAGAAATTGTATCGAGAAAAATACAGCACAATGGATGAAATATTTAGGCTACTACATAGGTACTAGGGTAGCATATTTTACTATGTGGTTGTACGCGTTACATAAAACGAGCACATTTTACACCGAGATTGACTTTATTGTTCAATTGAAACAATTGGAACTTCAGACAATGGGCCGCGGAGCCACTCAGTCTGCGTGCCTCTCCCTCACACATATGTGAAAACGTCTCTCTTTCTCACTCGCACTTAACATTTCACTAAGCTTTTGGCTTCAGTTCAAATTAGTTGTACCATTCTAAAAGTCCATTTTATAATTTATTTTCTTGGATTCAATAAAAGAAAACCAGTGTAAGTTGGTCCGTTCGTCTGAGGAATAAGTTATAATTGGTCATGTTGTATTTCGTTGTACACAATGGCCTCCGAAAGCGAAACTTATACGATTTCAAGGCGAAGTTCAAATAAATTGATTTTATGAACAACTTGAAACAGTGAACAGTCGAATAGTATCAAGTAACAGTGGACTTCTAACAAACTCTATTGTGACTATTGTATCGTGAACCGCCCGTATTCAAAAGTTGTTCCAAGTGATTTCAAAGGCGTAGCTCATTTTGAATTAGTTTTCTTATATTACATCTACATAACCACTATAACAAGATCCCTTTAATTGTATTCTCGAGTTTCAAAGTAGTCGTAAACGGGAGTCCCAGTAACGCTGGTAGGTTTAGAATTAAATCGTAGGACCGACGTGTGGTGATATATCTGCAATTCGTTTCTGCGGCCCTGGTACTTATCAACGGGTTGGGCCACGTGTTGCGTGACGTCACGGCCCTCCGAACCCTCCTGTGAGGCTGTTGATTTGATTGAGTTGTGATTGAGTGCTTACAATTTTATCGTTTGTAATATAATATACCGAGATACATTAATCTCCTTAAGATTATTATACCCTGGTACCTATATAGGTAGAATAATAGAAGCCCTCTTGATTTAATTTTATTTTGACTTTAACGGGAGCGACGGCCATCTGACCTCCTATTTTTTATACTATTCCTTAGGTCGCAGACAAGCACACGGCCCTCCTGATGGAAAGTGGTTACCGTGGCCTGCTATGGACGAGTGCAATACCAGCGGTGTCTGTCACACTCGTGCTGTCAATCCTGTAAGAACAGAGAGTTGCTGTGACATCTGAACAGAAGATAAGTCCTGCTTATCTTCTGCTCTGACGTCACATAAAGCCTTTCGTCGGGTTCGTCCATTTTCGTAACCAGCTACGAACGTGGAATTTTTTTCTTGCTTTCATAACCAGTTACGAAAATAGAATTAAATTGTCGTTTTCATAACCAACTGTCATAACCAGTTACGAAAGAAGATTATTTTTTCTATTTTTGTAACTGGTTATGAAAACAAGAAAAAAATTCCACGTTCGTAGCTGGTTAAGAAAATGACAGTTACGAAAATGGACGAAGCCCTTTGGTCTTCCCACTGACAGCACAAAACCTCTTCAGTGAGCTCTGGCTACTGGCTACCCTACTCACCGCCGGGAACACAACACGAGGTTATTTAGCCGCGGTATTCTGTAGCGGAGGTTCTTCCCCAGTCGGACTGCTCGTTCAGGGCGGAAATACCGTCGTGTCCTACCTCCTGCAACTTCTATAAGGATAAAGGTGTTCCAAAGATGTAATAGGATTTTCAACAATATAATATTTAAATATCCTTAAGGTAAATGTACCATTAATAGACACTGTACCAATAAGACACTTTTGAACAAACCCCCAGTATTTTAAGAAAAGTAACCATTTATTTTGTTTTTAATGACTATTGCTTAAAAGACGCCGCACTGTCCTAAGTAAATTTAGAAAGACGACAGTTGACAGCAAATAATGTGACTCCGTGAACATGGTCGTGTTATTTCTTAAGATTTTTGCCAAGGGTACTGATTTTTATACTTAGGTGTGATTTTTTTTTATTATTAGTAATGATTATTACTAATTTTAGTATACCTAGATGTTATGAATATTGAAGTATTATTGACATACTTACAACTTAGACCATTGCCCGCTTATTTTGGTTAGATTTTGTAACATTTTATAAGCTATGTCTATTATTGGTGTTTTCGACCAAGTGCATAATAATTTTATTTAAAGTAAAAATACAATAGATTTTAAAGATTTTATGTGCAAAAGTTAAACTCTAAATGTTGCTGTAACAGTTAAAAAAGGATATAACGACCATGCTGTAATTAAGTTTAATTTTTTAGATTGAAATTTGATTTGTCCATAAAGTGTCTATTATTGGTATATTTATCTTAATAAAATTGAAAATCAATAATTTATCATCTCACATTTCAAAGGAAGTCTCACAATACGAACACCCGTACAAACGTATACCTTGGGACACGTATGTTGGACCTAAATCGAGAGACGAACAGGGCCGTCGCGTCCGCAGATTGTTTTGTAATACAGTAATAATCTACGCTTGGTGAATGTGAGCTCGTCCACCGCAGTAGCACCCAGTGCTATCCTCAAAAGACACCCAAGAAACGTCTACTGCGCGTATGAAGCACATTTTAGGTCCAGGATATATGTCTCGAGCAATACAAGAATGTTTCTCAACAATTCGCACAGTTATTGATGAAAGAAATATTCCAAACAAATATTGAGGTGCCGTCCCTACCGCGATTGTCGCGGCGGGCTCATTGCGTGGAGGGAGCCGCCATATTTCTTTCGCTGGGTATTTTTGCTCGCGAATAAAATATGTATTGTGTGCAGGAGATATGTTGTATATTTTTTGTGAGGAATCTAAGAATTGTAATATTTGGAAGATTGCTCCTACAATTCTGTTCACAAGAGACTCGTTTCGGCTTTGCATGGGAAAATTGCGTAATTTGCCGCTTTTCGGCGAATAATATTTTGTACCACGCGTGCTCAATAGATTAAGTTATAATGGGCTCATATTTTTATATAGTCAAAGTCAATATGATTTCACCTCGCCTGATGATAAGCTGAAGGTAAAGTATGAGGTAAGAGGGTCACCATTATAGACGTGTACAATGTTACAATGGTGGCACTCAGCTTGACGGCCTCATCAAATGCTTGCACTAAAGGAAAGGGGTGTGCTCGAAAAATCTAAAATCTGTACAGTATTTCTCAGACGAAATGGCTATGCTGCAAGCAAGGCTAAAATCCTGGGGGAGATACGAAAAGTTAATAAAAGTTATGAAAAACCAAAAAGAATCTGTATCTAATATGTTATGATTGCCAGAAAAACCCACTATAAAGCAGCTTGCAAAGTGCCGCCTGATAGGTATCTAGTACGATCGAATTACCAAAAAATACCAAGCTCATCTGAAAGATCATCAAATTCTCTGTCTGAAAACCAGTGCCACAATTCTTTGTGGTAGCAGTCTTTGAAGATCGCAAAAAGTCTAGATTTAATGTTATCGCCTCTCATACTAGGTATATTTAGAATTTTTGACGCAAAAATCCAATGACTATAAAATGTGTGGATCGTAAAGCTGCCTAAATAAGATACAATCTATCTGATCGTAAAGTTTATATCCATCAGTGTTGCCAGCGCAGAACGCTCAATTAACCACGAGAGATACCGCACAGCCGCTGTATTATCTCCCATCTACGTTAATACGAATGGCTGGAGATCGTCTCGGATGCTGCGATAGGACACCACTCTCAGTAATCTCTATGCTAATATCTATTTATTTAGTTAAAATTTATGAGAGAATTGTAATATATTTTGGTGAGATGAGATGCTGCGATTTGAATTTATAATATTACTTAAAAGCTGAGGTAAACTTAGGCTTCAATATTTTTACTCATGTCTCCAGTTCTTCTTGACTAATTGCGATCAAAAAATCGTAAGATTTTAGGTCTGATCAAGACCTTTCTATTAGAATCTGTTCAGTAGTTTTGCTTTCGTAGGAGGACCTTGCAGCAAAAGAGGGGCAAGTCCAATTTTAGAAAATGTTAGATATTAACAAAAAACGTATTAAAAAAATAACTGTTACACTAATATCTGTGAATTAAATGCTAAAATAAAATTTCAATATATCTTTACATTTTATCAAAATGTTTAAGCGTAATAGATCAGTTACGGATTTTATACGATTTTTTAAAATTTGGATCTGCCTCCCTTTTGCACCAAAGTTAGCTAAAAATGTCATCTTGTTTTGTACAACAGGTAATAAAAGACATATATTTAATTATTTTATTGTTTAAATCAGTTCTTTCAGTAGCTGGAATGTCAAATAATCAAAAAAATACGAAAAATAACGAAGTGTTAAACAAAACTATTAGTATTTGGGTTTTTCCAACGGCAAAGCATGATCGTACAGCACGTTCTGAGGTAGAATGGATAAGTTTGTTTGAATATTTCTCATTATAACAAAATGTTCAAACACAGGCGTTCCCGTTGTAACACTAACAGAAATAGTGTCAACATGATCTTTACTATATTGATGATGAACATGATCTTTACAAATGACATTAATATATCATTTGCTGCAAAAAGGGGGCAGATCCGGATCTGCCACTTTCTTGCACCAAGCTGAATGGGGTGGCAGATCCGAATTTTGTTATAACTCTCTTGTTTTTCTTTTGATTTGCATCGTTTATGCATCAAACGATAGCAAATTTTTTTGTACACATTATAGGTGAAAAAAACTCTAACGGCAAAAATTTGGATCTGCTCCCCTTTTGCTGCAAGGCCCTTGTTAACAAACGGACAAGAATTTAGAAAAAAAAATTGTTTTCAAATTGTTAAGATATCATAACCCAAAGTATAATTATTTTAAATATCTGCAATGTATACTAATTCTCAGTAACGTTGTTAGTCCCCCATAAGTAATTAGAAGTTACTAAGGCATCATAACACTGAAGCGTCTGCTGCCCAATTTGAGGGGCCCGGAGGACTCCTGCAGGAGACTCTACGCGGGTGTCGTGCGGTCCATGGCTCTATATGGGAGCCCCGTATGGGCAGACAACCTGCGAGCCAGGCACGTGGACCTGCTGCGTAGACCGCAGCGGATTGTGGCCATCAGGGCCATCAGGGGGTACCGCACGATATCCTTTGAAGCAGCGAGTCTCCTCGCCGGATCGCTACCGTGGATCCTGGAAGCGAGATCCCTTTCGGCGCTATACCGCTTCCGAAAGGCGGCGCGGGAGCGGGGACACGATCCTGAGCCTGAAGAAATTCGGGCCGTGAGATCCCGGCTCCACAGGAACATGGTGGCGGAGTGGGAGCTACAACTTGGGCAACCACGCGCAGGGCGCGCCGTAGTAGCGGCGGTAAGACCCATCATGGGGGAGTGGCTAGAGAGGCCACACGGCGGCCTCTCGTTCTGGCTGACGCAGATCATCACCGATCATGGATGCTTCGGACGGTATCTGCATCGGACCGCGAAGAAAGAGCCAACGTCCGAGTGCCATCACTGCGACGCGAGCGAGGACTCGGCGCTGCACACGCTCACTGAGTGTCCGGCGTGGGAGACGCCGAGACGGGAGCTGGTGGCGACCCTGGGAGTGAGAGCTCTCACGCTCGCCACCTTGCTCGCAGCGATGGTTCGCTGCGCGGATGCGTGGGCCGCCGGCGCCTCCTTCTGCGAGCAAGTGATGCTCGTGAAGTGGGCGGCGGAGCGCGAGCGAAGGAGAATCGCAGCCCTTGCGGCCCGCGAGGAGCGAAGGAGAATCGCAGACCGCGCGGCCCGCGACGAGCGGCGGCAACTCGGGCGTCGGAGGTCGCAGAATGACCTCCGCCCCCCATGAGCGCGGGCCTGGGGGTGACGGGTGGGGTCGCCTGTCACCCTAGCAGAAGCAGGCCACGGCGGTGGCACGCATTGCGTGCCCCCCCATACCCGGGGGCGAGTTGGGGACTCCGTGGTCCCCACACCGGAAGAGGGCCATATCGAGAGATATGGCCCTGGGTCGGCCGGGGTGCGAGGGATATGGCTATGACAATCTCACCTCCGGCAACTGACGGCCCACAGAAGGCGTGCGTTTTAGTCGGTTCGAGTCCGACATAACCTCCTCCTCCGACTCCGGCGGGGGAGGTATCCGTGGGGATTTTTCGCACGATAAAAAAAAAAAAAAAAAAAAAAAAAAAAAAAGGCATCATAACACTCAAGAGATATTCAAATGTAATCAGACTGACACGATACACGACTGTAAGCGACGCTTGACACTGCGTCGTTGACAATGTCACGCTTCATGTATTATGTGCCGATTGAGTGCTTTGTTGGAATGACAACGACTACACAGTGTACAGTGTTGTCGTTCAACAGAGTGACTCAATAAACCTCCTCACTAACACTACGGTCCTGTGTAATCACACTAAGAGGTCTGGCTTAGCCTTGAGACATAATATGAATAATTTAGATTATAAAAAATCCATATCCTTCGTCTGTTGCACAGTCTGTTGGCTGTATACTTAGTAATAAACTTACTAATTTTGGTTGTATTAGTGGAAGTTGAAGTATCAATACTTCTAAATGAATTAAAGGAATATTAAGCTCAATAACTGATCAAGAATTAAGTTCCTGATGGAACAACTTACATCCTTTTTGAACACAAATGTGAAATCCAAATTAAAGGATCGCGAGGTCCATGATTGACTAATGACTCACGTGTCACTTTTAGGCCCGTATTCTAGAACGATACTCAGTCCTGAAACTAGATTAATAACTAGATCTGAGGACAGATTGTATTCTAGACACTGATCTCTATTATTTATTCTAGATAACAGTTCTAATGTCATCGTGAGAGTCGACTTTCAACTGAGCGTTACTATGGAATACGGGCCTGAGAATTTATTCTTTGTTGCTATTTATGAGCAATCACTCGAAACCACCCCGATTTTATTTAATCACACGCCGTATCTAGTCCACTATACCATCTATGCTAGCAGAACTTCATCATGCATGACGCAGAAACTGATTGGACATACCACTTGTATACAGTACCATCTAGCGGCAACTAGTTGAACTATTTTGTTACTACTACCGATCGTGCATCGCGCAATTGAAGTTAACGCGCTGGTGTTGTATATGAACGGCGGAATATTGACCAACAGGAATAAACCCCGGTGTTTGGCCCACCAGGCATAATCACCTAGCCGTGGTCGGAGGATTCTCCTTGTTTGTGTTGGAAGAACGTGAAACACTCTAGTTTTCCTCATGCTCCACATCTTGATCAATAATCAAGTAATCATCTTCCTCTGAGCCTTCTCCCAAATCAGTTGGGGACGGCTTTCCAGCCAAGAATAAATGTATAAACAATATTTTGTTAATATTCCAGGAGTTTCTGGACATCCTGTCCCGCGTGGCGCGCGGCTCCGTGCAAGAGAAGCTGTCGTGGGTGTTCACGCTGTACGATGTGGACGGCGACGGGCGCATCTCGCGCTCCGAGATGCTGGCCGTGGTGCAGGCCATCTACGAGCTGCTGGGCCGGGCTGCCGTACCGCCCGTGCATAGCACCGCCGCCAAGGACCACGTCGACAGGATATTCCACGTGAGAGATTGTTTGGATAAAATTTTAAAGCATTTAGCATGCCAACAATTCAACTCGAATCTCGAAGAGTTTCGCGATTTAGGTTCAAGATACGAGTCCCGGGGTCCCTCCATCCTCCCATGGTCTTCTGCCTCACGGCGTACTGACAAAATCACGGGAGAGAGAGCCCGGTACGGTTTGTTATATAGCTTCTCCGCGGGCATAATTCTTGACTCCCTACAAATTCTAGAGTCTAGACTCCCTGGGTATATCTAACGCTGGGTGGTGGTGTTGCAGCTAATGGACACGAACTGCGACGGCGTGGTGACGCCGGACGAGCTGGCGCGCTGGTGCGGCCGCGACCCCGCGCTGCTGCGCTCGCTCGGCGCGCTCGACACCGTCTTGTGACACGCCGGGACGCAGCGGTGCGTACGCATGTGCACACACCTTGTACACACACCTTGTACACACACCTTGTACACACACCTTGTACACACACCTTGTACACACACCTTGTACACACACCTTGTACACACACCTTGTACACACACCTTGTAGTTTGTACCCACACGAACTATACGTTACATTACAAAACAACGTTAGGCCCGACTGCATACGAAGTTTGTGCCGTGGAACTCGTCGTTCATTCTCTTCCTAGATCCCTTGATCTGGCTCCTGAGCGACTGCCGTCTGATATCTCACGAAAGGAAAGCCTACAACAGAGTCACGTCCGTCGTAGATTAGCTTGTTCATCGGCCGGCAAGTTTGTTTGCCCTGAAAGATCGGCACCCTGTAACCATCATTCAAAAGAACTTCGGGTAAGGTTACGCGACGTGACCTTGACTTCTTAAAATATTGTTTGTACACTCTCAAATGCTTTCCAGTCCAGTCACATAATACTTTTGCCTCCAAAGTCTTTTCCATAGTATTGAGAAAATCACCACAAGTATACTTTGACCACGGTATTTTTCAAATTCAACATTCAAGACTAAAAATCCGTGTTTTCTAAGGATTTCTCTATTTTATTTTCTCTGACTTTACAATATTACAGGTTGGACTCTCACGCCTCCTGTTCCACGGCTGCGGACAATTGCTCCCCTCCACCCACATCCTCCACCATCACCTTCGCCCCCGAAACCCACGCCCCCGTCTACCAGGAGAGCAGCCTCGCGGCGAGTTCTGCCAGCGGCGATAAGGAAGGCAATGGCGCTAGGAGCAGTACCACCAGCGGCATCGGCAGCGGCAGTGATCAGGACAGCAGCGTCGCGGGGAGCAGCGTGGTGGAGAGTGCGCCGAGAGTGGACGGGAAGAGAGAGAAGAAGGAGAAGAAGCAGCCTCCGCCTGTTCCCGCGAGGGTGATTGCTTGCGTGAGTGTGCTGAGATTTGATTGTTAACACGCTTTTTATAATCTCATCCTTCACAATTTTTAGGGTTCCGTACCTCTAGAGGAAAAAAATGGAAACCTTGTAGGAACACTTCGTTGTCCCTTTGTCTGTCTGTCTATCAAGGCTTTTTTCTCAGGAATGCGTGAAGGTATCAAGTTGAATTTCATACCAATACTCAGATCTATAACGTCTCAAAACTGCGCAAAAATCGAAGTTTTAATTCAACATAATTAAAATATATTGTTGTTTAGCTTAAGTTACAGAACCCTCGGTGCGCGAGTCCGGCTCGAACTTGACAGGCTTTTTAGTTTTGGTCTTCTTTTAAAACGTATTTTCTTAGATTCTTAGGCTAGAATGACAAATATTGGATATTATTCCTAAGCAATATTGGAGATAATTGGATCCTTTCCTGACATTCAGTGACAAATTATCATCTCAATTGAATACAGTGTCGTGTTCTATTTCCAGATAACCGAGGAGACAGTGGCTCGCAAGGTGAAGCGCCGCCCACGCCGCTCGAGCTCGCCGCAGCTGCCGCGGTGAAGCAACCCGGGCCTTATCGACAACCGCATAAGGATCATTATCGATATCTCTACCGCTGTGCTTATGACATTCTCTCTACTGAGTGTACCTTACGCTAGAGTTAAGAGCTGATATTAAGGTTCTAAAGCAATGTTTGACTTGTCTATGGAAACGTCTAATATCGTTGGTTAAGGTAGAGCAGTGGGAATGGGAATCCAATATTCCCATTACCGTGTCATGAATAGCGAAATATTTTTAAATTTTTCCAATTTGTAAATTGTCGTATGCCTCATGTTCCAAAGTCAATTGGTTTTTGACGGAGTCCGATCCCGGTTGCATCAAATGCATTTCTTCGGGATTGGGTCTCCTACCTTCCATTCGACATTTTGGACTTATTAATGATTTTACAGGAGCTCGGCCACCTAACCTACTTAATACGTAAAAAAATACACTTATGAAGTGCTAAAACAGACGTTTCCATTATCTTAAAGGTATGATGGTATGATTCGAAAGGTGGCAAACGACAACTGCAGACGCATGCAGCAGATACGTGTAATTCATTGCGGCTTCTCAATGGTCCCCTTTATCTGTATCAGAGTTTAACTAGTAATGGATACGCTGTATCTGCTGCATGCGTCTGCAGTTGTCGTATGCGGTCGGCATCGGAATCGTACCCTAAGTCTCTGTCCATCAAATAAGTAGGATACTTTTGCATTCCAATTCTTTTCATGTTCGCTGTACATATTCGCTAAGTTTGAAACGTGTTGGTGATGCAGTTTTTATATTATTATCTTAAGCTAATAATATTGATTCAATGATATAATCAGGAGCTCGATTCTGTTAATGGTCAACCACTGCTATACCACAGACACTACAAAAACTGCCATTAAATTTTTGACTTTAGAGCATTTTCACATTATCGGCGCGGTGTCGGACGCCGCGCCGATCAAATATTTGACATATTACGTATCTGTCTTTCACATTATCCGGCCCGGACACCACTGTGTTGGCCCGATATCGGATTGTTGAATATGACTCGAACAGGACTCGAACCTACTGCAAGTTGTCGCTGTCTTATTCTCTGTATGAGAGAATAAAACAACGACTGCAAGTGACTTTCGACCGTAATGACATTTTACTAATAACGGGTTTTTTCGTGTTACTAAATGACGCTGATCACGAATATGAGAAAAAATATTGATGCTATGCCATGTCAATAAGAGCGAAAGTTGCTTGCATTAGGTTTCTTCATCCCTAGCTTCCCTACTAGACTGTGCTATATAGCTAATGGCCGAATCGGACCGATTTTATCGGATATAATGTGAAAATAGACTATCGGATGTAGGCTATCGTCGTCCGACACTGATATCGGATATCTGTTAATGTGAAAACGCTCTTACGGTTATGCTTTTGTAGACTAAAAATTAATGGTAAGTGCCAGTGGTATGACAGTTGTTGACAATCGGGGTCTTGTAACATGTTGGCCTAATAACTAAGTAAGCGTTTCCTCTTAATTATATTACTGCATGATGTTACTTCAGATTTTAATATTTAGAACTCTCATTTTAGTCATTTAACTGTAAATATGTGACACTTGAAATGCGATATTTGAAAAATGCCTTACTAACGCTTATATCGTGTGTCTTATGGCATGGCTCGTCTCACACAGATTCATCTGCGGATGTAATCGGCAGACGTGTCCGCCGACGGGCAGACGGACTGCTGTGGTACTTAACGTTAAATTCCTACCACAGATGAGGAAATCACCCCGTCCACACGTCGGCGGACGCGTCCGTCGATGACATCTGCAAATCAATCTGTCTTCGTGTAGAGGAGCCTATACATGCAGCTAAAGTATTTCATTAATTACATTGTAGATTTGATATTTCTTGAGAACATTGAAAAGTATATAATAAGATAGTTTCATATTGTTGTTATTGATTTTACTTTATGTCAATTTATCGTTAAGAACACTTCACTTCGCTGTGAATGCGTAACATATAAGGCTATTATTACTGTCTATAAAATTTAGTTACACAAATAGATCATCGACATTAAGCCTAATTTGCTCTGTATTTAGATATTTTTCATCAAAATACAAATAAAATTTACTCAATCCGCGCTTGTGTGAGAAAAACTAATGTTCTTACAGCAATTTATAGTTACTATGAGCAACAACGCACTTCCGACTAACTGCATCGTGAATAGGTGCAATATTTGGTGCTTCTATGAATATTGTACGAGATGGACAACGTTATCCATTGCTGCAGTTGCAAAGCATTGCAGCAAACTCTTGAAAAATAGAGAAGCTATCCCTGATGGCTCCTCTACACGTAAACAGATTCATCCGCTCATTCTTCCGTTCATTGCATTGCAACAGATCGGATGCGCGTTGTAATAATATAACATCGTCGAGATCAACGATGCAAATAAGTAGATGTAATCAACACAATTATACATAGCTATAACTCTTTATATTTACTTCTAAATACTAAACTATTTGAGAACAAATCTTATGACTTTACTAAATCTAAGGACTACAAGTATTTTAATATAATTATGTATGTGGAGCTGATGAAACGTGCGCTAGAGGTCTGTCATGATTTCGTACTAGTTTCTCTATCGTAGATGTTATCTATTGAGCATGTTTCGAATTCTATATTCTATATTATAATATAAGTGGTGTTACAGATAGCAATATTGCAAAAAGTAAAGGTTTAACATAAGGAAAACTAAATAGTCAACGCTCTCTTTGGTTTTTGCCAATTTCTCTTTAGTCTAGGAATAAATCAATCAATTAGCCTATTGCATTCCACTGCTGGACATAGGCCTCTCCCAATGTGCGCCAAGTCTGCTTATCCTCCGCCTTCCTTATCCAGTCCAATTGATTAATTGATAGGAATAAAGCAATTTTTAAAGGATTTTATCGCGATTTATTTCATCGTTTCTGAGCCCACCGTTTCTGTTACTTTTCAGCAGTGAACGTCACAGGAGACTAAAGATTCCAGTTGCCTCATAGTTTGGATTGTAAGTTATCTTCCAAAGTACCCGAACTATGTCGAATTGTTGGTGTTACTATTTACGCAGAATGAGCTCACTGTGTCGTTAAGTCTTGTCGCATTTTGCTTTTTCTTGGATTTCAGTTAAATATCTGGATCACAAACTGTTGCTGCTGCAAGTCTTCTTTTCTATTCACCAAACATAAGTGCCAAACCAAATATCCTTCAATATCAACGAATGAACAAACATATTGCTATCTGTAACAGCTGAACAACTAATTGAAACGAAAAGCAATACTTACTTCAGTATTATTATATAGATACTATACTAGTAATAGTCTTAACGACTCCTCGGCTCGCCTAGAGGCAGTAGGATCTTGTCACTTATTACTATATTTTAGTAAATCTATCAGTACCTACCGACCAATGAACACATTAGAATATGATGTAATTGGAGTATTTGACAAAGATGAAGATGTGTCTTCGCTGGTGCGGCCGCTATGCTACAGAATGCTGCTGCTAAACAATCTCGTGTTGTGTTCCAGCTGTGAGTAGGGTAGCCAGAGCTTACTGGAGAGGTTTTGTGCTGTCAGTGGAAAGACCAAAGGCTTCTTTAGCACTGATGGTACAGAAACTCTCTATTCTTACAGGGCTCACGTCCAAAGGCTGCGGTAACCACTTTTTATCAGGTGGGCTGAGTGCTTGGCTGCCACCCAAGTAGTATAAAATAATGCTAGGGGAGTACGTAGTCGTTTCACGAAAAAAATGAAGTCCAGCCAAATCCACAGTTAAACTGGTAAAGCGGACCCCAGACTCTGAGGTGAAAGATACTAAAGTTGAAATTGGACATTATCTCAAGTGTGTTCATTGGTGGGATCGCTCTACTTATATCTTAGAAATTAACTCTTGGACCTCAACTAGCCTATAACATATTATGTCTACACGAAAGTATTATTATTATATAGTTTTAACGTTAAGTACATGTCGGTAAGGTCAGCAATCACGATGGGTCGCCAACTGTGGCTGGTTTTGCTTTTCTTTCTTTGATAAGAATCTTATATACCTACATACATACATACAATACAGAATGTATCCTTATGTACCTATATATAATCAATAAATAAATAATGAAATAAAATCACGCCTTTATCTCCGGAGGGTTAGGCAGAGATGAATTATCACCCACATTTCACCAATCATTGTATTATGTCCCACGTAATAGCGGGTGAGCCTCGTACTGTATTCCGGGCACTATTGTTGACTCGAGCTATACATCTGAGGCTGAGTCTGGGCTGTATATATCTGTCTGATGTTAAACAGCCCTATCCCTTAGTCGCCTTGTACGACACCGCATGGGAGGAGATGGGGTGGCACAAATTCTACTATGCCGGGAACCACGCGGCAACGCGGCTAGAATCTAAGTAAGCAAAATTGCTTATGTTAGGAGTGGTTTCACGTAGTTGTCGTAGCTGATTCGAACCTGAGACCTCTCGATCGTATTGTTGACCTTCCGGAGTTTGTTAGTGAACCAAGAAATGTCGCGGGCCAATACACTGACCACTTGTTACTGTGACAGGGTTCCAAGTTAGTACCTGCATGCGCTTGATCTTACCTTTGTCAAACTTCCAAATATCTCCAGTACCTGCTTAGATTTATCTTGTAAGAATAGTATTATCGAGAACCAGCCTCCTTAGACAAGTGTCAATTTATTGGCCGACGTGTTGTAGAATAGAAGGAATTCGTCCTTCTCGTGTGGGATTTGACGAACCTATATGACAGTGGTCAACGTATGACTTAAGGTGAACGCAGACCTAGCCGCACCGCACGCACTACAGTCGCCGCATTCCGAATTCTTTATATGAAGTTCTATGCAACCTCGCACACTTACACCCGTATTCACAAACAACACTGTGAGGTCTCATAGTGTGCTCGAGCGCATAGGGCTGGTAAAATTAATTCACAAACATCACGGAGCAGTATCTAACGCAGTGCTTTCCCTCAACGAAGTATTACTTAAGTGTTGTCTATGAGTAAAAAGACTTGCCAATGCGAACGCACTGAGAATTTGTCGTTCTTTGCACAGTTTTAGTAGTACGCATAGCGAAGTATTGTTTGTGAATACGGGTCGGCTAACACCCGTATTCACAAACAGTACCCGAAGAGGTTGAATTCCCCAAGCCGCAGCTGATGACGTCACCAACATCGGACGCTGCGGCCGACGCGGCGGGCTACTAATATTTTGTGTTTCTACGATTTATAAGTACAAGGATCGATGATTCTATTTTAATTACGTTGGTTCAACAATACAATGAGCTTTTCACGTCCACTTATGATTTAAATTAGAGAATGAAAGGAATTCAGTGCGATGCGTGCGGCGACGGGAACGACTGTGGTGCGGACAGATGTGCGAGGACATTAACAAAAGCGATGACTGCGGCGACTGCGACTGCAATGCGTGCGGTGCGGCTAGGTCTGCGTTCACCTATAAACATCAAATCCCATACATTCGTCATTCTATTCTAAAATACGTCGGCCAACTAATTGTCACTTGTCTCGAGGCAGTTCTGTATATCCAAAAATATTAGTTACACTAATGAAACTGTGTATCAGTGATAAATATTGTGAGAATGTATGAATATTGTTTATTGTGAACAGAAGAAAGACTAACTACCACGGTGAATGTTCTAATGAGCTCTTCCAATTAGTCCCACCATCTCCTTTCCTATATAGGACAACACGTGCAGGGCTTAGATGTCACCCGCATACGGTGCAGAATATTCCAGCAAGAACCAAGCGGTTCAGCGACTCCTTCTTCTGCCGCACCATTAAGACCTGGATTTCCTTATCAGATCACGTGTTTCCCTCCTCCTACAGTCCCGGGTCCTTTAAGCCAAGCGTGAAAAAGCATCTGATGAGGCCGTCAAGCTGAGTATCACCATTGTAACATGATACGTATCTGTAATGGTGACCCTCTTTTCCGAAACTTTGCCTTTAGCTAACCATCAGGTGAAGTCAAATTGACGTGTCTATAATAAAAAAACTAATCAACGCATAACATTTTGGTGGACACTTTTGACTTCAGAAAAAAATTGTTATATACCTCGATGATGTGCTAATGATGTGATTGAAATTAGAACATCATCGAGGTAAACAAAAATTTCGTCATACTTGCTAAGGCTACTAAATGGTAGTAAAAATATCTAATAGTTGAGTGAAAAACATAATAGTTGATAAGAGCTGGACCGGCGACATAAAGGTTTACACTTCATGTGATTGTGTTTATGGCGAGCAATAAAATATCATCGATATGTGATGAAACTCGACACGTTGAACCATTTCATTTTTATGAATTCGTATTTTTTTCTTTTTCTTTTTACAAAGGGTTTGGTACACAGAAAGGAACAATAGTAAAACTTCTCGAATCTATCGCCGTATACCGGGCACTATTTGTTTACTCGAGCCATGTATCTGAGGCTGAGTCTGTGCTGTATATATCTGTCTGATGTTAAACAGAACAGCCCTATCCCTTAGTCGTCTTGTACGACACCGCATGGGAGGAGATGGGGTGGCACAAATTTTACTCTGCCATGAACCACGCGGCTTTTTATTTATAAGATTATTAAACTTCTTTAGGCTATATTAAGTCAACTATTATTATCTGTTCTGCCCCCCCCCCCCCCTCCCCTCCCCCCTAGACAAGTGACAATTTGTTGCTCGGCGTATGATGGAATAGATATCGGCGTATGATAAATGTATAGGATTTGACGTTTTTGACATTCGTTGACACCTGTCATATATGTCAAATCCCATACATTTGGCATTCTATTCCATCATACGCCGAGCAACGAATTGCCACTTGTCTAGAGGGGCTGTAGTTCAGTTCTACATTGATAGTTAGTCTTTCTCCTCTCACAACACAATGTGAACTGTGAGAAGTACTTAGTGCTAAGTCTAACCTTCTAGTTCATCTAATACCTAACGTTGTAGTTAATTACTGTCTCTCTTGTCTCGAGCCTTACTTGAATACTATAATATTATTATATTATATTTAATAAAAAAGCTGTGAGTGTGCGGTGCTCTACGGTTATATACGACTTTCCATAATGTCCTGTTTATTAGATAGTCACCCCAAGGTCAGGAATGGTAATGACAAAAATGCGGTAAGGACCAGCGGAATTTGAATTGATTTTTCTTAAACTATAAAGTGAAGCACTGCACACTTACGTATAATATAGATAACGTTCGGGTATACGTATTAATGAAATAGAAAACTTACTTTGAAGCATTAAAGAATAAAATTTTAATGCGTATACCCGAAAAGGAGTGACCTGTTAACATTTAAATCTGCGACCAATCAGAAGTTCTAAGCGTGTGTGTGAGTGGCGCCGCGCGTGTAGTGGTGTGCTGGCGGTAGTGCCACACTAGAGTCATTAGTTAAGTATACGATTAAGTTCTTTAATTCTAGCTTTAATTATTATGCTTCAGAAAAATCGAACTTTGTCAGTTTTTACTATACTAAAGTTGTCATTATTGTACCAAATGTACAATCTTCTCAATGCAAAGCGTGTGAAGTATCAATAGATATCTATATGCTATAATCTCAACAATTTCAACGCATTCTATCTTCTCACATGCTTCTATAAAAAAAAATTACTGTTTGTATTCAAATATTAAAATAGTCCGAACAGTAAAGAATTTTCCCCGTGGCATTACCCAATGGCACTACTGGTAGTGTCATGGGGAATAATTTGTATCCTTGACACTACCAGTAGTGCCACGAGGCAGTCACCAAGAATTTTAGACTCTTGGGCACCTGGTCAGAGAATTTCGGTTTATTTTTGGTTGTCTCGTCCTCCAGCTGTAATGTAATGTTGTAACCTTTGTAATGTTATAAGCTCTGTATGTAAGATTACTGTCAGCAATACACGCGACGGAAGCAGTAGACTGGTGTTTTATTTGTTCTTCCTCTACGTACCCATCATCATCATACTCCTATGCACACAACCCAAAATGATTTTTTTTTTTCACCAGAAAAAGAGATTTACGTTAGAAGGTTTCTTCAGGGTCGACAGCGCGAGTGTAACGCACCTGATCCATAGGCCACGGTAACCACTTCCCATCAGGTGGGCCGTGTGCTTGTCTGCCACCTAAGTGGTATAAAAAATCCCTCCAGCTAAGCTAAATAGCTTGCGTTAGGAGTGGGATCACGTCGGTAGTGTAATGGCCAGGATTCAAACCCGGGACCTCTCGATCATAAACGACTCGTTAACGACTAAGCTTCGTACTAATACTGGTGGAAGCCTACACAACACACCCTTAATGATGGTGTAATATTTAAAGTTTGTTTTTCTACTTCCAAGGGCTTCAAGAGTAAACAGTCGATGTCCATTGATGTACTACGGACGTATGAATATAAACCACTTCTTTACTCCATCCGACACGATGCCGATATAATATCACTGAATTGTACTCGATACTCGCAGACTTAAATCATAAAAATAATAACTTCTGCTCCGATATCGCTGCAAGTCGCACTCATATTATTAGTAAAGAGTGGACCTTGCTGCATGCTGCACGACACGACGAATAGAGCTGAGCTCATCCTCTATCATTAGGACTGTGGAGATTGATGGCGTTTGGTGGAACTTCCTACGCATATTGAAAATATCGGCTACTCACAATTTATTTATATTTTTATTTTTATTTATTTAAACTTTATTGTACACCGAAACCGAGCTGATCTGGACAATGGGACAAAAAGTTCCCACTGCTGGACAGACTAATCTAACTATCGATCTGACCAACGGGAAAAACCGCTAAGCAAGCTCAATAGGTATGTAATACACATAAAATTAAATACTGTCAATATATAGATATTTTCGCAAAAAAAATCACTTGAAACGAAATCAGTTTCTTGCATTTTTGGATTTAGAAAGCATCTAATAAGTCCATTAAACTGAAGGAGACTATATTACATTACACGTAATAGCACCATCACTTGTCGTGAAGTTGTCGTGTCGGTATCGGATCGTCGTAACTAAAGCTCTCAATAATGCTACGCTTCGCCACAGTCGATCTGCGACGCCTAGGTAGAAATACTTACGCGAGCTAAACAGCCGTGAACATCTCATGTACACAAACATGTGTGTTGTGTATGTTGCGTGTGTATGTACATACAGTACGCTTGTAATACTGCATGTTTAGCATCTATGCTGATTAAAATAGCAACAGACTAACATAGAAATGCGGACATATTTTGTGTTTGTTTGTTGTATAATTTATTCTTCCATAAGCCCCAATGTTAAAAAAATGGCTATAAGTTAACCTTAGTCCCCTCTATGTAATTATTAAGTAATAGTGACATTGGTCCGATTCAATTGAAATAATTAAAAATTAGCAAGTAAAGATCGTGAAGGAGGTAGCGGAGCGGGAATGCAGGAGACTGCGGGTGGACGCTCGGGCGTCGGAGGTCGCAGAACGACCTTCGTCTCCACGAGCGCGGGTTTGGGGGTGACGGGTGGAGCCTGGACGCGGGGCGCCTGTCACGCTAACAGAAGCAGGCCGCGATGCGCGCCTCCCCCCATACCTGGGGGCTGAGAACTCCGTACTCCCCACACCCAAAGAGGACCAGCTCGAAAGAAATGG
Source organism: Eilema depressum (assembly GCA_914767945.1). Classification (NCBI taxonomy): domain Eukaryota; kingdom Metazoa; phylum Arthropoda; class Insecta; order Lepidoptera; family Erebidae; genus Eilema; species Eilema depressum. The sequence continues at coordinate 13,350,418 of OU612039.1, forward strand.
CCCTAAGAGATAAATATGTCTCAGCCAATGTCACCTCCGGCAACCAAAGACCCACAGATGGCGTGCGTTTTAGTCGGCTCAAGTCCGACATAACCACCGCCGCTGACTCCAGCGGGGCAGAATATCCGTGGGGTTTCGTATACGATAAAAGAACGCCAGGATGTCCCCAAGATTTTCCGATCTATAGGAAAGCCAACATTATGTGCTTTAACATAATAGGGGGCGAGCCTCTTGCCGTCTAGCGGGCACTTTATCACGGGCTGTATGTTTAATGTCGGATGGAGAACAGCCCCATCCCTTAGTCACCTTCTACGACACCCACAGGAAGAGATGGGGGGCGCTATCAAATATTTCAACTACATCGTAATTTAAATACTAACTGTCAACAAATCGATTTAGATAGGAATTTAAACGACTCAGGCGGGACTCGAACCCGCGAGCACTTTCTTAAAAATACCATCACCCTGAGATGTTTGCATAGGATAATTTGGAGCACTCAAGACGTGACCCGGTAGCTCAGTGTTCAGAACATTCCGACTATAAGGGCCGGCGCCCACTGCCGGCATGGCACTTAATCGCTACATTATAAAAAACTGGTGGTACTTTTTTTCTTTCTTATGCCACAGGTCGTAGACAAGCACACGGCCCACCTGATGTAAAGTGGTTACCGTGACCTATGGACGAATGCAACACCAGGGGCGTCACACTCGTGCTGCCGACTTTATAAGAACAGATAGATTCTGTGCCGTCAGCGCAGAAGACAAGCAGGACAAGCTTTTTCACTTGTATAAAAGGAGAGAAATAGCCGATAGTATTGTATGTATGTACAAGAAGCCCTAAGTGAATGTGGTTGAGCGCGTCGGATCAATCCGCGCCCGTCGCCGTCAGCCGGCGTCGCGCCCAATTGCGCCGTGATTAGCCGACACGACGATCGGCCACACGCCGCCATTGGACACGCGCCTGATTGCCTAGGGCCGGCGCGCACCACCGCTCAAGCTGTGGAATGAACTCCCTGCGGTGGTTTTCCCAAGCGACTACAATATGGGGTTCTTCAGGATCAATGCGAGACCCGGACTTAATCCCATGTGACTGCGGAGCTCCCGTGCAGTCCATGGCGCACTTGGTTTCGTGTCCCTTGTGTCCTACTTCCTGCACTAAAGATTATCTAAACAAAGCCACTGACAGCGCAGTCGAGATGACAGAATACTGTTCTCGGATAATTTAAAGTACCAAAGGAAAGAAAAGATCATTGAGACGAAAGAAGAAGTACTAGGATAGAAGGTTCCTTCAGGGTCAGAACCAGGGTCAGGCTTTTTTAATTTTAGTGGGTAAAATTTGTAAATTCCTTCGGTGCCTCAATCATGATCAGGCGTTCATCCATGAACCTACTGCTATCAAACAAGGCTGTAAGAAGAAGGATGCTCGTGTGCGGGTAGAGCCAATTAGCCTGTGACCACGGCCGGTGTAACCTGGTCGAAACGTCAGGCAAATCAAAGGTATGTATGTACAGTATACCATTATCGTGTTGATTCCCATTAACATTATTGTACACGGAACGCAAGAGTTTAAGAATCAGTAGAGCCTTCCATTCCTTTGTCGTATAAAAACCCGAACTAGTCAAAAAACTTGAAGAAATGGTGATGATCGAAGTGGTCAGTGTGCGCTCAGCCTTAAACTGCAGCCATCAGTCACAGCTGCAGGAGGCGGTGTCGCGGGGGATGTGCACTCGCTTTATATACGAGGCGCGCCGGCGGGCAAGGTGCGCACACGCCTCCCACACATGAACGTGATACTAGGTAAGTACTGCCCACTCGTATGTTGTGGTGAGCTAGATATTAACACATAAGATAGGAGATATAGATAGAACCTCCACGCGGGGCATCCTGGGCAAAGACTGCAGCACTTCTTCCCCAAGGGAGACAGCCACCTACTGCAAATATTGACCGCGGTAGAAGCTACTCTGTAGAAGGCTGCTAATGGCTCTCCATGTATCTCTCTGACTAATACCCCCCACTACCACCACCACCTCCGCCGCACAACAGCGTGACGAGCACCACTTTTCGGAGTCCGATAGGGACATCATACTTTCCATACCCGAAGGGGCAAATTAAAATCGTAAATGGCCCGTGGTCAGCTGGGGCGCGAGGAATACTCTAAGGTGGTATTACAAGCCGGCCATCTGAAGAACCAAGCCGACATGCGGATGCGGAAGCCTGACCAGGGTGGTATCCGAGGGGATTTCCAAAAAAATGTTCACTTGAACTCTCTAACGGCCGACAAAAAAGATCCGACTGTACTTCTGGTAGTGCGGTGGAGCAGCAGCAGATGGTGGTGTACAAGACCCTACCGATGTCCTCGAGGCCCAAACGAAGTTCGCCTGCGAGTCGTTGCACCAGATAAACAACAGACGAGGCCCAAGTGGTCCTCGGAGTCCCTCGGATCCCTATGAGGGTGATGATGACTTAAAGAATGCCGAAATAAGATTGTAATTTAAATTCCATATATCGTTGGCCACCCCTCGCTTCCCGTTGGGGATTGAGATTAGTAGTTTAAATAAATGATAAATAGTTGTCACTAGGTTTGTATTGTTTCAGCTCTGTGTCTGCTGGCGCTGGCGCCGCGGACGCCGTGGCGTCACTCGGTCGACGCTCGCGCCGCGCCGACGCTCGCCACCCCACACTCTTCAGAGTCTTGGGAGTTTGAGGAGTCCGACGATTCGCTGGAGGATGGCCTGGAGCAAGATTCGACCAGACGCAATCTGGCTGAGCTTCTACTGCCGTACCTAAAACGAGAGCTCTCCACGGAGCGCCACCCCTTGAATTCCAAAAAAGGCCTGGCCCACCAAGGTTCTAAGGAGCGCAGTGGCACGTGGCCAAACCTCAAGTCACGCAAGAAGCATGTCGTTGAAATCACTCCATTGAGAGGCAAAAGCCGCGATGGAAAGCCTCTGGCGTACATTCTAGCACCTGCCAAACCGGACTTAAGGCGAACATTTGCCAAGCGACTCGGTAAACATCACGACGATCATGAGCACAAAGATCATGACGGTCATCACCCGCGAACAAAGACACTTAAAGAGTCTATTTCTGAAGAAGACAACTCAGAAGAAGTAACCGTAAAAGCATCACTCGAGGAAACAGAAGAACCTAGTTCAAGTGAAAATATCTCAGAAGAAACTATCATAATTGATAAAACAACTTTACACGAAGAATCAAAGCAGCCAAGTTCGAGTGACGTTGCATCCGAAGAAGAAGGTGTAGTATCAGATGAATCAACATCGTTTAAAGAACAAAAAGAGTCTGATTCAAGTGGAGAGTCTTCAAGAGCCATAAACTCAGATACATCAACATCATCTGAAGAACCAAAGGAGTCTGCACTGAATAAAGACTTTTCAGAAGAAGAAAACGTAAAATCAGATAAATCAATGTCACTTGCAGAATCTGAAAATTCAGTGAGTGAAGACAACACAGATGAAGCATCCGTGAAATCCGATAGATCGGTGTCAATTGAAGAAGCCAACAAGTCTACATCTAGCAACAATGATACAGAGGATAACGAGAAATCAGATAAAACAACATCATCTATAGAAACAGAAAAATCTGGTTCAAGTAACGACGTCAAAGAAGAAGAAGAAGAAGAACCCGTTAATTCAGATAAAATAACGTCGTCTGAAGAATTTAAACAGCCTATTTCGAGGGCGGAGGACACGAAAGAAGACATAGTGTCGCTAATAGAAACAAAAGAGTCTAGTTCAAATGAAGGTGACGTGAAAGAAGAAACCAGTAAATCAGATAAAACATCGTTTTATGAACCAAGTGAGACTAGATCAGGTGAAGACGTTCCAGTAGTAAAAAGTGTAAAGTTAGATAGCGTAGAAAATGCAGTATCAGTAGAAGATTCAATAACCAGTAAAGATTCTACAGACCAAACAGAGAATAGAGTGCATGAATCATTCAATGATGCAGATGGAAGCAGTAGTGGTCAAAAATCTGACAGCAAAGAACCTGATCAAAGTTCTCCCACACTAACTAGTAATGAAAATGAAGGAAGTAATGACAGATCTAGTGTTTCCTTCTCCTATACACTAGATTCAAATGTAAATATCAGTGATGTGAGTGGAAAATCAAGTTCTACAGATAACAATAATGATTTGGAAAACGATGACAAGCAACAACATGACAAGAACCTAGTTAATCCAGAAGATAAACAATCAGAAGAAAAAGATTGGGAGCCAGAGCATACAGAGGTAAAAAGTGCAGAAGACAAATTTACATCCATAGCAAATACTCAAAAGCGATCGAAGAGTCTTCACAAAAGTTATGAAAGAAAACACGTATCACACACTCGCAATGAACAGAGCTACTCTAAAATTGAGGAAGAGGAAATCTACAATGACCAAGAAGAACATGACGAAGTAGAAAATAGCGATAAACTAGACTTAAGATATCACCACAATCATAGACACCACAAAGAAAACGATGAACAACATCACAAAGAACATAAAAATTCTTATTCAGCAGAAGATCTAGAACTTTCAAAAGTTGAAGTTCTAAAAGACAGTTCCTTTAGAAGTTCCCATAAAGATGAGCTTAATGCAGACAAACAAGCAATTGCCATCAATGACGAAGATAACTCGACATCTGAAGAAAGTACAAATGAGGTGAAAAATAAACCAGATGAGGATAACAGAGAACCAATCAAGGAAAAAGAAACAAATACGATGGAGATAAACGAAAATCAGGCTGAAGAAAATTTAGAAGTAGAAGATATTAAAACAGAGGATGAATCTCAAATCGATAAAAAATTTCAAGAAATTTCTCGAAACGTAGACCTGGAACAACTGAAAAGCGAGACTCCTACAGTAACTAATAATAATGAAGAGAGTGAATCTCAGAAAACAGTAGAGAAAACAGTAGAGGAAGGAACATCAAAGATCCTGTCGCCTGGTAATGAGTCAAAAGAGTTATCAGTAAAAAGTGAAGAAGAGAAACAAAAAGGAATACCAAACGAACAGAGTAAAACAGGCCAACAAGGAGAAGAAAGTAAGCTCGAGGAATCAAAGGATGAAGACAATAATAGTAAAGAATTGGAGAGAACTGGAGAGTATCTTACCGAAAACAGTGACACAGATACAACAAATTCTGATATTAAAACGGGGGAACCGCTCGAAACTGGTAAAACTGAGCCCGTAGTGGAGGAGGGTAAGTCAAAGTCATCAGTGGAAGAAGGTAAACCAAGCGAGCCGGCAGCAGATAGTACAATAGGAAGACAGGGTGACAACGATGAAGAAGATAAGACGGAGAATTCATCAAAAGAAAGTAAAATTGAGGCAGTTGAAGATGACATTGTTGATAGAGTGGCAGACGAGGATACTATTGTAACAGAAAGAAATAGAAATACTGAAACCAAAAGCTCTGACTGTGCAAAATCCGCCAAAAATAAAATAGATAAAATTAAAAAGCTTCTCGAAGAATCATCGGAGGAGGACGCTGAGATTATAAACTCTCATCCCCGCCTGTACAGTGCGTTGTCGTCTTCAAAATTCCCTCACAGTGGTATCATTATCTCGCCGCAAGACGGCGTAAATAATTTATGGGAGCCGGACTCTCAAAATGTCATCGAGTTGGTACAATCTACGCCGTGTCAAGCTCGTGAGGCAGCGAACGAACACCCACACGAGCACAAATCTTATAGACTGTCCTTTTTATTCAATAGAAAGTAATAAATTATAGATTATACTTCACCAACTGTGTCAATATTTGACAAATAAATTAAGCATTAGTTTACGAAAGTTGATTTTGATTAAGATTCTCTCTTTATATCACACCGAGGAGAAATATTCAGTATTAATGTTTCTACAAGTATCCTCTCAGTCCAGTTCTTTTCCAATTTCATACTATTATGTTTTGTAATAGTATTTAGATCTAAGGCGCTGGACGTATTTATTGTATTTATATTATAATAGTATTTATTTTAGCAGGATATAGTTTATTTATTATCTTATTTGTCTTATATTCATTCTTGTACTTATAGCCGGGTTCTTTACCAACTGGACACGAGAGGTTAGCGTGTCCAGATAGATGGTGAAACTCAAAATTAATGTCAATAAAATTTATCATTTGGTTAACTCAATTTACATTACCCTTACAGCCAATATGTATTAACTATATTTTTATATTATTTATGTATATAAATTTAATATAAATAAATGTATGTATGTATGTATGTATCATAGTTTATAATATTTATATGTGGCTTAGTTTTGGAACCAAATTCAATTTATATCTACTGTGTACTAACAAGTATAGTATCCATTAGTATTAACAATATATTTTGACTTCCAATCTGCTTTGACAAGAAAACTTCAATTTTAAAGACAAAGTGTAAAATTGTGTACCAGTTGATGGCTACTGGACTCTCCGCCACATTCTACTGATCTCGTATTCCTGTCGCAAACAACGACCACGGCTAACGTAACACGGACATGATTGTGATCTGCAAGCTCTTGGAGCTGCATTAATAATATAATATGTACTCGTAGTTTTAAGGAAGCATCCCAAAAATGTAAAAAAAAAACTAGCGCTCATCGACACGCGTGACGTGACGTGACGTGACGTGTGGCGCGCCCTGTGACGTAGTTGTTACACGCAACGAGTAGGAGTCTGCTGAGGATTCCATTAAATATGTAATCAAATGCCTTTGTTTTATTCCTTCTGGACCCGTGGCCCCCCTGGATGATACCTCTGGGGGTGCCACGGGTTCTTGGATTCGGACCCCCAGTCTTCAAATCCATAGAACAGCGTACCAAGAGTATCAAACTTCTATTTACCAGTTCCCATGAACCCTCCAATCAAAAAGTGATGGATTAATGATGGATTTGTCAATTGTCAGATGGTTCCTACTTTTCTACTATACAATGATTAATATCGCCACGTGTAGGTGGATACTGCCAAGGTACCTTTCTTCGTGTCTCTCCCTATTCTAAGAGGTATTTTCAAAACAGGATGCACGAGAGAGTGATAGACCTCTACCATTCCCTTATCGTCCCCTTTTTTACCCGCACCGCTCGCTTCTTCGCTAGGACGTGTTGATGACCAACCCGCGAAAAAAGGCGGTAGTATCCTACAGCTTCTCAGTGCCGACCGAGCATAGCGCCAGCTCCATAATATTATTCTAAACTCATCATCATTCTTACGTGAGTCCCGGTTGCATCCAAGACATTTTATAGACCTCGAAGTCTGAAGAGGGACTTTTCCAGTCTAACTGTGAAGCGACTCCCATTGGCGATATCGAAGTTCTGTAGCTAGACCAGCTGCCGGACTATTCCGGACACAATATTATTACAATATGTAGTGTGTAACTTTATCCACAAGCGCGTGCTTGCGCCACTGCCCGCGTGAGCCGGCACAATCGCGGTTGTTATGGCACGCCGCGACTTTAATCAAGCGCCGCCGATAAGTGCGATGAGGCAACGCTCACTGGGGCCGAACGGCGCGCGGCGGCCATGTACGATGCCGCGCTGACAAATAATGTACTTAGTTATTTTGTGTTTGGTCGGTGAGTATTTTGTTCAATCTAACACGTTTTACCTAAAGCGTTAATTTATAATTCATTTTTGTATTTAGATATCCATGTCTATGTCGTAAATAAAAACGTATCACCGACACTGGTGACGACCATGGGCGATGGTAACCACCTACCACCCACCTAACTTTCGAACGATTGCACCAAAATTGCTATCTTTTTTTGTGTTCGTTATTGTCAATACGCCAAATGACATATTTTTTGTTGGAAAATCTACGAGCAAGGTGTGCTATAAGTGCATCGAGGCGCAAGCCGGGGCACGTAGCTAGCAAGATAAGAAATTGGCTTAGAAAAACATATTTAAATAGGTAATAAACTTTGTGTAAAGTACAAAAAACCATAATCACTATTCATATTGAGCTGATTAAGTCGGCTCATTCGTGCTAACCTATAATATAATAACAACTGGTGTTATTGGAGATCTATAGGGGAGGCCTATGTCCAGCAGTGGACTTTCTATGGCTGAAATGATGATTATGATGATGATAATATAATACTCCTTATTATCACTAGTTGGTACCTCTACACTTTTTTTATTGTTCTAGTATATTTCGTCAACGGGGTCGACCTCTGGGATCCGCCCGGTAGGGGTGGTCTCGACAGAGCCGCCGATACTGCCAGACTGATCCATTTCGTTAACAAAATCAACAATTTTCGAGCAGCCCCTGTGAGTTTGAGATATAACGAGGACCGAAATGAAGGTAATAACATCTATCTGTTCATTGGTTTCTGTCCATCTATGCTGCTGTGTACTTCTCTAAGCGTTCAGCATCGAGCACAACGTTGCGAGAACCTTGATCGAAATTGTGATTGGTCGATCTCCAAATCTCCAGTGACGTCACGCTGTCTGACCAGTGACAATCTCGATCAAAGTTGTCGCAACGTTATGCTCGACGCTGTACTTACTCGATTATCGACACAGACGCAGACGACCGAGACGTATTTGAATTAATAAAAGAGCTGCAGAAGAGGCACGACAGCGGCAGGAAGTTCATCAACATCAGAGGAACCGCCAACCTGCACTACATCAGCAACTCCGGCGTGCTCGACGCGTACAATAACCAGCCCTACGACCGCGCCGACGACGGCTACGACGACAACCCGGCGAGCACAGAGCGTGAGTACCGAGTGAGATTGTCGTTGGTCGATATCTAGTGACGTCACACAGTCCAACCAAGTGCCGAGCAGGGGGACCCACCACTACGGCGCAGGTAACCGATGAGCTCTTACAACTACCGCATGAACAAGAAAGATACCGTACGTAAATGGGTCTCCTTCCAAGGGTAGGATAACATGGCCGTAATTGATCATACACATTCACACTAAAAGTAGTTATTGTTGAAACTTTTGGATTATCTGAAGGTAATTTGAAGCAGAGGAGAGTTGTTCCAGGTTCTTATTACCTGGAGATGGAGCGGCTCCGCAAACTTCCCATGCACAACTTGAGGAGAGATGACCAGGATACGTAAGTCGCCCAACCTAACACCTTCTTCCTCCTAGCGTTAATTCCCAGTCGCATCCGAAGCTTTCAGCTCGGAGTCTGGGGTCCGCTTTACCAGTCTTAACTACGGATTTGACAAGACCTCGATATTTTCCGTGAAGCGATTGTCATCTGACCTCCACAACCCAATGTTAACATTAGGCGATATCGAAGCTTTGTAGCTAGACCGTTGTTTTTTTGAACTTTTAAGAGCACCAACTACCCGTAACGACTGCCATAGATGTTCTTATGGCAACCGGGACCGACGGCTTAACGTGCACTCCGAGGCACGACCAGACCAATGCAAATATCCATTATGCACACAAATATTTGCACTGAGCGGGGAGTCGCCCAATGTTAACATTAGGCGATATCGAAGCTTTGTAGCTAGACCGTTGTTTTTTTTAACTTTTTAGAGCACCAACTACCCGTAACGACTGCCATAGATGTTCTTATGGCAACCGGGACCGTCGGCTTAACGTGCACTCCGAGGCACGACCAGACCAATGCAAATATCCATTATGCACACAAATATTTGCACTGAGCGGGGAGTCGCCCAATGTTAACATTAGGCGATATCGAAGCTTTGTAGCTAGACCGTTGTTTTTTTGAACTTTTTAGAGCACCAACTACCCGTAACGACTGCCATAGATGTTCTTATGGCAACCGGGACCGTCAGCTTAACGTGCACTCCGAGGCACGACCAGACCAATGCAAATATCCATTATGCACACAAATATTTGCACTGAGCGGGGATCGAACCCGCGCCTCCTGCGTAGCGGCCGCGTTCACTACCGCTACGCCACGGAACCTAACACCTATTTGTCTAATAATTTTCTCTTAAATTTTCGAGAGATTTTAATGCTGACGGCACTTGAAAATATTAGGTAATCGCTAACCACACACGTTCAATAATATTGTAAATTTTACTAAGTACTAACTGACCCTGCTAACTTCGTACCACCTAACAGTCGATTCTTCATTTTTTTTTTGTCTCCGTAAGAACCATCCTCTTACTTCAAGGAATATTCTAAAAAAAGAATTAGCGAAATCGGTTCAGCCGTTCTCGAAATTTTCGCTTAGCAACACATTTAGGGGTTCATTTTTATATTAAAGAGAAGAGAAGAGGTACGTATTTATAATATATTGTCAAAAATATTGTCAATACGAACCGCAAACACAAGCATTATAGACATTATCTATTTTAACACAATGATCACTATAATATCACAGACCGTATGCGGACTGGACCGGCTTTGACAGACCTGATGACAGGAATGACGCTGCAGAGGACCAGGGCGATGACATCCGCAGGAACATTGGGGACGGGCAGGACATTGGAGATCGTAAGTCAGTTTTCAAACATAATACATACGGCGAACTGATGGTATTTTACATAAAGGTATGATTTCGAAGCCGACCGCATACGAATAAAGGGCACCATTGAGAAGCCGCAATGAATTACGCGCATCACGCGAATTAGTAATAAATAATTTGAATTTGAATTTAGGTGTGTCGGCAGTTGTCGTATGTACCATCGGAATCTTACCTTAAATCGTAAAAGCCAACATCCGTGATGCGAGTTTAGGTATATATGTGACGACTAAGCCCAGTGTGGTGTTAAGTGCATGTTGAAAGCCAGAGCTCACAGAAATAAAATAACCTATTTGTGTTTCAGCTGATTTTTTACCCGATATGTCAACAGACGCGAACGGAGTCACCTTGAAGTCTGCAGAAGCATATGATCTAGTTAAACCTATCATAGAACAGATGTTGACTGAGTACAAATTAAATGCCAGCCTTGAAAAAGATCGTGGCGCTCCAACCAAAGTGGAGTTAAAGGCTTTAAAGGCAATAACAGGCAATGTGGAACAACAAACTAACGAAAAAGATTTTAAGGCTAACAATTCTCAAGAAGATGGTAAATTGGAAACCAAATCAGACACTGCAGTGTCCAAGAAGAACGTAAGTAAATTAAATGTACCCGAAAAGGAAAAAGACCCAGTAATTCTGTTGTCAAAAGAACAAGAGAAAAAAGAAGTCACAACTTCAATACTTAGAAAGCACAGCAGTAGCGAGGAAAACAATGCGAATAGTGACCGAGATTCATCAAAAGAAAAAGAACCGACGACTATAAAAGACACAATAGACCCAATTATTACAATAGAAGACAATAAATCCGAAGAAAAACACAATGATTCTGAGAAACAAAAAATAAAAATTAGCAATAAAAATAAAAATGAGAGTCCTGAAAGTCAGAATAGCAAAAATAATTACAGTGCAGAAAAGGAAGATAAACAAATTACTACTGAAATATATCCCAAGGTAAAGAAAAATAAAAACAAAAAGCAAGGTAACCCTGAAAAAATAGAAAGCACAGTTGAATTGGAAGAAAAGGAAATAGATTGGGCAGATTACGATGAGAAAAAGCAAGCAGATGAAACAAAGTCAAAAACAAGTGCAAAAATTGAAAGTAGAAAAAAAGAAATCGCATGGGACAAGACAGATGACGAATTGGACAAAAAATCTGAAAAATCGAAAATAAATAGGAAGCGAAAGAAAGACGATGATTGGGATAACAACTATGACGAAAGAAATAAAAAAGATAATAAATGGGGCAGACAAGATGACTGGAAGAAAAAAGATGATGACTGGAATAAAAAAGATGACAAATGGAATAAAAACGATGATAGCTGGAATAAAAAAGATGATGACTGGAATAAAAAAGATGACAAATGGAATAAAAAAGATGATAACTGGAATAAAAAAGATGACAAATGGAATAAAAAAGATGATGACTGGAGTAGAAATGATGACGACAGGAGCAAAAAAGATAATTGGAACAAAAAAGATGAGGGCTGGAGTAAAAAAGATAACTGGACTAAGAAAGACAACTGGGACAAAAAAGATGATAGCTGGCGTGACAAAGATGACTGGAGTAATAAAGATGATAGTTGGAGCAAAAAATATGAAAAGAATAAAAAAGATGACGACTGGGATAATAAAGGTGACAATCGGAATAAAAAACATGACAATAGTTGGAATAAAAGAGATGATGATTTGAATAAAGGAGACAGTGATAGAGATACAAGAGGAGGGCGTGAGAATAAGAAAAAAGAGAATTGGGATAGCGACGACAATAGAAGTAAAAGGACAACGAAAAGAGATAGTGGATGGGACAACGTCGGGACAGACAAGAACTCAAACTTGGGATGGGGCAACTACGCGTCGTTCAAAAACCTACGAGACAAGAAAAATAGCAACGAGAGAGACAGTGGAGCACAGGAGAAACGGAAACCGCCGAAAAGAGTTCAGAGATATGAATCGAGAGAACGTGAGCCTCCAAGAAGAGATGAGTATGAGAAGAAACCAAGAAAACCGGGACGCATCTGGACACCAATTCCCTTCGTGGGCAAGAAAGCCGTATACGATTAAGTACTTTAAGCGATTATATACATTACCTACCACATAAGAGCCTCATTTCGTGACCTGCCATCTAAGACGTCTATGTATAATGTATAGGGACTACAACTGTCGGGAAACTCTGTGATACTGCACTCGGGTTACGTAAAGTGCGTTTGATAGTCTTTGGGGAAGCTCGCGACCAACCCAACCAACATCATAGGTTATAGTAACTCAATCACGTGCTCAAAAGGCGTCATCGGTTGATCAGTGTTTTTATTGGGCTTTTTCTTGAGCAATTGGTACACATGCGCGAATTTGCCGATAACTATAAGCTAGTAGCGTATAACACTCACACTTCTTGGTGAACAACTAATGCCAAGCTTTAGAACTTCTAATATTAGTACCATTATGGTACAAGTGTGTAAAGCTGGTGATTACCACTGAGGCGACATTGAGACCCAAGCCGTCATGCGAGGGTCTTAAGAGAGCCGAGGATGGTAATCACCATACACACGAGTGGTATACGGCTATTTTCAACACACTTGCGAATAAAATAATACTAAAAATACTACATAACACAATCAAAACACAATAGTAAAATTCTATTTGTTGTCATATGTGCGCGCAACTCACATTTACAAATAAAAAAAAGTTAGTGTTGCCTCAGCGGTAATCACCACCTTTACACGCTTGTACCATTATATGTTCTATTATTTTATTTCTCAAGGTAATTTTTTTTATATGAAATCAAAAAGTTTTGTAGGAATAAAATATTTATTTAAAAATCAGATAACAATTTAAATTCTCTGTCGTGAGTTGCCTCCTGCTTAGTGTGGGCTGTTTGTCACATCGGGTGTCACACTAAATGTGAATAACAGGAGTTTTCTTAAGTCTTACTGTATAACAGTAATAATTATTAACCAATATGACAGGCAAGAAAGAAAATCCTTGTTATTAACACTATAGTGACAACCAGCCCGCGCTGTCCCCGAGGCCGCTCTACGTCTGCGGCAGTGTGTACGCCCGCAGCGTCTCATCGATGGGGGGCTGAGCGGGGGGGCGCGGGGCGCGGGCGGGGGGGTGCATGTCGGCGCGGAACAACTCGGACGGGCCGCCCGAGCCGATCTGGAACCACGTGTTGTATTTCATATTCCTTTGTCATTACTGTAGCTCGTGATAAGAGACAGGTGCTGAGTCTAGCACGCACCCGGCCATCCGGTGACCGCCCCGGTGCACTACCCAATGTCATGAGAAATGTTTTTAAGCTATTGCATAGCTTCTATCGCGGGCCTTGAGCGTGGAGACCGAATCCAGAAATTCCGTAACGAAAAAAACCTGACACCCCGAAGCTCGCACGAATCGAGCCGAGCTGCTCCGAAGTAGCTACGCTTAACGTATTTTTATGTGAAATTATAAAAATTGTTAATAGCGCCATCTGTTGATTCTATACGGTACCAAATAGAAAGTTGGCATTCTTAGTTAGTTCACTACTACTAAGTTACAAACTAATTAAATAGATGTCGCTGTAACACATTTTTTTAACGTAACTAATTATAATTGCATAAGTTGATAAAAAATGCTATGCAATAGCTTTACCGCGGCAGTCCCCGAGTGCCACACGTCTTTTTTTTCCCTTTGATACTACCAGTAGTGCCATTGGGTAGTGCCAATTGGCAGTCACCGGCCATCCCGGCAGGTCCCAGAGACACCCGAGTGCTGGTGTGTCGTCGCGTCACTCACCGTGTGGCGGTGGTCCCTCTCCGTGGTGCTCTTGGCGTTGCCCGTGCATTTGGTGTCGCCCAGTCTGGTGGAGGGCGCCTCGGCGTCCGCCGGGCCCATGTTGTCGATGATCTTGTGCGCGATCAGCCTGCGGGCGGCCCCAGTTAACGTTCCGGGTTATAGGAGTTATTACAAAGCTTGGTTACGAGGGCACGATTATTTTTAGCAGATGGTACTTAGCCAAAGGAAGATTATGATTTTGACAGGCTATGTATGTATGTTTTCCGTCTGTTCCCTCATGGCTTCTCAACTACTGATTAGAAGTTACTGGACAAATGAGGTATCGTTAGATCTATATGCCGTTGGGCTATATTAAGTGTCACTGAATGTAATATGGCGCCCTGTAGCGGTCATACAGAAATGCAATTCTGTAAGCGCACAACGACGAGCACAACGTTGCGACAACCTTGATAGATTGTCATTGGTCGGACTGGGTGACGTCATCAATCGACCAATGACAATCTATATCAAAGCTGTCGCAACGTTGTGCTCGTCGTTGTGTGCTTATAGCTGTGAAATTCACTAAGCAAGCACAACGATGCGAGTCGCAATATTGTGCTCGACAGAGTTTGTCATTGGTCGATCGCCAGTGACGTGATACAATCCGACCAATGACAATCTCTATCGAGCATAACGTTGCGACTTGCATCGTTGTGCTTGCCTAGTGAATTGCAGTGCAGAATTGCACTGCAGTACCGTGTTAAAAAATAAATTTGGGATAAATATGCCGTGTTTGGTATTAAATGAAAAGGTATAATTAACACATTTACGCGGCCGCTACGCAGGAGGCGCGGGTTCGATCCCTGCTCAGTGCAAATATTTCTGTTCATGAAATATGGGTATTTGCATTGGTCTGGTCGTGCCTCGGAGAGCACGTTAAGCCGTCGGCCCCGGTTGCCATAAGAACATCTATGGCAGTCATTACGGGTAGTTGGAGCCCTAAAAAAAATCCAAAAACAACGGTCTAGCTGCAAAGCTTCGATATCGCCTAATGTATCATTGGGCTGTGGGGGTCAGATGGCAATCGCTTCACGAAAAAATATCGAGGTCTAGCCAAATCTGTAGTTAAGACTAAAGCGGACCCCAGACTCCGAGCTGCAAAGCTTCGGATGCGGCTGGGAATTAACGCTAGGATGAGAGAATTAACACATTTCAAATATAATATAAATTATTAGTTTTTATAAATAAAAAGTTAAGTCTAAAAACTACAACCTGAATTTTCAGTAGTCGAGTTTTATTTTTGTGTAGAATTCCCCACGAATACTCCCCGCCCTCTAGCAGATATAGTTGTATCGGACTCGAACCGACTAAAACCGTACAGCATAATGGTGCAAATGAAGCTAGCATTTTTTTTTTCAAAGATACCACTACAAGTAGTAACAGTAGTACTCCCACTAGCCTGGCTGGGCTACCCTCATTGGTAGTCCAATGGCCAGGACCCGGGAGCTCATACTCGTATCCTTAAGCACTAATACTTAGTACAAAGCCGCCGCCGCTCACCCCATGACCTCGAAGGCGATGTCCCTTACGCTGTTCTTCTCGTGCGCGTTGAGCGGCGCGTGCTTGGTGTGCACGTAGTTGTCGAGCTGCCACACAGGGCCCTGCGTCGTGTTGTGCGCCTCCTCCGGGTCCCAGGGGGCACGCAGCGCGCCGTGCGACCTGAGGCTACACGCTTGAGGACTTACTGCTATGATCCCTGGAGGGACCACCGGTCGAGCGTCCAGAGGGGAGAGTACGGACAACTATCATAATAATTGTATCCTAACCTAACCTAACGAGAGCACGGAGCATTACAATTTTGGCTTCCTGCCCACTGTAAGCGTTTGTGCGGGTGAAGCCTGCGTCCTGGTAAGAGTGTCAACTTTTACCAGGACGCAGGAGGAATTAAGGTCCAAAATTAAATGAAAAGGGCTTTTCATTACACTTTTTCATTCACTCTTTAAAAGCGATTTAATTTTAGACTATAACCGCATTAATTTAAAGTCTAATATTAAATGGCATATTTTGCAGTTTTTGTGTGACAGTGGTTTTGCTTTAGCAGAATCGAGACCAGGCTATCGCGCCCAGAACAATCAACAGTGGCTCCTAGAGTCACTATCACGTTCAAACACAGCCAAGTTCTCTTTTATTGTATGTAACCTAACAGATTGTGATGGAACTCTGTGGGCTGTGGGCAGAGGGAGCCTGCTGCCACCTAGAGGACAAGAAAGAGTTCCAAAATAGAGACTGACCGAGACTTCGGGCCGGTGACGTCACAGTGCACTTATTTATATAAACGACCTCCCTTACTACGTAAGAGACAAAAATAATATTATTTTATTTGCTGACGATACTTCGTTAATATTTAAAATTAAGAAGCAATTAAACAATTATGACGAAGTGAATAGTGCACTAACAAGAGTGGTCCATTGGTTTAGCTCAAATAATCTTTGCCTTAATGGGAATAAAACTAAATGTATTTGTACCCTACCTAATGTTGAATAGGTGGAAACCAATGTACAACTCAATGGTCAGGTGTTGAACCTTGTGGAATCAACAGTGTTCTTGGGTTTAAGTATTGATGCCAAACTGCAGTGGGGATCACATATTGATAAAATAGCCAGTAGATTAAGTTCAGCTTCCTACGCTGTAAAAAAGATTAGGACTCTGACAGATGTGGATACGGCTAGAATAGTTTATTTCAGTTATTTTCATAGTATTTTGAGCTACGGAATTATCCTTTGGGGTAATTTCGCGGATTTGAATACAATATTTATATTACAAAAGCGGACTGTGCGAGCTATTTATAATTTGGGCCCAAGAGTCTCCCTCAGAGAAAAGTTTAAAGAAATAGACATTCTGACCGTAGTGTCACAATACATTTTCGAGAACCTAATGTATGTAAGGAAAAATATTTCAAAATTTCCAAAAATTTGTGACAGGCATAACATAAATTTAATATGAGACATAAAAACAATCTTGTAGTCTGTGATAGCAGACTCCAAAAAATTAGTAATTCTCTCCAGGGTAACTGTATACGCTTTTTTAACAAGCTCCTTAATGAAATTAGGGATTTACCTATAAATAAATTTAAAAATGAAGTTAAGAGGAAATTATGCCAAAAAGTCTATTATAAAATACAAGAATATTTAGATGATAAACTTGCTTGGAATTAAGCTGTTCACTCATGCATGCTTCTCAAACAAATGATTGTATTTAGACTAAGTACCTAGACTAAGCATTTTTTGTAAATAAACCAAAAAAAAAAGCCCGCTGAGTTTCTTGGCGGAGTCTTCTCAGGCCGGGGCCGCGTTTCGAACCGGTGCCGCGGTGGTCCATTTGCTAAGCTAGTCTTTAGTACATATATGTATATTTTTGACGTTTTGTAAGTGCCGTTTTGATGGTCTATACAGAATAAATGATTTTTGACTTTGACTTTGACTTTGACTTTGACTTTGACTTTGACTTTGACTTTGACTTTGACTTTGACTTTGACTTTGACTTTGACTTTGACTTTGACTTTGACTTTGACTTTGACTTTGACTTTGACTTTGACTTTGACTTTGACTTTGACTTTGACTTTGACTTTGACTTTGACTTTGACTTTGACTTTGACTTTGACTTTGACTTTGACTTTGACTTTGACTTTGACTTTGACTTTGACTTTGACTTTGACTTTGACTTTGACTTTGACTTTGACTTTGACTTTGACTTTGACTTTGACTTTGACTTTGACTTTGACTTTGACTTTGACTTTGACTTTGACTTTGACTTTGACTTTTGACTTTGACTCACCTCTCCTCCTCTGACTCCTCCGGGCTGATGCCGAACAGCGCGCGGAGCTTCTGCTTGAACACCTCAGCCTGATCGCGATGCATCACTTGATAACACACCTCGTCGAACAGCTCCATCAGCTTGGTGGACTGCGCACGCGCACGACGCATGATGGCCGGTGAACGGTTACAGATTCAATACATTTTTCGATTTAGATCGGAGGAAGTGAACGTCCGAGTCGGTCGGAGCACTCCACCGCCCCCTGCAGTGCAATTCTGTAAGCGCACAACGACGAACACAACGTTGCGACAACCTTGATATAGATTATCATTGGTCGACCTGGGTGACGTCACTGGAGATCGACCAATGACAATCTATATCAAGGCTGTCGCAACGTTGTGCTCGTCGCTGTGCGCTTACAGAATTGCTCTGCTGCTGTGCAATTCACTAACAAGCACAACGATGCGACAACGATGCGAGTCGCAACGATGTGCGCGATAGACACTGTCATTGGTCGATTTCCAATGACGTGATACAATCTGACCAATGACAATCTACGTTGCGCCTCGCATCGTTGTCGCATCGTTGTGCTCGCTTAGTGAATTGCTCTGCTGCAAGGAGGGCGCGGGCTCACGTCCCGTCTTGATCGTTCACCTCTTCCAACCTAAGTCATAGGTATAGTTAGCACACTAGTAGCTTTCATAATTACATTTATTTCCAATTTTTCTATTCTATTCAGCATTTGCGGTATATGCTATATAGTAACACCCAAATGAGTCACATTGTTGTTGGGAAAAATTCCCAACGAGTCACTGGTGTTACTGCAACATTTGCTAGTGTAAATATACAGCCCATAACAAAGTTGCCACCTCTCGCCCCCTGTTACATGGGATCAATGTTAATAAACCATTGGGGGCAACGAAGCCACACCCAGACACACGCGCAGACACTCCACACTTAGGTGTAAAGGCGGCCACCCACTTACAGTTTATCAAACGACAACCGGATGATATCGGTCTGTCAGTTCATCGCAATAGCCCACACACTTACAGTTTCGTATACGATTTTGGACTGACGCCTAATATGTGTGGCCGCTTGACGATTCTGGTCAGCAAAGACAGTTAAAGGCCGGACAGTCTATGGCCGTCGGCATTTAATACGTAATAACAAAAGACTAAAAGAATAAAATAATAATGACATTGATGACAATAAATTGATGAAAATACCTCTTCTGGAGTTGAACCGCGATGAAAGCCCGAATGATCTTTACAGAGATTTGTTCGGAGTAATAAACTACGAATTTAATAACATTTTCACAAAAAAAACAATAAACGTAAATCAACTCAAAATTAAATTTAGTGATTGGGCTACACCTGGAATCCATAAAAGTAGAAAGAAACTGTATGAATTATACAAGGCATCTACAAATGAGCCACAAATAATTGAACAAATTAAAAGGTATTCAAAGCTGTTCAAAAGAGTCTGTTCAATAGCCAAATCTAATTATATTCGAGCTAAAATAGAAAAATCTGATAATAAAATAAAGGCAACATGGAACATTATAAACAAAGAAACCTGTAAGACAAGGTCACGTGATCGATCCTTCGAGTTGGAAGTGGATGGTGAGCACATTAATACTGATGCTGCAGTGGCCAATGCATTCGAATCTTTTTTCACAAATGTTGCAACTACAACTACAAGTAAATTAAATTCTTCAAAAAATGCGGCTGCTTCTCTTCTTAAATCTAGTGTTGATAAATGTAGTGTTAACTTTAATTTTCAGTATATTGACTCTGAAACCATTTTTAAAACTTTTAAGCAACTGAATATAAAAAAGACTGAGGATCTTTGGGGCATTTCAACCAATATAATAAAACCAATAATGCCCGCTATTGCGCCTTATCTTGCATTCATATTCAATAAATGTATAGATGAAAACCAGTTTCCTACTCTTATGAAGTACAGTAAAATCATTCCGTTATTCAAAGCAGGGGAAAAAAGTGATCCATCCAATTTTCGACCCATCTCTATACTCCCAGCCCTTAGTAAAATTTTTGAAAAAATAATTTTTAATCAACTGCTTTCACATTTTACATTTAATAAATTACTTCATGAGAAACAGTTCGGGTTCACTAAAGGCAGAAACACGACGGATGCAGGAGTTGCACTCGTCAAACATATATTTGATGCATGGGAAAAGAAGCAGGATGCCATTGGTATTTTTTGTGATTTATCAAAAGCTTTTGATTGTGTTGATCATGAGACTTTGTTATTGAAATTAGGTTATTATGGTGTTTCTAGTGGCTCACTTAGCTTAATAAAGTCTTACCTCAATGGCAGAGTACAAAAAGTCAACATTAATGGCACCGACTCTTCTGGCGCCCCTTTAGTCATGGGAGTACCCCAGGGCTCGATATTAGGACCCCTTTTATTCTTGATATATGTAAATGATCTTCCTTACTTCACTAAAAATCTTTGTGAAATAGTATTATTTGCAGATGACACATCATTAATTTTTAAAACTGATAGACAAAAAGTAGTACTTGACGATGTGAATAATACCCTTTCCGAAATATTGCATTGGTTCACAAGTAACAACTTGTTACTCAATGCAAAAAAAAACAAAATGTGTAAAGTTTACTATGCCCAATGTAAGACAGATAGATACTCATATTGTAATGAACAATGAATCAATTCAAGTAGTTAATACCACAGTTTTTCTGGGAATAACTCTAGATAGTAAACTGCAATGGGGTTCTCATATCACAGCCTTGGCAGGAAAACTTAGCTCAGCACTGCCTATGCGGTTAGAAAGATAAGGTCACTAACTGATGAGGAAACGGCACGATTAGTTTATTTTAGCTACTTTCATAGCGTTATGTCATATGGTCTGTTGCTGTGGGGCTCAGCTGCCGATATTGAGACTGTTTTCATATTACAGAAACGCGCGATACGAGCAATCTACGGCCTCAGACCCCGTGACTCGCTGAGAGAAACATTTAAAGAAATTAATATATTAACGGTTGCTTGTCAATATATTTACGATAATATTTTATACATACGGAAGAACTTAAATCTTTTAAAAAAGAACTCGGACACACATGATTATAATACGAGAAATAAAGATAAACTAGCAGTGCCAATACTCAGGCTTCATAAGGTTGGTAATTCATTTGTAGGCAACAGTATAAAAATATTCAATAAAATTCCTCAGGATTTGGTTGACATGCCACTTAATATTTTTAAAATAAACGTGAAAAAAAGTCTAATGGAAAAAGCTTATTATAAAGTAGAAGAATATCTTAATGATAAAAATGCATGGTCAACCTAATCACTTTCTTGCCCGCACATTGTAAATTGTATAAAAACCGTATTAAAAAATAAATAAATAAATAAAAAGGATAATTGAGTTCTCTGAGTTTCTTGCTGGTATCTTCTCAGTAGAACCAACTACCGAACCAGCGAAAGAATCATTTTCAAATGGTTTACTTTAATTTATTTAATATTTTATTTTTTGTTCACATACTTCTTGACACAATTGTAATATTTTGACGTTCATATGTGCTCTATATGTGCCTAAATTGAATAAACGAAATTGATTCTTTGATTCTTTGATTCTTTGACATAAGGACTGCAGGCCGCCGGACAGACGAAAAACTGCAGGCGGACTGTAAGTGGGTGGCCGCCTTAATACAATCCTGCACTGTTCGCCTGTGAGGGCCGCGCCAGGGTCCTCGGGGCGAGCGGGGCTTGGGAGTCACACGACAGTTGTGCCATACAAGCCACAGCAACCACTCGCGGTTGCGACATGAACAAGTGGAGCTTGACTAACTTCTGTGACTAATCACAGCTCATCCAACTACTCCTCTAATTTAACAAGGGTGAAAGTTGGTAACGACGTTTGAAACTCAAGCGGCTAAGCAGATCTCACTGCTTTTGGTTATTCAAGATTGATTAAAATATAAAAAAAGCAAATATAGATCAGGCGGGACTCGAACCCGCGATCTTTCGCTTACAGGGGGAATTCTCTGACCACTGAGCCACCAAACCTCGCCCAAAGCTGATCCTCCCTATACATCCGTCTTACGGTGACGGTGGGAGCCTTCTCTACGCTTTCTATCTTAATCGAGATCTCACTGCGCCCGGAATAACACGTGGGCTACAGTTTGTCCATAAAATAAATTGATTGATGGGGTCAAGGTCGCTATGTAGTTCGCCTGGTAAGATTGTGAAACCGAACCAACTGGAAAAAAAAGTTCACGTAGTGCGATTGATCGAACCATACGGTCGAACCACGTGGCCAGAGGCTGATTGACGGGGTCAGGGTCGCTGTAGAAACTTGGGGACTGACCTTCTCTTTAAGCAGGTACATGTAGTCCGTGGAGCGCCGGAACTTGCGCAGCACGGACGCCAGGTCCTCGCCGTACAGCCGCTGCGCCTCCGCCTCGATGTCGTAGTGGCGCGCTGGCGCCTGCGGCAGAACTGCACCACCACACTCATATCAGAATAGCATGGGAGGCTCGCGTTAGGCCGTTGGCTCAGGGCCCGAAGCAGAAGGCGGTACTTCTCGACGCGCGTATTGTGAGGAGGTAGCTTGGCCCCTGTACCTGATGCCAGTGGAGTCCTAATAGACAGATTTACGCACGATACACCATGATTTTCACACCCTAGGGATCCATTTCAAGCTGTAGATGACTCAGGGTCAGCCGGGGTGCGAGGGAGATGCTTTATTGGACCCGGTGTGCTATTTTAGCCGGTTCAATTCCGATATATTCACACCCCTGATAGCCGGCGGCGACGGGTATCCGTGGTGATTGCCGCACAAAAGAAAAGCTATGTAGTTTATATAAGTTATGTGTAAACAATTTACTTGCACACTTACTGAACGCAAGCAGCACACAAATCACCGTCAATACGTTGAACTCGCCCATTTCCTGTGCCTTCTTGTCAGCAGTGGGTATCGTCGGCGCGCGAATACTTACACGTGATCAATGTTGTGTTTATGTCGCAGCAACTAACTTAATCAGCCGTTCAATTACCTGCCTAGGCTGTTAACTAAACAACGCCATTTAATTAACTGACTGAATGATATTCAGCCGTTTCGTTTGTTACAAATTAAATGACTAGGCAAGTAATTACACGTCATCGATCCAGGTCTATCTGTTCTCGGGCGTCGGAGGTTGCAGAATGACCTCCGTCCCCCATGAGCGCGGGCCTGGGGGTGACGGGTGGAGCCGCCTGTCACCCTAGCAGAAGCAGGCCGCGGCGCATTGCGTGCCTCCCCACACCCGGGGGCGAGTAAGGGACCTCGTGGTCCCCACACCGGAAGAGGGCCAGATCGAGAGATATGGCCCTAGGTCGACCGGGGGATATGGCTACGACAACCTCACCTCCAGCAACCGACGGCTCACAGACGGCGTGCGTTTTAGTCGGTTCGAGTCCAACGTAACCTCCTCCTCCAGCTCCGGTGGGGGAGGTATCCGTGGGGATTTTTCGCACGATAAAAAAAAAAAAAGGTCTATCTGTTCAAGTCATTTTAGCCTGTCTGAATATCACTCAGGCCGGTAATTGAACGGCGCAGTTCAGTTACCAGCCTAGGCAGTTAATTGAACGGCTGATTAAGTTAGTTGCTGCGACATTTATACTTCATAGACGTGGAGCAATCTCGCATGATTGGTCGCGTCGTGTTTATTGTTTAGTATAACGTTATTACCTATTACATTTGTACATTTTTATGTTCACTCCGGCAATTTGAGTGCAACCCGCTGTGGGCTGTGCGCTGTGCGATGCTCTCCCTACAAGCGAGGTCCCTCTACCCTGACGGGAACGGTAGATGACTTCGTCCTGAAGGCCTCGTTATAAAAAGATAAACCTAAGTACATAATTCAATCTCGATGTAACCTCAATCTCCCAGATAACAATCACGATGTCAACGATACAATAATTATTTATTGTAACATTGTGTTCCTAGAATACCGTTTTTGGCATATGGGAGTGTGGGGTTAGACCGAGACTGAATCTTGAACAGATCTTTATGACGAGAGTTAACCTGCAGTACTGAAGTGTATTAGCGTATGGGTCCTATACAACACAATGCCACAGACAATGCTCTGCAATGCAATTCTGTAAGCGCACAACGTTGCGACAACCTTGTTGATAGAGATTGTCATTGGTCGTACTGGATGACGTCACTGGAGATCCCATACGCCCATGGAGCCCCTAACACCCGTAGCCCGAATAGCCATAGGGCAGATTTAGGTACCTAAAGGGCCCATACAACACCTATAGGGCACATAGGTCACTGGGGCCCATATACTTACAGGGCCCATACACCTAAGAGGTCGTTATATTCACGGGGCCCATGTACCTATAGGGCCCATACACCCACGGGGCATATACAGGGCGTCCCACGGCGATAATTTACCATGTTTCTTAGAGAGATTTGATCCTTATAATTGATACTATCGATTGATGCCATAAAAATACAGGATGTTACTTTTTCAGAGTTTAGTCGGTTCGGTTACCAGGTGTGGCAAGCGAATTTTTAAAAATATTTGAATGCAGTTTTGTTTCTTTTTAAAAATAAAATGATGTCTCCTTTAAACAAAATGAGCTAACTTAAGGATTTAAGGTACTTTCCCTCCATGTGGCATCGCCGTGGGACGCCCTGTATATTATACTTATTGGGCTCATACGGTGAAGTGTTCTATATACCAATGGCGTGCATACTACCATGGGATGTAGTGAATTTGACGAACTAAATAGTAAAAAAACACAGTCATGGGGCCCTTAACGCCCTCCCATAAAGATTTTCATGGCCTGAGTGCAAGTCTGCAAGTCGGTACTTGTGCTCTTCTCCCTACCATCGTTTGATGGCTTTTACGCAATTCTTTTTCGTGTAAAATCCAATTTGCTTATTTTGTAAACCCATGTAAAAACACATTCAACAAAATAGAAATCATCACAATCGGTCCAGCCGTTATCGACTTATAAATGGTATAACTAAAACAATTTTCAACTTTCTTTTATGAACACAATATAAGATAATAATGTTACCTAGCATTTTTTATTAGCCTCTAGCTATAATTATAATTATTTGCAACGTATGGCCTAATGGCAATGCACGTAGAGGAATTAATCTGCTACTCCCGCCTCGTTTGTAACTCCTTCTGCCTCGTTTGTAACTCCTTCTGCGTCGTTTGTAACTCCTTCTGCGTCGTTTGTAACTCCTTCTGCGTCGTTTGTAACTCCTTCTGCGTCGTTTGTAACTCCTTCGGCCTCAAATGTAACTCCTTCTGCTTCGTTTGTATCTCCTTCTGCCTCGTTTGTAACTCCTCCTGCGTCGTTTGTAATTTCTCCAGCCTCGTTTGTAACTCCTTCTGCGTCGTTTGTAACTCCTTCTGCGTCGTTTGTAACTCCTTCCGCCTCGTCTGTAACACCTACTGCATCGTTTGTATCTCCTTCTGCCTCGTTTGTAACTCCTTCTGCGTCGTTTGTAACTCCTTCTGCGTCGTTTGTAACTCCTTCTGCCTCGTCTGTAATACCTTCTGCATCGTTTGTATCTCCTTCTGCCTCGTTTGTAACTCCTTCTGCGTCGTTTGTAACTCCTTCTGCGTCGTTTGTAACTCCTTCTGCCTCGTTTGTAACTCCTTCTCCCTCGTTTGTAACTCCTACTGCCTCGTTAGTACCTCCTGCTGCCTCATTTGTACCCCCTCCGGCCTGTTTTGTATCTGCTCCTACCTGGTTTGTACCTCCTTCTGCCGGATTTGCACCTTCTCCTGCTGGTTTTGTACCTCCTCCTGCCAGTGCTGTACCTCCTCCTGCCTGGGTTGTACCTCCTCCTGCTACGCTTCCACTTCCATTTGTTTTGGCACCGCCACCACTACCTACTGCTGTACCACCACTACCAGGTCCGGTGTTTGATTTGCCTGTAAATGGATTTATAGAAATAATAAAAATGTGTCAACAGAGATAAATTAGTTGACACGTGCAAGAGAAGTCTTGCCGTCAGTGTACTGCCTGAGATCTTGCTCAGGAAGTTAGTACAACTATAAATAGTTGTACAATCATCACTCCGTCGCCACAAACAGTCTTGTTATTCTGTTTGTATTTTTTGGCGCATGGTTAATTGAACGAAAATTGTGAAGTATTGACGGGAGAACAAACGGTGCGAGGGTGACGCCTTTCGTGGACAGCTAGATAATATTTATAGTTATACGCGTACCTCTGATCGTACGCATCGGCTTCCACGGTCTGCGAATAAAAGACACGCATCAAATTATTAAACACATACAAGCCACCGACCGCTTCTGCGCGCTACGAGCGAGGCTTCCTCGTCTACTGGCGTGGAAGGCTCGGGTTCCGGGACTTCCGCCGGCTCTTTACCCTACAGAAGAATTATAAGCGAAACTGGGAAATAAATATCGATGGACTCAATTTAGAATAACAACGCTTCTCCGGTCTCTATCCTTCGGTCCCCTTAAAACAGGACAATACTAAGATGATGACTTACATAGTAGAAGAGACGGCCGGCGTCGTCCGCACGTCCTTGGCGCGCTTCACCAGCAGAGCCCTGGAACACCCAACACCTTTTTTAGCACACACAAACACTCTCTCTCTCCCTCCGATCACCCCGCCCTGCCGTCGGGCAGGCTCCTGCCCACCGCTCCACCAGGCTGCGCTACTAGTACTCGTACCGTTGGAAACTAACAGTATCGACTATTTTTGTAGTAGACGCGACCTTGGCTCATATCTCCGGTTCTACTCAATCAATTGCGATCAAAAAAACGTATAATTTTAAGTCTAACCAAACCCTTTATAACAAAAAAAACCGCATCAAAATCCATTCAGTAGTTTTGCGTCCATCGTGGACAAACAGACAAACAGACAGGAAATTCAAAAAAAATATTTTCGTGTTCAGTATCGTTAACATTAACATAACCATGGATATTTTTTTTAATATCTCCAATGTACAGACACGACCACTTTACAATGATCCTATACATAATAGTAGGTATAGATGTGAATACAATGTTATTGAGTCGCTGGCTACCGCTAGTGCAAAGTGCACCTGAGTCGCTTCATGCTGATGGTCTGGCTGGGGATGCGCGCCTGCTCGTAGTTGGTGACGTTGATGATGACGTTGTCGTCTGGCCAGCGGTACTCCTTCTTCTGCCGCAGTGCGGGCTACAACGAGACAAACATCGTGGTCAAATACGCTAAGCTACATCTCACATTTATGCAGTCAGCTATTATAATACGAGTATATACTTCTGGTGAGCGGTTCTTATTTTTATGATAATTCCGTCTCTTAGAACTAGGAAGGCTCATGATGGTGTAGGAGAGAAATAAAAGAAAGGAAGGTGAGTGCAAAGAGTGGAGACCCTCTGAGACACACTCCACTCCACTCATCTAGAAAGCCTTTGTGGGGTAGCGGCCGTCGCGTCGGCACCTGTAGCCATACGAACATCTATGGCAGTCGTTACGGGTAGCAGGAGTCCTAAAAAGTACAATAACTGGTCTAGCTGCAATGCTTCGATGTCACCCATTATCGCTGTTGGGTTTTCCAGTCGCTGCACGGAAAATATTGAAGTCCAGTCAAACCCGCAGTAAGACTGGTAAAGTGGACCCCGGACTCCGAGGTGAAAGCTTCGGATGCGACTGGGATTAACGCTAGGATGAAGAAGACTCAACTAGAGATTCGTATTTTGTTTCAAAGACGGCGCCATACCTTCGATTCGTTTTCAGAATATTCCAGCGAAGACAAAGGTCCAGTGATGTCGAGTGTCCGTTGCAGGATGTCACTGACCGCGTCGGCTATCTCGCTCTCTCTTATGAGGTTCGTGAGGTGTACGGCCGAGGCAGACGTCCAATCGTTGGAGTCCTCGTAGCCGACGGGCGCCGGCATGATTATTGCTAAAATATAGACATCATAAAAGTTTCATGTTGAATATTGGCAAATGTTACACCGGAAGTGATAGCGGACAACTAACTTTATAAAAATAAATTATTAAATGATAAAAACCCGACTGCTGTCTAACTAAACGATAGAAACAAGCTTGATAGCAGGCGGTACACATTTTTTTGGAGACTGCCCCGAGGCACTACCCAATGGCACTGCTTTTTCTTTCGGTATAATTATGATTGGTAATTTGAGTACCACTACTTGCTATCAAACTTGTTTCCATCGTTTAGACAGCATGCCCACCTTCCATCGCGTGGTCCTACCCGCCTTGCGGCCTAATGGACTGAATCGTGAGAGACGCAGCTGGTACATACGTGCGACTACTCTTTCCCGGCTACGCTTCTTGAGGCTCCCTACAAATTTCCTAACGCATCCCTGTTCTGATGTAACCTCTCCCCGGCTAGGGGCGTCACGCCACTGTTAACGGAACCACTCGCCTGGGTCATCCTGTTGTCTTAGCCTTCCTTCGCTCTTTTCTCGAGCCAGTCGTTTAGACAGCAGTCGGGTTAGTTAGCTAGTCCGTGGTTTTTATACCATCCATACCTTTAAGTTTGAAATCGCCCTCTGACGGCGCGTCGCCGTCGGCCAGGTTGGCGTGGCTCGCCAGGTACATGCTCATCATGTCAAACAGTCTGCGCGGGCGCAGGTCGGCCGCCAGCGCCGCCGCCCACCCCACCGTCACCGATAGTAACACTCTCTGGAACAACGAGTACCTGCAGGACACTGCCGTCTGATCCGTTACCCGTACTACCCAGTGTGGTAGTGTTGTAACTTGTTACGGTAACTTATGAGGTCGGTAAATGATACGACAGCATCATGGTGGAAGTAGTCTTATATTCAACATCTACATTGTTCGGTGCTACGCTTCTATAAAATTGACATGAAATACTTAGGGGCCCAATTCCATGCGTCAGCGTTAACTTATGAATATGCAATATAATGTTGCTGTTAGATATTATGAAATGTTATAGTAATTAAATAAGAAAATAATATCTAGGATAGCCGTGGTCGTATGCCACTTTTTCCTACAATAGCAGGTATCGTTTTGTTATACCTAGTAAGTGGCATACGACCACAGCTATCCTAGATATTTTCTTATTTAATACTTTTTAGAGCATTATTTTTTTGAAGTAGTCGGGTTTTAGTTTTAAACTTATTTTTTATTTATTTTATTTTGGGGCACCTAGCAACTATAATTTATACATATTTGAAATGTGCTAATTGAGCCCTTTAATTTGATACCATACACGGCATATTTATCTCAAATTATTTTTTTAACACTGTACAATATGACCGCTAGAGGGCGCCACATTAGATTTAGTGAAACGTTATATAGCCTATAACCAGCGGACGACCAAGACGATTCTAACGATATGTTACATGTCCAGTTCTATTAAGTAGTTGAGCAGCTATGAGGGAACAAACGAACATACATACATACATACATACATACATAACATACATAGCCTGTCAAAATCCTAACCCTCCTTTGGCTTTGCCGTAGTCGGGTAAAAATAATAGAATAAGGCAATACGCTACAACATATCCCCCAAAAAGTTACCCATTACACCCCTGGATTTTAAGAAAAAAAATGTAAACGCACGCAGTGGAAACATTTTGCCAACGTTTCGTCACGAAATGCAAACTCTTTGAATCACAAACTTCACGGTACGCTTACTGGCCGTTTGCTGCGTAATATATTCAAATGATGTACTTGTCTTATGTCTGCGACAGCACAACGTCAGTGCAGTCGTCTGGTGTAGGCACAAGCTTTTATGTTCAGTAGCGAACTGTGCGATTACGATTGATTTACTGCCTGATCGCTGATGCCAGTGGAGCAGCGTCACTGTGGAATGTGGTATACGTTCTAGTGCGTAATAAGTTTGGGACAGACACTCTAAGCTTGTGTGATTATCGTCACTAGTGTCGCGACACAACGTACGAGGGTGAACCTCGTCCGTCAATCAGTAGGTGCTGCAGGTGTGCCACTCGCAGGAGGGCTCGGCTTGGGCTCCAGGCGAGGTGTAGCCTAGTGTACAACTGATCAATATTTTAGTAATGTTACAGGGCACGCACATTATTTACCTACCTACGTGTTTCCACAAATACGACAGTGCTGGCGCAGCAGTGTGAGAAGGAGCTATTAGTGAGGTGGCTGGTAGTGCGATGGGTTACACTTTCTACAATGTCTGATGATATGACTGGGCCGCTCGTACAAAATAGAAACATTCCCGTCGGTGCTATTTGTAAGTAACGCAACCAGGCAGTGCGCCGGGAGTAGTTCGGAGGTAGGACACGACGGTATATCCGTCCCAATCGAGCAATCCGACTGGGGAAGTACCTCCGCCCTACAGAATACCGCGTTAATAACCTCTTAATAACCTCGCGTTGTGTTCCCGCTGGTGAATAGGGTAGCCAAAGCTCACTGGAGAGGTTTTGTGCTGTCAGTGGGAAGACTAAAGGCTTGTCCTACTTATCTTCTGCGCTGACGGCACAGAATCTCTCTGTTCTCACAGGGTCGGTGGCACGAGTATGACTCCCCTGGTGTTACACTTGTGCGTAGCTCACGGTAACCACTTTCCATCAGGTGGGCTGTGCGCTTGCCTACGACCTAAGTAGTATAAAATAGCCCAGGAGTATGTCAGTGTGAGTGCGTTAACCGGGATAATAAAGTGGCCACTTACTGTGATGTGCATGTCGCGAGTGACCGCTCGTGCGACGCTCCTCGGATTAACAGCCAATTAAAAGATTAGGACGTTTATTGATCAGCGCCGTGTTAATGTTCAGTGTTCAGGGGTAATAACTCGTGTCGTCGATAACAGCGCACTGACGGTGTGTTAAACACTTTGATGGTGATGGCAAACATAATACCCGCTAGATGGTAACTGCCGACTATTTATGGATAATATTTTAAAATGAAATCAGCATAAATATTGGGCTTCGGCCGCCATCGCAACTGTGATTCGCTGGACCAGTTGCGATGGAGGATTTTTTACCTTTGATGGTAGCTAGTTCTTTTTCATATACAGGTCACGTCAATTTGACTTCACCTCGCCTGATGGTCAGCTGAAGACAAAGTCTAGGAAAAGAGGGTCACGATTACAGACACGTACCATGTTACAACGGTGGCACTCAGCTTGACGGCCTCATCCGGTCCTTGTTCACGCCCCGCTTAAATGACCCGGGACTGTAAAAAGAGGGAAACACGTGTACAGCGCTGTGCAATACTCTGCGTTCAGCGGCGAACACAACGTTGCGGCATCTCCAGTGACGTCATCCTATCTGACCAATGACAATCCCGATCAAGGTGGTCGCAACGTTTTGCTCGCCGCTGAACGCTTAGGCCGGCTTTAGTGCACGACCGACGGTGAGCGCTGACGGTGAGCGCTGAGCGTCGGTCCAGCGCCGGTCAAAGGAGATAGGTAGGCTTTCATACATTCTTGGGCCAAAAATGTAATAAGATGAGGGTGGTATCAATTAAGAGCATATAAATTATTAAACCATCCCTGAAAATTCTGCAGATTTTGGATATCTGAGAGCAGAGTTATAAGGGATTTAGTAAAAGTGAGGTTATGCAAGAAATTGACATTTTAGAACTGTGATTTCTGTGGTGTTTTAATAGAAAGTGGTCATTGTTTTTATTGTAAAATACTTTTACATTGCACTGTATTATATTTTACTCAGGGATAATGTACGAAAACTTACAAAGAGATTTTAAAGATATGGAGTACTCAAGGATGTTATGTTAATAAAAAAAAAAACACTTCAAATAATAATTATCTTTTATTCTTCTTCAATAATAATTAAAGTATTGTCTAAGAAGTGCGCAGGTGGAATTATATTACCTTATTTACTTCATTTTCTATGCCACAATTTACACAGAGATCCATGTCAAAATCCAAAATACCGAGCAAAACTCAAACAAGTAAACAAGTTTATCATTGTACTTTAAGGTAACCAGGAGCAAGCTAGAAGTCCGTAAAAAAAAATCACTGTTAAGGGAATATAATCAAGAATTCAACTGGAAATACTCAAAACGCAGAAGTCAATTTGATCATTGGATTTAAACCAATAAACTGATACAGCATACTGATATAGCATACTTTTGTACATATTTTATAAACAATTGTATATCCCATAAGCCGTGTAAATATACAATTTTTCGATAAAATAATTAATTTTGAAGATTGAATAAATAAACTGATTGACTGAAAATGGAGCTGTCAGCTGTCACAGCTTAAAAATACAGTTGATAAACACAAGAAATAATTAATCGATTAACGGAAATCGATTCAGAATTTATTTTTATTACACTATTATTTGGTATTTTAAATGGTTATTATTATTATTATGATTAAGTTTTGTTCACTCTGATTGATTTAATATCAAATTGTGATGCAAGTGTTTTAATACGCAATATTGTTTAAATAATTTTTAGTAATCGATATTTTATTTTGCTAGTGGAATAAACTTAGTTTTAAGATTTCTCGTCTTCCAGACTTTCAATTGAGCTGGTTTTTTAATATTTTGAAATAGAAAAAAATACCGCTTTTTTTAAGTCATATCTCAACTCATTACAATTTTGGCCCAGAAGTCCCCGTCTCCTTTCTGTTTAGTGTAACGCTGACAAGACACTTAACCGGACGTATAGACGTGTACTATCGCAAAGAAA
>OU612039.1:13388054-13390554 GCA_914767945.1 Eilema depressum
TTAGAATTGAGAAGTGTATAGGTATGTTATATTAATATGTTATAAAGATAAATATTAAGTATATACATTGCACATATAATATGTTTTGTAATAGTATAAAGTTTTTTAAAATGTATGTATATAAGTAGTATATATATATATGTAAATATATGTTTGAGATGATTGATAGATTACTAGTTTGTAAGATAGAATGAAGGTTTGGTACAGATGCATATTGTTTCTATTTTCATAACGAAAATTTCCACAAATGTATTAAACGTAGGATAGAATTAATTGAATAATAATGTATAGTATAAACACACATATATAGGGAATAAAAACATTGGAAGTTCATTATAACAGAAAGAAGGTTTATAGAGAAAGTAATTAATTGGGGGTATTCATCAAATAATTATATTTTTAGTGTTGCTTTAAAGAATGAGAAATTTTTGTTGGATGTTTTATGCAATTGCACCATGATTCCTGTTTGGTTTGTTCCTTGTTGTTATTTGTGTAGGTTTGTGTTATACGTGTAGTTGTGTATCCGGTTTATTTTGTAATTTTGTCTGGTACAAAATACAGAACACCCGGTGTGTAGGAAATTAATTTTGATGTGGTGCATGTGTTAATCGTGAGGTGTATGTCCTAGTTTCATGTAAAGAGTTTTGTGTGCAGTATAGGTTTGTGTTTATACGAGGATTGTTGCTCTTAAGTTTGGTTACATGTAAATTACCGTACGTAAACAAAATGTCGGTATGATATAAGTTGACGGTAGAAACAAAAACAATAATGCAAATTATACAAGAACAAACATAGAACAAACATAAAAATTAGATTATAATTAATTAAAATAAAATTAAGTAAGGTGGTGGGAACATGTGCCTCCACCCCATGCCTGTTTACATAGGGTAAAAGCACATATTCCCAGCACAGTCAAAATAACAGAGTAAGTGATAATAAAACAATAAAAATAA
The DNA here is from genome assembly GCA_914767945.1 of Eilema depressum. Lineage (NCBI taxonomy): Eukaryota > Metazoa > Arthropoda > Insecta > Lepidoptera > Erebidae > Eilema > Eilema depressum. The sequence continues at coordinate 13,389,008 of OU612039.1, forward strand.
AATAAAGTAGGGTAGTACATGTAAAATAAAAGTAAAGGAAAAGACAGGGCGGCCGGCACAATCGCCAAATAAAGAAAGTAACAGAAAATAACAACATAAGGTGGATGAAAACATGTGCCTTTACCCCATGTAAACATAGGGTAAAAGCACATGTTCCCAACACAGTCTCAACACAGTCTCCAGGGCACCGCTACACGTAGGCCACCGATGCCCTGGCCACTGCATCCCACCTTTTTCGCACCGGGCAGTCTTCAAAGAAGGCATGGTGGTAGGCCTTCTCCCCTGTCTCCCGGTGGCAATTCACACAGGTAGGGCGGAAGCCATCCCTCGGGCACTCTTCATCCCTGGGGTGAGGAAGCGGTCCGCAGTTGGAGCAGAGGTCCGCCGGGCCGTGGCCATAGCCCAGGCACCGGGTGCACTGGACAAGGGGCGACTGGTCGGCCACCACCACACGTTGGAGGTCGATGTAAAGTCGACCCGCCGCAGTCGCCCTCGCCCAGGCCGCCGGCGCGACGCTGATGACCACGTGGTGGCAATTTTGGTCCCGTGCTTTCTTCTTATAACGGAAGGTAATTCTGCTTTCGTCATCGCCGGGAGCATCAAATATCCCCGCGTTCTGGTTCAAAAGGGCGCAACGGATCTCCTCGTCACTGAGGTCCTTCGTCACGCCCTTCAGCACCAGAAGCGGGTCCCGATTTTTAATGCTCTCGACAATGAAGTTTCCGTTCTGCTCCAACTTTCTCTTGATTCTCTGGCTATCTTCAACCGTCCTGCACCCCATAATGACCTTTCGGTCCTTCGCCTTCCTTATTCGTTCCACCTTCACCCACCCTTCTGACACTGCATTGATCGTCTCCTTGATGCCGCCCATCACGGCATCAGCGCTTTCCGTCTCATCCTTCAAGGAGACGACCAAAGAGTGCAGGGTTTTCGGCTCCGGTTTCCCGTTCTCGATCCGGTCCCATGTTTTTGCGGCTACCCTCATTATATCGTCGGTGAGCACGAGGGTCTTGGTGTATTGGTCCTCGGCTCGCTCTTGATAGGCGTAGTGCTTCGCCCACTTTGCCTGGTTATCTGCGGGTCTACCCAGTCTCCACCATGTGGTTTCTCCTCTTCATTTGCGGTCCCGCCCTGAACCGGTCCCCTCTCCGCTTCCGCCTCTTTAACCAAGTGGTAGAGGCGCTCAATTTCCTTCAGTACTGCAGTCTTTATCTCCGTCTTTAAGTTCCTTGCGCTGTTCAGCGCCATTTTCGCACGGTTGTTACATTTTTTGGCCTCCTGTGCCCTACACTCCACCGGCGCCGCGGGGCCGCTAGGTGCCGCTGCTGCCATAGTGGACGGGGAGGGACACAGGGGCGGCACTGTTGATCTTTCAGACGCAGGCTGGTTGGATGCGTGGTCGACGGATTTTCTGGCCTTTTTATTGTTTTTATGAACCATCTTCACTAGGTTGACTTCTTCTTCCTCTGGTCCATTTTCCACCACGAAAGTTCTTTCCTTGGTGGGTAACGGCGAGTGGCCAGCAAAATTCATGGTGAGGGTAGATA
>OU612039.1:13395554-13403054 GCA_914767945.1 Eilema depressum
TCGAGAGTTCTGGTGAGGGGAGGCGCCCAAGGCCGGAGTTTTCCACTCACGGTCTTGTACGGGCGCCCCCACGGGTCTCGGTCCAGGCTCTCGAGCCACTCCTTCCAGGCCTCGTCCTTGGCGGCTTTGATCGCCGAGCTCAGGGCCTCACGGGCGGCCCTGTACGCAGCGTGCAGTTCTTCTTCGCGGGCAAGGTCTCTGACGGCCCGCCTCCGGCTGCGGGTGTACTGCCTCTGGGCCGCGTAACTCGCTGTACGCAGCCCGGCAAGGTGGGGACGCCACCAGTACACCTGCTTCCGGGGCGGGATAGGCCTCGCCCTTTGCATCGCCACGTCGCAGACGCGAGTCAGCGCTCCAGCGAGCCGCTCGCACCTCGCGTCCACGTCCGGGCCGCTATCCACAGCGGCCCATCGCTCGACGATAGCCGCCTCTTTGGCCAGCTCCCGATCCAGGGTACTTAGTCGCCACCGCGGACCCTCATCCCTCAAGGGGCGGTCGTACTCCACGCGGGCCGCCGGGGTGGCGGGAACGACGTCGAACCGGATGTATCGGTGATCCGACGCCGTCTCCACCCCCACGACGACCCGCCAGTTGACAATGCGGCGAGCCAGGGCAGAACTGGCGAACGATAAGTCTACGATCGACCTGCCCTGGGGCCGCACGAGTGTGTGGACCGCCCCCTGATTGAGCAGCACCAAGTCTTGTGACACCGCCCAACTCATAGCCATCTCCCCCCGGGCATCGGTCGCCGGAGATCCCCACGCCCGAGAGTGAGCGTTGAAATCCCCGGCCACGACCACCGGGGTGGGGTGCACTTCAGCCAGCAGAGCCTCGACCTCGCTGAGCAGTCGCTCGAACTCGGCGAGGCTTCTGCTGGGGGGGCAGTACACCCCAATCACTGCAGCGCCGCCCAGCGTGACGAGCACAAACCCCTGACCCCTTCGCACGACGCCGAAGGGTGGGGCGGCTCGCTGGGCGACGATAGCCACCAAGCCGTCAACGCTGCTGGCCCAGTTCGGGGCGTTGCGAACGTAATACGGCTCGGCGACTACTGCCAATGTCGCTTGCCACTGCGCCATGGTTTGGGCCAGAAGGTCCTGTGCCGTGACGCAGTGGTTCACGTTGGCCTGCAGTACGGAGATGGTTTGGGCCATTATTGTTGGGCGGTGTCCATCGCCTCCTCGGGTTGCGGCTGGGTGGGGGTTGGTATGGGCTTCACCCCACCTGCCGCTGCTCCTTTCCGTGAGGCAGGCCTCTTCCTGGAGGCCGCCTTGCACTCGCCGGTGCCAAGTTTGTGGCCGGACGCTGCTCCCGCCGCCGCACACACGGGGCACTTCGGCTCCGCGGAGCAGGCGGCCGATTTGTGGCCCGCCTGCCCACAGCGGAAGCACAGCGCACTGCGGTCTACCCCCGCTGTGCATTTCGCACCCACGTGCCCCGGCTCCAAGCACCGGAAGCAGCGTGCCGGCCTCGGCTCCAGGGTGGTCAGCCTAACCTCTGACCACCCGACAACGATGCGTCGGCCATCTGTTAGCTGCTTGGCGGCCTCAATCGGGCACTTTAGCCAGGCGGTGCCCTGCCGGCCAGGTGGGCGCTGTATGTCGCCCACCTTTATGACCTCGGGAGAACAGCCCCCCTCCGAAGCCAGCGCTGCCGCCACCTTCTCCTTTGTGGCCGAGTCACTCAGGCCAGAGATGCGTAGCTCCACGCACCTCTCCGGCCTGGCGACCCGGACCTCTGGAAATACTTCCTGAAGCTTGGCAGCGAGGAGGTCTGCCTTCTTGGCCCTGTCCTCCCCTGCCACCTCGAGAATGCGACCCCCGGTAGCCGCAGGGCGGATGCTTTTCAGGCCGTTGATCCCCAAGGCCTTCAGGTCGATGGCCCCTTCAGCCTTGGAGATGACATCAAAATATGTAATGCCCTGCTCCTGCGCGCCCGGCTGCAGCGTGAGTGTAATAGCCGCAGTTTGCGGGGCGCGCAGTTTGCGGGCCTTGCGGGCACCACGTTTTCTCGCCTTTTTGGCGGCCGGTTGTGCTGGCGTGGCTGTGGCCGAGGAGGCCGCTGCCCGGGCTGGAGCTGGCTTCGGAGCCTTCGGCCGTGCCGCCACTGTACTCCACGTGGTAGGGGCCGTGGTAGGGGCCGTGGTAGGGGCCGCCGGGGCAGTCGATGGAGTTGCCCGGGCTTGGCGGGCAGCTTCTGCCTCTTTGGCTGCGGCAGTCTTCTTGTTGGGCTTCTTCTTCTTAGGCCTACTCGCCGTCCCCGGTTGCCCGTCTGGCAGTTGGGTGGGCGAGGGCGGAAGAGCCGGGAGCTCCAACGTGAGCTCCTCCGGGTTGGGCTTCTTCTTCTTAGGCCTACTCGCCGTCCCCGGTTGCCCGTCTGGCAGTTGGGTGGGCGAGGGCGGAAGAGCCGGGAGCTCCAACGTGAGCTCCTCCGGTTGCGGCTCTCGGCTGCTAGGCGGTTGTTGGCTGGCAGCGCGAGCCGCGTTTCGTGCGTCCGCCTGGAGAGGCGGACGGATGCGGGCCTCTGGCAGCAGCCGATCCGTGATCCCCGCGAGCCGTGCGTCGATCATAAAGCCGATCTCGTCACGGCTCATCTGGGGGGGAGCGGCTTCGGCCTGCTGCTTCCAGGCCCGCATTTCAGCGCGGACAGCAGCCAGCTCCTTTTGCAGGTGGGCGACTTCCTCGCTCTCCGAATGGGAGCGGAGCACCTGCACGTTGTTAAGAATCGCCGCACACGCTTCCTTAAGGGCCTTGATGTATTGGCCCTTAAGATTTTGGCTCTTGGTGGCGACCATGTGAACTGTCGCCACCGCCGCCTCGATCGCACCCGTCAGATCTTCGGTGCTGGCCGATGCTGTGCTTGCACTTGCCACTCCTGGCAGGCTAGACTGGGGCTGCGGGCTAGGGGTCTCTCTTAAAAAGAGAGTCCTCTTTTTTCGCAGCTCTTCAGCGAGCTCTGCCTCCGCGCGGAGCTCCAGCTCCCGCTCCTTGGCCGCGTTCAACTCGGCCTTGGCTTTCGCCAGGCCGACGTATTCGCCCGTGCTGGGCGGGCGACCACGGGGCTTCTTCGAAGCCTCCGCTACCTCCTCCTCCGGGACGCGCTTACGCCAGAGCTTCCCCATTCCTGGGGAAGACGAACGCGAGCCTCCCGGACTCGTGCTCGGAGCGTCGAGACGCTCCAGCACCACCACCGCCTCGAGAGAGCCACGAGACCTTTCGGCCCCCGTCTCAATCTCCATCTCCTCTTTCTCCTTCTCAACGTCTTGGTTTTGTAATGAATGTTCCATATCAAATCCCACGAGTAGAGACGAACTAAAATACACTCACCGGGTGACGCTCATTCCGGTGAGCGGGGTACTTACTGTGGAGGTCCCCTGGTATCCACAGGTTTTAAACGACTTCACTGTCGGGTTTTAAAGACTTTTCCTTGTCGCGGGCCGGCCAATTAAGGCAAGCCCCACGTTCTCCAGGTTCACGGCATTCCCGAGTGTGGCTAACACTCAGGTCGTTGTCGATCCCCCGGAGGCTACGCGACGCGGGAGGGCAGCCAACCCCCCCAACACCGACGGTGGCACGAGTGCCCGTCAACCCCCGCGCGAGCAGTGGGCCGACCCGTCACTTGATCCTCTCGGATCCCGCCACGCAGACCTTGAAGGTCCGCCATACACCGACCCCCTCACGGGTCAACTAGCCCTGAAAAGGGCTGTTGTGGTGGCCCTGAAAAGGGCCTGGAGGACGCCTCGCGGCTCCGTCCACGCGGACCTTGCAGGTCCGCCATACCACGACCCCCACATGGGTCAGCTAGCCCTGAAAAGGGCTGTTTTGGTGGCCCTGAAAAGGGCCTGGAGGATACCTCGCGGCTCCCTCCAGCTAGCCCTGAAAAGGGCTGTTTTGGTGGCCCTGAAAAGGGCCTGGAGGACGCCTCGCGGCTCCTCCACGCGGGCCTAGCAGGCCCGCCATACCACGACCCCCTCGTGCAATGGGGTCAGCTAGCCCTGAAAAGGGCTTGTCGGGCTATTAGTCAACGGCTAACAGAGGGCGTTAGCCGCCGTCCAGGATGCACCAGCCACTCCGCAGGAAAGACACGGAGCAGCCAACGTGGAGGTTACCCTTCGTCGCACCGCAGGTTAGGTTAGGTTAGGTTAGGTTAGGTTAGGTTAGGTTAGGTTAGGTTAGGTTAGGTTAGGTTAGGTTAGGTTAGGTTAGGTTAGGTTAGGTTAGGTTAGGTTAGGTTAGGTTAGGTTAGGTTAGGTTAGGTTAGGTTAGGTTAGGTTAGGTTAGGTTAGGTTAGGTTAGGTTAGGTTAGGTTAGGTTAGGTTAGGTTAGGTTAGGTTAGGTTAGGTTAGGTTAGGTTAGGTTAGGTTAGGTTAGGTTAGGTTAGGTTAGGTTATGTTAGGTTAGGTTAGGTTAGGTTAGGTTAGGTTAGGTTAGGTTAGGTTAGGTTAGGTTAGGTTAGGTTAGGTTAGGTTAGGTTAGGTTAGGTTAGGTTAGGTTAGGTTAGGTTAGGTTAGGTTAGGTTAGGTTAGGTTAGGTTAGGTTAGGTTAGGTTAGGTTAGGTTAGGTTAGGTTAGGTTAGGTTAGGTTAGGTTAGGTTAGGTTAGGTTAGGTTAGGTTAGGTTAGGTTAGGTTAGGTTAGGTTAGGTTAGGTTAGGTTAGGTTAGGTTAGGTTAGGTTAGGTTAGGTTAGGTTAGGATAGGTTAGGTTAGGTTAGGTTAGGTTAGGTTAGGTTAGGTTAGGTTAGGTTAGGTTAGGTTAGGTTAGGTTAGGTTAGGTTAGGTTAGGTTAGGTTAGGTTAGGTTAGGTTAGGTTAGGTTAGGTTAGGTTAGGTTAGGTTAGGTTAGGTTAGGTTAGGTTAGGTTAGGTTAGGTTAGGTTAGGTTAGGTTAGGTTAGGTTAGGTTAGGTTAGGTTAGGTTAGGTTAGGTTAGGTTAGGTTAGGTTAGGTTAGGTTAGGTTAGGTTAGGTTAGGTTAGGTTAGGTTAGGTTAGGTTAGGTTAGGTTAGGTTAGGTTAGGTTAGGTTAGGTTAGGTTAGGTTAGGTTAGGTTAGGTTAGGTTAGGTTAGGTTAGGTTAGGTTAGGTTAGGTTAGGTTAGGTTAGGTTAGGTTAGGTTAGGTTAGGTTAGGTTAGGTTAGGTTAGGTTAGGTTAGGTTAGGTTAGGTTAGGTTAGGTTAGGTTAGGTTAGGTTAGGTTAGGTTAGGTTAGGTTAGGTTAGGTTAGGTTAGGTTAGGTTAGGTTAGGTTAGGTTAGGTTAGGTTAGGTTAGGTTAGGTTAGGTTAGGTTAGGTTAGGTTAGGTTAGGTTAGGTTAGGTTAGGTTAGGTTAGGTTAGGTTAGGTTAGGTTAGGTTAGGTTAGGTTAGGTTAGGTTAGGTTAGGTTAGGTTAGGTTAGGTTAGGTTAGGTTAGGTTAGGTTAGGTTAGGTTAGGTTAGGTTAGGTTAGGTTAGGTTAGGTTAGGTTAGGTTAGGTTAGGTTAGGTTAGGTTAGGTTAGGTTAGGTTAGGTTAGGTTAGGTTAGGTTAGGTTAGGTTAGGTTAGGTTAGGTTAGGTTAGGTTAGGTTAGGTTAGGTTAGGTTAGGTTAGGTTAGGTTAGGTTAGGTTAGGTTAGGTTAGGTTAGGTTAGGTTAGGTTAGGTTAGGTTAGGTTAGGTTAGGTTAGGTTAGGTTAGGTTAGGTTAGGTTAGGTTAGGTTAGGTTAGGTTAGGTTAGGTTAGGTTAGGTTAGGTTAGGTTAGGTTAGGTTAGGTTAGGTTAGGTTAGGTTAGGTTAGGTTAGGTTAGGTTAGGTTAGGTTAGGTTAGGTTAGGTTAGGTTAGGTTAGGTTAGGTTAGGTTAGGTTAGGTTAGGTTAGGTTAGGTTAGGTTAGGTTAGGTTAGGTTAGGTTAGGTTAGGTTAGGTTAGGTTAGGTTAGGTTAGGTTAGGTTAGGTTAGGTTAGGTTAGGTTAGGTTAGGTTAGGTTAGGTTAGGTTAGGTTAGGTTAGGTTAGGTTAGGTTAGGTTAGGTTAGGTTAGGTTAGGTTAGGTTAGGTTAGGTTAGGTTAGGTTAGGTTAGGTTAGGTTAGGTTAGGTTAGGTTAGGTTAGGTTAGGTTAGGTTAGGTTAGGTTAGGTTAGGTTAGGTTAGGTTAGGTTAGGTTAGGTTAGGTTAGGTTAGGTTAGGTTAGGTTAGGTTAGGTTAGGTTAGGTTAGGTTAGGTTAGGTTAGGTTAGGTTAGGTTAGGTTAGGTTAGGTTAGGTTAGGTTAGGTTAGGTTAGGTTAGGTTAGGTTAGGTTAGGTTAGGTTAGGTTAGGTTAGGTTAGGTTAGGTTAGGTTAGGTTAGGTTAGGTTAGGTTAGGTTAGGTTAGGTTAGGTTAGGTTAGGTTAGGTTAGGTTAGGTTAGGTTAGGTTAGGTTAGGTTAGGTTAGGTTAGGTTAGGTTAGGTTAGGTTAGGTTAGGTTAGGTTAGGATAGGTTAGGTTAGGTTAGGTTAGGTTAGGTTAGGTTAGGTTAGGTTAGGTTAGGTTAGGTTAGGTTAGGTTAGGTTAGGTTAGGTTAGGTTAGGTTAGGTTAGGTTAGGTTAGGTTAGGTTAGGTTAGGTTAGGTTAGGTTAGGTTAGGTTAGGTTAGGTTAGGTTAGGTTAGGTTAGGTTAGGTTAGGTTAGGTTAGGTTAGGTTAGGTTAGGTTAGGTTAGGTTACGTTAGGTTAGGTTAGGTTAGGTTAGGTTAGGTTAGGTTAGGTTAGGTTAGGTTAGGTTAGGTTAGGTTAGGTTAGGTTAGGTTAGGTTAGGTTAGGTTAGGTTAGGTTAGGTTAGGTTAGGTTAGGTTAGGTTAGGTTAGGTTAGGTTAGGTTAGGTTAGGTTAGGTTAGGTTAGGTTAGGTTAGCTTAGGTTAGGTTAGGTTAGGTTAGGTTAGGTTAGGTTAGGTTAGGTTAGGTTAGGTTAGGTTAGGTTAGGTTAGGTTAGGTTAGGTTAGGTTAGGTTAGGTTAGGTTAGGTTAGGTTAGGTTAGGTTAGGTTAGGTTAGGTTAGGTTAGGTTAGGTTAGGTTAGGTTAGGTTAGGTTAGGTTAGGTTAGGTTAGGTTAGGTTAGGTTAGGTTAGGTTAGGTTAGGTTAGGTTAGGTTAGGTTAGGTTAGGTTAGGTTAGGTTAGGTTAGGTTAGGTTAGGTTAGGTTAGGTTAGGTTAGGTTAGGTTAGGTTAGGTTAGGTTAGGTTAGGTTAGGTTAGGTTAGGTTAGGTTAGGTTAGGTTAGGTTAGGTTAGGTTAGGTTAGGTTAGGTTAGGTTAGGTTAGGTTAGGTTAGGTTAGGTTAGGTTAGGTTAGGTTAGGTTAGGTTAGGTTAGGTTAGGTTAGGTTAGGTTAGGTTAGGTTAGGTTAGGTTAGGTTAGGTTAGGTTAGGTTAGGTTAGGTTAGGTTAGGTTAGGTTAGGTTAGGTTAGGTTAGGTTAGGTTAGGTTAGGTTAGGTTAGGTTAGGTTAGGTTAGGTTAGGTTAGGTTAGGTTAGGTTAGGTTAGGTTAGGTTAGGTTAGGTTAGGTTAGGTTAG
>OU612040.1:0-5000 GCA_914767945.1 Eilema depressum
CTAACCTAACCTAACCTAACCTAACCTAACCTAACCTAACCTAACCTAACCTAACCTAACCTAACCTAACCTAACCTAACCTAACCTAACCTAACCTAACCTAACCTAACCTAACCTAACCTAACCTAACCTAACCTAACCTAACCTAACCTAACCTAACCTAACCTAACCTAACCTAACCTAACCTAACCTAACCTAACCTAACCTAACCTAACCTAACCTAACCTAACCTAACCTAACCTAACCTAACCTAACCTAACCTAACCTAACCTAACCTAACCTAACCTAACCTAACCTAACCTAACCTAACCTAACCTAACCTAACCTAACCTAACCTAACCTAACCTAACCTAACCTAACCTAACCTAACCTAACCTAACCTAACCTAACCTAACCTAACCTAACCTAACCTAACCTAACCTAACCTAACCTAACCTAACCTAACCTAACCTAACCTAACCTAACCTAACCTAACCTAACCTAACCTAACCTAACCTAACCTAACCTAACCTAACCTAACCTAACCTAACCTAACCTAACCTAACCTAACCTAACCTAACCTAACCTAACCTAACCTAACCTAACCTAACCTAACCTAACCTAACCTAACCTAACCTAACCTAACCTAACCTAACCTAACCTAACCTAACCTAACCTAACCTAACCTAACCTAACCTAACCTAACCTAACCTAACCTAACCTAACCTAACCTAACCTAACCTAACCTAACCTAACCTAACCTAACCTAACCTAACCTAACCTAACCTAACCTAACCTAACCTAACCTAACCTAACCTAACCTAACCTAACCTAACCTAACCTAACCTAACCTAACCTAACCTAACCTAACCTAACCTAACCTAACCTAACCTAACCTAACCTAACCTAACCTAACCTAACCTAACCTAACCTAACCTAACCTAACCTAACCTAACCTAACCTAACCTAACCTAACCTAACCTAACCTAACCTAACCTAACCTAACCTAACCTAACCTAACCTAACCTAACCTAACCTAACCTAACCTAACCTAACCTAACCTAACCTAACCTAACCTAACCTAACCTAACCTAACCTAACCTAACCTAACCTAACCTAACCTAACCTAACCTAACCTAACCTAACCTAACCTAACCTAACCTAACCTAACCTAACCTAACCTAACCTAACCTAACCTAACCTAACCTAACCTAACCTAACCTAACCTAACCTAACCTAACCTAACCTAACCTAACCTAACCTAACCTAACCTAACCTAACCTAACCTAACCTAACCTAACCTAACCTAACCTAACCTAACCTAACCTAACCTAACCTAACCTAACCTAACCTAACCTAACCTAACCTAACCTAACCTAACCTAACCTAACCTAACCTAACCTAACCTAACCTAACCTAACCTAACCTAACCTAACCTAACCTAACCTAACCTAACCTAACCTAACCTAACCTAACCTAACCTAACCTAACCTAACCTAACCTAACCTAACCTAACCTAACCTAACCTAACCTAACCTAACCTAACCTAACCTAACCTAACCTAACCTAACCTAACCTAACCTAACCTAACCTAACCTAACCTAACCTAACCTAACCTAACCTAACCTAACCTAACCTAACCTAACCTAACCTAACCTAACCTAACCTAACCTAACCTAACCTAACCTAACCTAACCTAACCTAACCTAACCTAACCTAACCTAACCTAACCTAACCTAACCTAACCTAACCTAACCTAACCTAACCTAACCTAACCTAACCTAACCTAACCTAACCTAACCTAACCTAACCTAACCTAACCTAACCTAACCTAACCTAACCTAACCTAACCTAACCTAACCTAACCTAACCTAACCAGTCTTGTTCGAGCAGCCGTCGCGAGCAGTCGCATCCACTGTGCGCTCCCGTAATATTTTCGCGAATTAAAAATTTTTTGTTAAAACATTGTGTAAATAGTGAAACATATCAGTGATACTGCGGGAAACGTGTTCCAGCACAGCGGAACAGCTCCTGGCTCCTGAAGCTGAAACAGCGTACTGAGGTTGGTCCATATCCACATATTATCAGTGCAACGCTACACAACTCCACCTGGCACAGGACCCTCACTATAGAACTATTGTATACTTTTCTCAAATACCGACATTATATTTTATACGCAAAAATTTTCAAGACTTCGACACATACACCGCCTAGCCCTAGCGACCTGCTGAACAAGGCAACATCACACCAAACTACTGCATCGTTAAGTGGGAACACAAGGAGTACCTACCTCCAAACTTGGAACGGCTGCCAGCGCTCTCCAGCAGGTGCTACTGCGTGCCAACCGCCTGCCTTCGCCAGAGACCACCTTCGGCAAACCGTTGACGCACCTACCCGCCAAGTGGTGATCACGTGGACGGCTCGCCGACAAGGGGGGCTTGGAGACGCTGGTTTTTCCCTGTAATTATACCCAGACAGTGCAGTTAGTACATGATTCATATTGAGCAGCAAAATAGTTGACGGTATATCGAAATAACAAGAACGGAACTATTGTAACCAGAGAACAAAACTGCCAGCACTCAACAACCTGCGGCGCCAAGTGCCGACCACCTGCCTTGGCCTTAGAACACCTTCGGCAGACATTCGACAAACAAACCGTCGGTCGCCGACTGAAATTGCATAGTTCCCCCATCTATTCGACTATAAATACTATTGTATTTAATACCGACTTTTTACGTACATGACATACAAGCTTATACTGCTGCTAGTTTTACTTTTTATATTACTGTTTAACTTGACATTGACGAGAATTTTATTTTATTAATTTATCTTATATTATTGTAAACTGACTTCTAATTTTATGACACACCTACTTATTATTGATAAGCTTGAGATCCAAGCGTTTATTATACAATATTCGTCTGTGCTGTCCATATATACAATTGTACATCTTTATACACATTACCTTTCGTTATATACATTGTAAAGTAAGTGATCCTGTCCAATATTCTTTTATATACCTACCTACCTACCTGCCGAAATGAATTTCGCCGGTCATTCACCACTTCCTGATAAGGAAAAAACTTTTGTGGTGGAAGATAGCCACGAAACCGACAGCAAGGACCTTACTAAGAAGGCCCTAAAAAACAGTAAGAAGGCAAGAAAGTCCTTGGACCCGACATACAACCTTCCTATGTCTGGGGAACCAGCAGCGCCGCCCTCATGCCCCTTGTCGTCTGCAGAGACAGCAGTGGCACCCGATGGTCCCGCAGAGTCTGTGGAGGACAGGGCGCAGGAGGCGAAGCGGTGTAACAACCGCGCCAAGATCGCCCTTAACAGCGCTAAAAACCTAAGGACAGAAATAAAGATTACTGTTATTAGAGAGATAGAGAGGCTGTACCAGTTAGTAAAGGAGGCGGAGGCAGGGAACTCATCTGGTATACACAGGACCACCAAAAATGAAAATAAGAAGCCGCGCGGAGAAGACTGGACGGATCTGGGGAAGATGGAGAGTCGCATCCTGGAGAGTGTAGCCACAGCCACCCAAAAAATCCTCTCGGATAGCAAAGAAAGATGGGACAAACAACACGCGTACATGGAGGCGTCTGAGACCACCTATACAAAGACAACACAAGACATAAAGAGGGTAGCAACCAAAACCCTAGATTACATTGAAAATGGCAAACACGAACATAAAACCATCCACTCAATGGTCATCTCATCAAAAGATGAGCAAGTGACAGCCGACGCCGTGATAAAAGACCTAAGGCGGACCATCAACGCTACTTCGGAGGCGTGGGTAAATGTAGAAAAAATAAGGAAGGCAAAAGAAAGGAAAATTATCATGGGATGTAGAACGGCCGAAGACAGAGAAAGGATTAAGGAGAAACTAGAACGAGAAGGAAGGTTCAACATAGAAAACATTAAGAACAAGGACCCGCTTCTGGTGCTGAAGGGCGTGACGAGGGATCATAGCGACGCCATGATCTGTCACGCCCTTTGGAACCAGAACGCGAGGATATTTCCGACTGGTGAAAAAGATGACGAGGAAAATAGAGTAGTAGTCCGCTACAAGAGAAAAGCGAGAGACCCGAACCTCCACCACGTAGTTATTAGTGTTGCACCGGCGGTGTGGGCGAGGGCGACTGATGAAGGTCGAGTATACATCGACCTCCAGCGTATAGTGGTGGAGGATCAGTCGCCCCTCGTCCAGTGCACCCGGTGCTTGGGCTACGGGCATGGTAAGAAATACTGCACAAGTGAGAAGACAGCGGACATTTGCTCTAACTGCGGGCCACTCTCCCACCCCAGAGATGAGGAGTGCCCGAGGACTGGCCTCCATCCCACTTGCGTAAACTGCTTCAGGGAGACAGGGGAGAAGGCATATCACCACGCCTTCTCCGAAGACTGCCCAGTACGCAAGAAGTGGGACGCAGTGGCCAGGGCATCGGTGGCATATAGTTAGCGATGCCCTGGAAAACTGTGCCATCCACCCACATCTGAACCTAGCAAACCCAAAAATAAACTACACAAAAAACCCTTTACAAACGAATCAGGACATACATCTCACAACCTACACACGCATACCACACCAAAATTATCTTTCACACATCGGGCGTTCTGCTTTTTATATCAGTATAAATAGCAGAATAAACCGAGTACACAATCACACTTACAACACAAACTTACACAGCTAATTAGTATAACAAGACAGATCACCCGAATTATATAGTCCTACATTCTTAAAACAGTCAAATAATTAACAAAACCAAGGGTGAATCGAAAACATATTAAATTAAATTACCCCAATCGAATCAATATATATATTATACCCTCTTCATATAATTTATAATATTTTATTCATTCCTTCTTTTATACTTCTATGCTATATTGTTATAACTACTCAATAAATTCTTTCTTAAAGCAAAACACTTGAGAAAAATTTTCCTTGGGAAAATTGCACCAAGATGCATTGTACTAAAAAATTCTTACTCCTATGCTATCAACCATTAACTATTATA